>CM064552.1:32024180-32549180 GCA_032716605.1 Paralithodes platypus | reverse complement strand
GTTAGGAGTTCAAAGTTGCCTGGTTTATGTTAGGAGGTCAAAGTTGCCTGGTTTGTTTTCAAAGTTGCCGTTTTATGTTAGGAGTTCAACAAAGTTGGTTTTATGTTAGGAGTTCAAAGTTGCCTGTTTTATGTTAGGAGTTCAAAGTTGCCTGTTATATGTTAGGAGTTCAAAGTTGCCTGTTTTATGTTAGGAGTTAAAATTTAGCCCTTCGAGATATATGTGTGTATTTTTTCGGTAGTAAATTCCCAGGCCGAAGGCTGATTCTTCCTATATTGCTGGCTCGCTAGCGCTCGCCAGGAAAACATAGAGACCTAAAGGGCACAAAAGAGCTTAGAATTAACAAAGAAATGGAGTGAAAAGTTTACAATAGCCAAACTAACAGGGCGAACGTCTTAAAATCTCAAAACTAAATTTGGCTAAGCATATGGGAGAAGGGGGTCCAGAAAAAGAAAAAACGCCTCCTAGAAAATGGTGCAAGTGGGTATCAAACGAGCTGGTTTTCCCTCATGTTTTATCTTTGTATGTATGTATATGTATGTATGTATATGCTCAGGCCCAATCCACACTTTTCATATTTTTATTTTTATTTTCTATTTTACTCCATTTTATTATTTTGTTTTTATTTATTTGTATTGGGGGTGGCCGACTCACGACAGAGTGTGAGGTTCTTTACTCCGATGACACCGTGTTGATGTGGATCTTCAGTAGGCCTCTCTGTGATTAATAATGTTTGTAGAAAACTGCCACCACTAATAGTTTATAGACATATTAGGAGTCTGGAATCAATCAACCCATGCGATCAGCCTTTCCTTTATTTGTTGTATAAGTATGCAGGAACACAGTCAGGAATCAAATCAAGTGTGAAATGGTGAAGTGGTGAGAATGGTGAAAGGGGGTGTGTGAGAGCGTGGTGAGTGGACCTCCGCCCTCGACTTGTGTCTGTCGAGTTCTCTCCGTGTGATCGTCGTCATGCCTAGTACCTCGCCTTCCGAGAATGCATAACCAATGATGAAAGCGTGAATAATCCTGAATGACGAGTGAATAATCGTGCATAACTCCAGTCCAGGGGTTTCCTCGTGTTTAGGTTAGCAAGTCGTTAATATAGGAATATAATGATTAATCAGCATGTTTACCTTAGCTATTGATAAGGACACCTGTGGTCTTGCCTCTGGACCACAGCTAACAGCTCCTTGTACAGGCATATACAAAAGTCGTGTTACTTGTATGAATTGAGTTATGAGTTGTCTAAATATGAGTGAAAGGATCGTATAACACATGCTTGGTTTTTGGACTATATATATATTCCTATATTTATTTAGTTTTGAGTTTCCTCGCTAGACCTTATCAAGCTTAGACAATCACCCCCTACACCCCTTTCAAGATAAATGTGTACATTTTTCGGCAGAAAAATGCCAGGCCTAACACCGGTTCCTTCTAAAATTAGCAGATCGCTTTCGCTCGTCAGGAAACAATCGACACCTAAAGGGCACGAAACGTTTTAATATTGACAACAAAAATTAGGCGAAAGGTCTCAAAATCGCCAAACTAACGGAACGAAAGACTTTAAATCTCAAAACTAATATGCAAAGCATGAGGAAGAAGGGGGTCCAGAAAAAGCGAGTAGTACCACCTTAAGTGAACTGACTTGCCGACGAAATAACCGTGTACCTTTGTTATCACTCCAGCTCACGTTCCAGCATTGTTCATCCTTCATCTGGCTTGTATCCATTCGGCCCCATTCAGCCTACTGTTTTAAGCCTTTATCCCCATCCAGGTGTCGATTTCTTCCTGGCGAGCTATAGCGAGCCAGCATTGTATGAAGAAATCCAGCTTTGCCGGAGACATATTTCTATTGAAAAAATGTACAAGTTTAGCCTGCTGTCAAAAACGTAAACTATATGCTAGGACAAAATCGACACCTGGATGGGGATAAACGTCTTAAAACAGTAGGCTGAATGGATACAACCCAGAGAGAGAGAGGGCGAGAGCGACAAACAAAAAACGAAGTGGGCCCCCTTAAATGAACTGACTTGCCAACGAAATAACCGGGTACCTCTGTTGTTATCACTCCAGCTCACATGCTTGCGTTTTTCATCTTTCTTATCTTGACTTTTATATATATATATATATATATATATATATATATATATATATATGTTAGTAAAGCCAGGTAATAAATTTTCTTTAATACATACGAGGTTGAAAGAAATGGCAATTTCTGCGTTGGAAATTTTATTATTCAAAGTTTCCAGGTCTCTGATGAGTTTTCGCTGGGTGGCAGGAAGTAGATGAAGGAGATGAGCAAAATTCATGGTGGTACAGGGTTACATAAATGTACATGATGATACAGGATATACGACGCGTTTCACTGGACAACCAGCATTATCAAGTAAGGAAGGAATGATATAAAAGGTAAACAGGAAGGGTATATATAGAGGGTGGAGGATCAGAGGAGGCGGAAAACAGGGGGCAAAAGTCTGCTATTGGTGGAAGCGTAAATTAGGAGAGAAAAGGGGTTAACCGCTTCACGCATGCGCACTGGATGCGGGATGGTGGTCAGTAGGTGGGGTCGAAGCTGATTGGCTGCGTGTCGAGGGGCGTGGCCTAAGTTGTGTGGCGCCTGCAGAAGACGAAGCTGAAGGAGGTAGCGCGGGGGGCTGCGTCAAGGGCCATCGGGGGGCGAGGAGGGGTTTTAGGTCCTGTAGGGTAGTGCCTTTTGGCAGAAGGAAGGATCTGAAGGTCCAGAGTTTGGTTGTTGATGTTGGGATGTAAGGCTTGGATATATAAAGTTTCGAGTATAGGTAATCTCCTTGGGTCACTTTCTTTATCGAGTATGGTGGTGTGTTTCTCTAACTCGTTGCGTGTGAGGTGAGGGTGGTTAGGGGTGAGATAGTGGTCTTTGATGGCTCCAGCCTGAAGGTGAAGAGTTAACCGACGTGAAAGACGAGTCTGCGTCATACCAATATAGGAATGAGGTCCACAGTCCTCATAATTACAGGTATGTTGGTAAATGACGTGATCGTCGGTCATCGGGCTCTTTATCTTGGTGGAGGCTGGTTTGTTGCGGAGAACGAGGTTGGAGGTCTTGGGGGATTTGTAATAAATTATTAATTTGATTTTGTTTTCCGGGTTGGTTGGGTGGACATGCTTGGAGATTATTTCTTTTAAGACGGCCTCGTCATTTTTGTGTTCAGAGGACATGTAATTGCGGTAGAAGATCTTAATTTCATTGGGGGGGTCAATGTTGGGAGGGCTTTGGGTGTACCATTTTTCAAGATGGTGGTTGATGGTGCTGGAGATGTCGGAGTTGGAGTATCCGTTATTTACTAAAACTTGGGATAGTCTTTCTAGTTCCTGGTGGGTGTCGGCCCAGGTAGAGCAGTGCGTGAGGGCTCTCCTAACATAGGCGGAGATGGAGGATAGAAGATAACGGCGGGGGCATTCACTATCGCCGTTGAGGCATTGTCCTGTGTTAGTAGGTTTAATGTAGACGGTGGTTTTGAACCCATGGTCGTTCAGAGCTACGAGGATGTCGAGGAACTCCCCTTCCTCGACATCCTCGTAGCTCTGAACGACCATGGGTTCAAAACCACCGTCTACATTAAACCTACTAACACAGGACAATGCCTCAACGGCGATAGTGAATGCCCCTGCCGTTATCTTCTATCCTCCATCTCCGCCTATGTTAGGAGAGCCCTCACGCACTGCTCTACCTGGGCCGACACCCACCAGGAACTAGAAAGACTATCCCAAGTTTTAGTAAATAACGGATACTCCAACTCCGACATCTCCAGCACCATCAACCACCATCTTGAAAAAATGGTACACCCAAAGCCCTCCCAACATTGACCCCCCCAATGAAATTAAGATCTTCTACCGCAATTACATGTCCTCTGAACACAAAAATGAGGAGGCCGTCTTAAAAGAAATAATCTCCAAGCATGTCCACCCAACCAACCCGGAAAACAAAATCAAATTAATAATTTATTACAAATCCCCCAAGACCTCCAACCTCGTTCTCCGCAACAAACCAGCCTCCACCAAGATAAAGAGCCCGATGACCGACGATCACGTCATTTACCAACATACCTGTAATTATGATGACTGTGGACCTCATTCCTATATTGGTATGACGCCAGACTCGTCTTTCACGTCGGTTAACTCTTCACCTTCAGGCTGGAGCCATCAAAGACCACTATCTCACCCCTAACCACCCTCACCTCACACGCAACGAGTTAGAGAAACACACCACCATACTCGATAAAGAAAGTGACCCAAGGAGATTACCTATACTCGAAGCTTTATATATCCAAGCCTTACATCCCAACATCAACAACCAAACTCTGGACCTTCAGATCCTTCCTTCTGCCAAAAGGCACTACCCTACAGGACCTAACACCCCTCCTCGCCCCCGGTGCCCTTGACGCAGCCCCCCGCGCTACCTCCTTCAGCTTCGTCTTCTGCAGGCGCCACACAACTTAGGCCACGCCCCTCGACACGCAGCCAATCAGCTTCGACCCCACCTACTGACCACCATCCCGCATCCAGTGCGCATGCGTGAAGCGGTTAACCCCTTTCTCTCTCCTAATTTACGCTTCCACCAATAGCAGACTTTTGCCCCCTGTTTTCCGCCCTCTGATCCTCCACCCTCTATATATACCCTTCCTGTTTACCTTTTATATCATTCCTTCCTTACTTGATAATGCTGGTTGTCCAGTGAAACGCGTCGTATATCCTGTATCATCATGTACATTTATGTAACCCTGTACCACCATGAATTTTGCTCATCTCCTTCATCTACTTCCTGCCACCCAGCGAAAACTCATCAGAGACCTGGAAACTTTGAATAATAAAATTTCCAACGCAGAAATTGCCATTTCTTTCAACCTCGTATGTATTAAAGAATATATATATACTGTATAATTATATGCAGTATATATATGTATTTTTTGTTTAATCTCCGTTGCAGTGTTTCTGTATTCTGAGTACGTTCAAAGATGTCATGATTCGTATGTTCAATTTTCCTTGAAATAATCTATTTAATTAATTTCACTCCCAACACCAAACACCTCCCAATGACATTAATGAAAGCATGTGATCCTACCGGGATTCGAATCTGGGTTACCACATACAGATCTTAAACACTCCAACCATTACACCATCAAGACAAGTCAAAGAAGGTAGGAAGTCATCGTCATCCTGTTCACCACCATCATCCTCATATTGCTTTGTTTACGTTATTTATAACTCTGTATATTGCTCTTTAACTCCCTTTAATTATATGTTTTTGTAAACAGTCTACTTTTAGGAAAATGCAAGAGTTGCTGTATTGTTAATGAGCTGAGTCTATACAGTAGGTAGACCTTTTTATCTCAAAGAACCAATCTTCTGTTAGTTACGACCAAAATCACCCCCCCCCCCCCTCTCTCTCTCTCTCTCTCTCTCTCTCACACACAGATGCACTTCAATTGCTCTCTGTGGCAGGCTTTATTTGCCATATTCTCGGTTTCATTGTGCAAGATTTTTCAATATGAATATACAGTATATATGCGGAACATTCAACAGTGCCTCTTCAATTTTAACACTGTCATACATCTCCTCTACTGATAATTGGATGCTCTTTTATTATATTCTCAATTATATGTCCGCTTTTTCTTTGCTCTCAAATTTATCTCCTCACACTTCTTCCCTGTTCTCCATGTTTGTCTTCTCGCTTTTCCATGTTAACCTATACAATGTTAATTCCATGTCAATGTTAATTCCATGTCAATGTTAATTCCATGTCAATGTTTTTCCTACACTATACTTCTACCTATTTTCTTCCTAGATCTTCTTCACTTTTGTTTTCTTTTTGTTTCTCGACTTTTTCTTTCCTGTTCTTTTTTATAGTGTTACTTCACGTTTTCTTTTCTTTCCTGAATGAACCTGCAGCTCACTATATATAATGTTTAATCCCTTTATATATTTTCCTATACTTCTACTTTCTTTCTTCCTCGTTTTGTTTTACTCTCTTGCTTTTCACCACTTTTTCTTTTCTCTCTTGAATGTGTTGTCCCCTGTAAGCCGGGGCCCCTCACTTTATGCAATGTTTATTCCCTTTCCAATATATATCCTACACCAGGTTTATGCTTTTTTACTTCCTTGTTCTTTACTATTTTTTCTTTCTTGCTCCATTTTTTCTGTTCTCTTTTGTTTCTGTTCTTGAATGTTTGGTTTGGTTAAGCCCTGGCTCCAGACCAGCAGCTACATGGTTTTGGCTGATTAGCTACTTGTTGGGATGCAGGAGTAAAGAAATATATGCTTAGAAAGTGGAAGCAGAAAATGCAGAATCACGTGTTTGGTTTAAAAAAAAAAAATAATAATAATAAATACATGATAGGATTTAGACATCAGCATATCTGAAGGGTATTATGCTAATTAGTATATCTCATAGCTTCACATTCATGGACCTCGAAGCATGCAACATTGTTGTCACATACAACACACAATGTGAATTTGTCTTCCCTTTGATTATATATATTCCATAGGTTACATACATTATTCCCACCCTTCCCCCTCAAAAATAGGATAAACAAATACATATATAATACAGTATATGAATAAATGACTACTACTACGTATACTACTACTACAATCGTTAATACTACTACTACGTATACTACTACTGCAATCGTTAATACTACTACCGGTACTAAGAAAAAAAAAAAAAAAAAAAAAAAAAAAAAAAAATATATATATATATATATATATATATATATATATATATATATATATATATATATATATACCGGGTATATATATAAATATATATATATAGAGAGAGAGAGACAGAGATCTTCCCTACGTGGTTTCTATGAACACAAAGCACAAAGCTGAACTAATAACTTAGGTGCCTTCCTACCCGCTGAAAATAATGGGGCTCGTAGGATTTTTGTTTTTGTTTTTTATATATCTACTGGGAAAAATACGAGGAGCGAGGCATACCTGGAGAGAGAGAGAGAGGGAGATTCACTTTTGTTGGTAATACAAAGGTAACAATGGATATATTGCTTACACGGAAAATGGAGTACTCACAAAAACAAGAACATTTAAATGGAGGTAGCACCAAATTTAATTATGCAAATTAGAATATGCGATTACAATAATGAAACTATATATGTCGCTAATATACTGTAATATAAAAAAGTTCTAACCAAATGCTGTACATATACCTAATGATAACAACACGACTGTATGAATTACATCGAGGAGAATTCCTATTATCACCAACGCACCAATTTACTTAGAAAAAAACCTAATCAATGAAATCAATTAAACTAATTAATATATGTGGCACTCACAGGATTCCAACCTAGGATACTCACACCGAAATTCAGTGTATTAACCATTATGCTATCAAGACAATTAATATAACATTATTATTAACTAAAATTACAGAATAATGGGACTGAAGGCAGAACAAATTGAGCAACAGTAAATAAATGCAGCTATAGAAAGCAAGCTAGACAGGGAAGGCGAATAATATATAAAGGTTATGAGTGAGAGAGAGAGAGAGAGAGAGAGAGAGAGAGAGAGAGAGAGACTACAAAGGATCTTTGCGAACATCTTCATTAGGACGGCAAGATACAAATATATTATTATTACATACAGATAAATTTGCATTAATTAGAAGGAAGGTCTGTTGGAGTCTCGCCAGGCGTCTAAGAAATTGGGATTGGATTTAATTGGTAGGGTAAGAAAATGTGGAGACTTAATTATAAAGATTTGACATTGATTATTTCTTTATATAACAAACTCACACACACACACACGTCCCGGTAGCGTAAGTGTTAGGACTCACAATCGGGAGGTCCTGGGTTCGAATCCTCGGCCGGGTGGAGACAATTTGGGCTTGTCTCCTTTCACGTGATAGCCTCTGTTCACCTAGCAGTAAATAGGCATAGGGCGTAAGTCGAGGAGTTAAGACCTCTTTGCCCGGGAGTGTGGTGTGTGTTAGGATAATACGAGCTCTAAGCTCTCTTCCGGGAGGATAATGGCTGGCGAGAGATCCTATGGATCCTGAAGATCGTAAGTGAATTACACACACACATTTATATGGGATAATATTCCCTAGATTTGAGGATTGAAGTGTAAAACAAAACTATTGATATTATACAAAAACACTATTTATTTCATCAATTATCGGGAGGTTGATAATTATTATTAAGTAACTTTAGTAAATCTATATTTTTCTATAATCAAAACCTGCACGTTTGTATCGTTATATTATACTATATATTATGTGTCTGTATAATCACGAATAGTTTTATTATCCTACAGTATGTTGAGAGGAAGCTCAACATTAGTATCCCCTTTAGTCGTAATATATATATATATATATATATATATATATATATATATATATATATATATATATATATATATATACCTTTCCAAATGATGTCCAGCTTATTTACTGATATACAATTTGATAATAATTTCTAGTATTTTCTACCCACGGCTTTTCCATACTCGGATGATAGTATGATCAGCTTCCCTAATACTATTTCCTTCTTTGCAGGTAAGTTAAGGTGCTTCACGGATGCCTGATAGTGGTACTCCCCTTGATTCGGTCCTCTCGAGTAGCGTCATCGGTTTTCATCAACGTAAAGTAAGTGATCAGTCACTGGCTGTCTATCCTTGTAGCCCAGCACCTTGACCGGACCTGCTTTGTGGAGGAATGGACACCATAATATGGGAGATTGTGGACACCAATCGAGCAGGGCATTACCTAGGGGAGGCTTCATAGGCATATGATAAGAAGTTGCTGGTACTCCTTTTTCATTTGTTTGGCTTCCCTCACTGTTTTTGTTTGTGTCTCACCTACACAAAGAGTGAGCTCTCACAAACACCCCCTATCCATTTCACTACACTAAACAAGCACACCACTAATCTTTCAAATATTGTACATAAACAAAAAATAATAATAACAAATAAATATATATGTAAATACATATATACATACCCCCCTGGGGGTTAGGGAATAGAATATGCCCCACGTGCCTTCTGCGTGTCGTAAGAGGCGACTAAAGAGGTTGGGTCGGTGGGCTTGCGACCCCCACCCGGAAAAAATATCGAAGCAAGGAAAAACGAACGAACAGCCTCGGATGCGGACGGAACCAACGTTGACGAACCACGACCGACTAAGGACATGCCTTCGGACATTCTGAGAATGGCTACGTGGAATGTTAGTGGCATGAATGATGGCACAAAAGAGAGAGAGGTTCTGGAAGTGTTAGTGAATGCCAGGCTGGATGTATGTGGAATGACAGAGACCAAATGGAAAGGTTCAGATGTGAGAGAGTGGGAGTGTGGAATGGGTGTGTGTGCGGGAGTGAGTGAAGGAACAGCGAGAGAAGGTGCATGTTTGTTTGTAAGTAGCAAATGGAAGGAATGTGTAAGAGAGTATGGGTCTGTGGGTTCAAGGATTGTGTGGGTGAGAATGAAAGTAGGAATACAAACGTGGGTGATTGTATGCGTGTATGCCCCGACAGAGGATATACTTGAAAGAAAGAAAGAGGAGTTCTGGATGAATGTGGAGGCGTGCCTGGAGAAGTTTGACAAGAACGAAAGAATATTTCTGATTGGGGATATGAATGGTAAGGTGGGTGATAGGAAAGTTGAGGGAGTGGTGGGAGGGTGGGGGGTACCATCAGAGGTGAATGGGAATGGTAGTGCACTTGTGGACGTATGTGTGGGGAGGAGGCTGTGGATAGCCAACACCTTCTTCCGACACAGAATGATCCACAGGTACACGTGGAAACGGATGTTGACGATGAAGGATAAGACAGTGGTGGAACGAAAGTCATTGATTGATTATGTATGTGTGGATGAACGAATGAAGAAATCTGTGATGGATGCTAGGGTGTATAGGGGTATTGGAGGGGGTCTGTCTGATCATTATGTAGTGGTAGCTAAGGTTAGGATACAAAAGAAGTGGGTGAGGAGAGCGGGAGGGAGGCGAGAGGAGGGTGGAATGGTGAGGAAGGTGGAGAGGTTGCAGGAGGAGGAAATCAGGGAGGAGTACAGGAGAGCAGTGGAAAGACGACTAGGTGGGTTCGACCTGGAAGTTATGGAGGAAGTGGAGGAGATGAGCAAGGTGTTTAAGGATGAGATCTGTGCAGCATGTGAGGAGGTGTGTGGAGTGAGGAGAAGAGGGAGGGGAGTGAAAGGTACAGCATGGTGGACAGAAGAGGTACGAATAGCTGTGGAAGAAAAGAAGAAGAAAGCATATAGAGAGTGGTTGGGTAGCAGAGGGAATGAAGATTCCGAGAGACAGAAACGAGCGAGGTACGTGGAGAGTAAGAGGGTGGTGAAGAGAGTAGTGAAGGAAAGTAAGAGAAGAGTAGATGAGGAATTTGGAAGGAATCTGAGTGTAAAATGGAGGGAGAGTAAGAAACTGTTCTGGAAAGAAGTCAAGAAAGTTAGGGAAGGTAGCAAGGGAAACAGTAAGGGTGTGAAAGATAAGAATGGGAGAATGCTAGCCGAGAAGCAAGAGAGAGTCGAAAGATGGAGGGAGTACTTCAGTGAGTTGCTAAATGAAAGGAATGAAGAGCCAGCAAACATAGCTGGATAGGGTATGGGAGGGAGAAGAAGAGAAGTAGTGGAGGAGGAGGTGGGGATCAGGAGGTCAGAAGTGTGGGAAGCCATGAAAAGAGTGAAGTTGGGGAAAGCACCAGGAACAGATGGAGTGTGTGGGGAAATGTTGAGGTATGGTGGTGAGATAGTGATAGAATGGGTATGGAAAATGTGCAAACTAGCATGGGAGAAGGGGAGTGCACCCGATGACTGGAAGACTGGCATAATAGTCCCCCTATAAAGGGCAAAGGGGAAAGAGGAGTGTGTGGTAACCACCGAGGAATATGTCTTCTAAGCGTAGTAGGGAAGGTATACAGTAGGGTAGTGATTGAGAGAGTGAGAGTGAGAACGGAGAAATGGATAGGCGACGAGCAGGGAGGTTTTAGGAAGGGAAGAGGATGTGTAGATCAGATTTTTACCCTGAATTGTGTTGTGGAGAAGTATCTGGAGAAGAAACAAAAGGTGTATGTTGCCTTTATGGACTTGGAGAAGGCCTATGACAGAGTGGATAGAGAAGGTATGTGGAAAGTACTTAGAATATACGGAGTAGAGAGGGCAAGTTGCTGAAAGCAGTGAAGAGCATGTATGAGGGTGCAAAGGCGGCAGTATGTGTGGAGAGTGAGCAGAGTGAGTTCTTTGACCTGAATGTTGGTTTGAAACAGGGGTGTGTGATGTCCCCGTGGTTGTTTACTGTATATATGGATGGAGTTATGAAAGAAATACTATCAAGAGCAGTGGATGTTGGTGTATCGCTGAAAAGGGAGGGAATTGAGTGGAAGCTACCTATACTGCTGTTTGCGGATGATACAGTTCTGATGAGTGATAATGAATGGGAGTTGCAGGGTCTGGTAAATGAGTTTGGAACAGTGTGCGAAAAACGGAATTTGAAGGTAAATACGGGGAAGAGCAAGGTTATGGTCTTCGAAAGGGATGAAGTCACAGAGTGTGAGGTGAAACTGAACGGTCAGGCTATGGAGATCGTCAACTCTTTTAAGTATCTGGGCAGTGTGTTGAGTAAAGATGGGACTATGGATGAAGAGGTGCGGGAGAGGGTACAACAGGGGAAGAGGGTTGTAGAACGCTAAAAGCAGTAACAAGAAATAGGGTGGTCAGTATGGAAGTGAAGAAATCCTTGCATGACAGTGTGGTAATCCCGACACTGACTTACGGAAGCGAAGCATGGACGTTGGTTGAGAGACTCAGACCAAGAGTGAGAGCAGTGGAAATGAATTACTTAAGGAGTGCGTGCGTGCGGAGTTACATGGAGGGATAGACAGACTAATGAGGAAGTAAGAAGGAGGTGTGGTGTGGAGGTAGATGTGCTGGAAAGTGTGAAAAGGAACAACTTGAGATGGTTCGGCCATATGGAACGTATGGAAAGCGAGAGAATGACTAAGAGGGTGTATGAGAGCGAGGTGGAGGGACAGAGGGGGAGAGGTAGACCGAATATGAGGTGGAAGGATGGAGTGAGGAAGTACATGAACGAAGGTGGTGCTGGTTGGGGGGAGGGGCGTCGACTGACTTGGGACAGAGGTGCATGGGGGCGGTTCGTTCGTGGCCACCCCTTCGGGGATCACGGCGTCAGGCAATAGATAGATAGATAGATAGACATGTAAATACATATATTTGTTTAAATTTGGCTCTATCACTCTCAACTGTTGGGAAGATATTGTTACAGGCAACTATGCCTTTTGTCTCATTCATACACATATACAAAAATAGGCGTTGTGGAGGAATGGACATTATTATAATATATATTAATCCCCGTTATTCATCCATTCATCAGCTATATCCTTGTGGAAAATATATCACAGATTATAACCACGAGACATTAGCATACCGTACTCGGTAGCGTAATGAAGCATTAGGGTTTGAATGATACTTTCTGGAATAACGTAGATACTTTCAGGAATGAAATTGAAGCTAACCCTTGTAAATATGTTCTACTAAAACTGTATATTAATTAATGGGTTTATATTTAGCTAACATAATATAGCTAGTTGTTGTATATTTGATAATATTTTTGTGTACAAACTATAACTATAATAATAACAAGAAACTGATGAACTAGAATCACGGGCACTATTTTGGTATTACTCGACCATTTTCCAAGGTATTATACTGCTCAGAATAAGAGCCAGTCGCCGGTTTAAGACATACATTAATACTTAAAAAATCGAAGTGAAATAACGATTAGACTTTGTTCCTTACGATCATCGGATATAACCGATAAAATAAACAAACCGGATATTATACAGTAATAGTGAGACAAATTATAGTACTAATTGACATTAAATATTAGCTGGATAATAGTGACCATATGGATAACAGCAGCCCGCTCACATCACCGTTTCGCTGCTTAAGGTATTCTCTTGACACCACAGGCCAGTAGGTAGATAGGTTTACACTTGGGTTGGCGTTACGAGACAAAATATCTAAAAAACACCAAGTAAGTTCGATTTGTTTATTAAGTAATGTAAATTAAAATATACTTAAAGTTTTGCGATTATGGTATAAAGTCAAACTGAATAGCAGAATAATGGGTTTAATGTTTTTTTAATACCACGAATTTTGTTGATATATATGAAGATTAATAATGAATCTATAATAGCTCTAAAGAGTATAAGAACATTTGAATATAACTCCATTTATTTGTCACCAATTATTTTGACATATTTGAAGACAGATATGGAATCTATATGCTCTAAGCATATTAAAATTAGTTTCAACCCTCGGCAAAACCTAATAAAAATATATGGTACTAAAATGGAATTTTTTCGTAACATGGTTGTCAATACCATCCTATAGACGGCACCGATTCGTACACACGCCATTTAGAACAAACATTCCCTATATACCTGTATATATATATGGTTAATATACAGGAGACGCAACAATATAGGTAGCACATTTCTAATGGTAGTTTGGGGTTCCTATCATCATATGCTTCCTTTCTATATACTTTATATCCCCGGGGAAAAAAACAATATCTTGGGATTTTTCATTTTTTTTCTTTCCCCACCTATAATACTAGGATAGGTTAGGTAAGGTTGTTAGGTTAGGCTAATGTCCTTTCAAAGGGTTATAGGCAAGTAAACACTATACCCGGTCAGAGGTAAGAAGAAGAAGAAGAAGAGTCCTGCAGTAGTCTCCTTGAATGCTACCAAATGTCTTTTTCGTAACAAGGTTGTCAATACGGTACTTCCAGTTATCGATAGCTCTAAAGATCATATGCAAATGTGTTAAACCCTCGGAAAAACTAAATATAAAAGTATGGTACTAAAATTTAATTTTCGTATAACAAGGTTGTCAATACGGTACTTTCCCATTATCAATGTACAATCAAAGCTGAAGATTGCAGAGTAAACACCGTAGACTTCATCGACTTTTTTTTCACCTTTGTATAATCGACAGCCAATTTTTTTTTTTTATTTACTAAGGGATTAGTACTCAACCAGCGTGGGTGTGGGGTCGGCAGCCCCCACCCATAATACTAGGTTAGGTTAGGTAAGGTTCTTAGGTTAGGCTAATGTCTTTTCAAATCACTGTCGGGGGACGTGTCTCAACATGGATCGATAGGCCTAATGGGGAAATAGGTTTTCCCGAGATTTCTAGTTAATTACAAACACTATAATATTGATGTAAATGAAAAATTATTTTTATAAAAGACACTCGGAAAATTCGTGGTATTAAAATTAAAAAAATCCGAATAATTTTATAACCTAAGTGTCCATAATAAACATAGAAGACTAATAGTATAGTCCATTTTGATCTGTACAGTGGGGAGTCCGACCGATTCCTGAGCAGTTTACGTCAGTTGAATTGTAAGTATAGCGCTGAATAGTCAAACCCCAAACTATATAATTTTGTGTGTGAATCCAATCTTACTAAGGACGATTAGTGTAATTGTGATTAGGGTTCCACAACAATCCTTCACAAACATGTTTATCTATTCATAACATCATTCAATTATCTATAGCTCTTCATGTGTCTTACATCAACAGTTATGAACATTTATTCAGCCTCTCTCTCTCTCTCTGACAGATTGTAGAATATCTTACACGACACTAATATAAGCCACACCGATAAATGTTTACCTATGGTCCCGTTAAAATATCCTCAAGCAACCTATTACAAACTGTTCAGGGGACTGGTTAGAACTTGTAGGATGTTTAATTGAATGTCGGAAATCAGTAGTTACTGAGAAAAAACAGTCTTAAAATGCGCTATGGGTCACCCAGGGTCCCTGCCCTCATTTCCCAGGTAATGTTATATTATATTATATTATATTATATTATATTAGGGTTAGGTTAGGTTAGGTTAGGTTAGGTTAATCTAATCTAATATAATATTTGTACATGTTGGCCAGTGGGCGGGGCCGCGCGTATGTGGCGGCGTACAGACCCTCCCGTAAAACATAGGGCATTTTAAGACTTTTATTTCTCAGTAAATACTGATTTCCTACCTTCAATTAAACATCCTACAAGTTCTAACCAGTCCCCTGAACAGTTTTTAATAGGTTACTTGAGGATATTTTAACGGGACCATAGGTAAATTTTTACCTTATATTTAGGCTTAAGGGAGCCCACCTCGCTTTTTTTCTCTTTCTCTCCCTCTCTCTTTGGCTTGTATCCATTCGGCCCCATTCAGCCTACTGTTTTAAGATGTTTACCCCATCCAGGTGTCCATATTCTCCTGGCGAGCGGTAGCGAGCCAGCATATATATATTTTTGTTTTGACAGCAAGCTAAATTTGTAAATTTTTCGATAGAAAAATTTCTCCGGCGAAGCCGGATTTCTTCATACAATGCTGGTTCGCTATCACTCGCCAGGAAGAATCGACACCTGGATGGGAATAAACGTCTTAAAACAGTTGGCTGAATGGGGCCGAATGTATACAAGCCAGGGACAGAGAAAAAAGGAGAGAAATATAAAAAATGCCGGTGACTCCCCTTAACCTCTGAAGTGCGCATGGGGGTAATTGGAAACGTCCCCCTGTGCTGACGTATTTGAGGTGTTTCCGTCACTAAAATATTCATTGTGCCATTAATAGCATTAATACTTATCCATATGCGCCTGTTATGGGTTGATTATAAAGGTATTAACCTGAAACAACAATAAAACGAGTGAAAACAGCGTTTGGATGGTCAAAATCGGAGATATAGCCCGCGAGTTGTATAATGTATGGGTGAGGCAATCTGCTTTCCCGCCAATTTCCCCCAAGGCCACTGAGACACAGTCGATCGATACTCTCTCTCTCTCTCTTGCACTCGCTTGCTATCAGTGATGACCACACCCTCCAATCGGATTTCTAATGTTAGCACGAAAATATACCTCAGAATAAGGGAATAACAGGGAAAATAGGTGATAACTGAAGGAGAGGAGGAAAGTGGGGAAGGAGGGGAGGTAGAGGACTGAGATTTTGCATGGCCCAGGGGCCAAAAAAAAATAAAAAAACAAAAAAAACAAAATAAAAAAATATTTTTTTTTCGATGTCAAAAGTTGATTTTTTTTTTCTCTGACTCTTAAGAGTCTCCCCGCAGTGCGCCGGGGGAACTCTTAAGAGTCTCCCCGCAGCTCCCGGGTTAAGAGAATGAAATTGTAAGCATTCACAAATTGCGTTTCCATCCATACACACCGTCGTTTACATGTTTGTGCGTGTGTGTTAGAATAGAAACTTGTGTGGAAGAAATATACGAAATGTGTGTAACAGAATGTTCGTTCACAATCGAAAATTAGCAGAATAAGGTTCTCAAAGTTAGTTACTTTGTTAAAATAGGACTTCAGAGACTATCAAGCCTTCTGGATTATTAACCCAGCACACTGTAAGTCAAGAAAAGCGTCAGGATTGGAGCCCCTTTTCAAGAACCCCAGTCCCTTCTTGTCTCAAAGAAATGTTTCGTATTTTTAGTTTGTGTGTGCTGTACTGTACTGTATATACCGTTATATTATTGTACAGAACATATCTGGTATCAAGTGATATTGCAGATCTATAGTAGATAGCATAGATAAATATTGGTTGGCTTAGAACATTATGCAACTTGAAAATGTATTACAGTGTACAAAATCTCATCTCTGAGCGACAAAAAGAATATAATAACAAAATAAATAAAATTGAGAAAGTACGTTGTAACTTGAATTGTATACTTCCTGTTCGCATTTGTCAGTATTCCTTCGTAAAATATGTACGTACCACAAAGTATATATATATATATATATATATATAAGCTACCCCTTGAATGACTATTAAGTATTCAAGATAAATACTATGTGTGTGTGTGTGCTTGTGTGTGTGTGAGAGCATCACAGCCCCACATAATCTACCACCATTCAGGCAACATTAAACACCGTACAGCAGGTCCTGAAGTTATGAACACAGTAAACAATAATCTGCCTTATCCGCTTTGTTTACCTCCAGAATTACCTCTCTGGCCGGGAGTAAGTTGTCTTGATGGTGTTTCTGATGTATTTGTTTGTCTGTTTGTGCGAGCATGTATTAACCCCTTCTGTACCGGCGACGTCTTTTTTTGTTTATTCTAGCTATAATTAGACCATTTTCTGCGGTTTAAGAAGGATCTGTGGTAGTAGAAAGGGTTAAGTGAGATAGTTCGAAGCCTGTTAATTGCTGGAGGCCCCTTTTAAACTAAATAGAATTGTCTAATAGTTTGCATAATAATGTTAAAGGGACGGCACCGGTCAGAAGGGATTAAAGGATATTACAAGATTCAGGAAACAAATCTAATTTTCGCTATTGAGATACTAGTTTTCTCTGGTAAGGCTCTCATATTTCATCGTATAATACACATTTTATTTTGTGGCCAAAGTATATTGTGGTAACCAGGATAATAATAATAACATCTGAGGTGAAGCCATTGATTTCATGTTATTCTCCTGTCACCTCCTTTCCCTTTCTCGTGTCTCTTGCTGATCCTCCTTACCCCTTGTGGGAGTAAGGGCTGGCTACTGATTGACTGACTGACTTTGTACAAGGCTGGATAACTAACGCACCACAGGCTTCAAAGTAAAAGGACAGACAGATGATTGCTGATCTAATGCGCGTACACCCCTTACTATATCTGCTTTGTTTTACCACGGCATGTACAAGTTTAGAACATGGCTACAATAGTAAATGCTGTATGTATTTAGAACATGGCTACAATAGTATATGCTGTATGTATTTGTCGCCTTTATTTGCAGTTTGTAAAGGAGAGAGAGAGAGAGAGAGTAAGTGAGTGAGTGAGTGTGTGTATGTGTGTGTTTTCATACGCGAATTCGTGACTCGTTATTCAGCCCACATAACTACCCACACAACCCTATTTGGCTCTTCCAAAACGAGTCCTAGATTTGCTGTGCCATCCAAGCGACATCAAACGAGCCTATAACCCCGAGGATGAAGAGCCTCAGCCGAGCCTATAACCCCGAGGATGAAGAGCCTCAGCGACTAATGCCCCCACGAGACGACCCTATAAATGCCCCTTTCCCACTGGTGAGACAAGTCATGATTTTCGTCGCCGAAACCAATAAATTGGCACATTCGTGACTTGTCTCAACACCTCTCATGAAAAATCGTTTGACTCTCAAGGCCTCTCAGGCCTCGCAAGGGCCCTCGCGGGTCGTCACATAATGTTCGCACAGTTCAAAATTTTTGGACGAGGACTCACAATGATTGGTTACCCTCGCAAGCATCGTCGAGCATCGCCGAAGGGTTTCTGCGATCATCTGCGACATCGGCGAGACATCGCGGAGTTTGTCGCACGAAGAAAATTGTTGAAATGTTCCAAAACGTCGCACGACGGATCGCCGATGCTCTCGGATGTTCCGAGAACATCGACGATCATCGGCGATTTCCTCGTCGATTAGTCGTCGACGTGCGCACGAATACTCGCCGAGAGTATACCCGCCAGGGGTATGCTCCGCACGAGGCATGCGAAGGGCCTTGCGACGTCGCGGAATGCTCAAGACACACCTGCCGAGGCCAAAGAGCAACTTCGGAGAGGTGGGTAAAAAAAAATGATTAGGCCTATAGTGAGATATCTTTCACCTACGGTTAAATTTCACATATTGTTATATTTGTTGTTGTTGTTGATGAAATCTTATAGAATAACCTTTCCTCTTGCCGTTCATGAAAACAAAACAATATAAAAAACACTTATTATTGATGAAAACAGACAGGGTTAATATTTTGCTGCGGAATAGATTCTAGAAGAGCGAAAAACTATCGTTATAGATATATTTCTATAAAATCCAATAATGATGATAGAATAATCTAAACACTGCCATCATGTTCAGCGGACATATATATATATATATGTTTTGAGAGTAAGCTAAATTTGTACATTTTTCGATAGAAAAATGTCTCCGGCGAAGCCGGATTTCTCCATACAATGCTGGCTCCCTATCGCTCGCCAGGAAGAAATCGACACCTGGATGGGGATAAACGTCTTAAAACAGTAGGCTGAACGGGGCCGAACGGATACAAGGCAAAGAAAGAGGGAGAGAAATAGAAAAAACATAAAAAAACGAGGAGAGGGAGAGAAAGAGAAAACAACAAACAGCAGGTGGGCTCAATGTTTGCGTTACGGCTTAACAATTGAGTGGGCCTCGCTTTTTTTAGTTTACTCTTTCTCTCTCTCTCTCCTCGTTTTTTTTTTTTTCTATTTCTCTCCCTCTCTCTTTGCCTTGTATCCATTCGGCCCAGTTCAGCCTACTGTTTTAAGACGTTTACCCCCATCCAGGTTTCAATATTTTCCTGGTGAGCGGTAGCGAGCCAACATATATATTTTTTGTTTTGAGAGCAAGCTAAATTTGTACATTATTTGATAGAAAAATGTCTCCGGCGAAGCATTGCCAACCTCCGAATTAAGGGGAGATGGGTAGTTTTTCTGGTCCCCTTTCTTCCTCATGGTTAACCCCATAAGTTTTCATATTTTATGACGTTCGGCCCATTAGTTTGGCGTGATATGCTAATTCCACTCTGCAATTACCACATTCATGTTACATTCGCTCAGCTGCGCACACCTCGCCGATTTCGCCGACGAATGTGCGATGCCAACGCCGATGTTGATGATCGACGTTGAAACGCAAGAATTTGTGCCTTAAAAAAATACTCTTATCACCTCGCCGAAGTAAACACCGAACCATCGCTTGGATCGCCGAAGACGACGTCGCAGAACATACGGCGAGTATTCTTTCATCCTCGCATGATCTCGCAAGAGATTTTTGAAAATGTGACATGCCTCGCAGAGTTTCATCGGCGAAACATCGCTCACTTCCCCGATAACATCGCCGATGTCAGTGATTGCGTCGCCGACATCGGCGACATCTTCGCCCAGTATAATTTGTCATCTGTTTGTAGGTCGAAATCGTGAAGGTCGCATGTATTCTTGCGAATTTGACAAAACGAAGGCATCGGCGACGAAAATCGTGACTTGTCTCACCAGTGGGAAAGGGGCAATAACAGACCTCCACCACTGCAAGACAACACCAATTTAAGGGAGCCCACCTCGCTTTTTTGTTCTCTTTCTCTCCCTCTCTCTTTGGCTTGTATCTAATCGGCCCCATTCAGCATACTGTTTTAAGACGTTTACCCCCATCCAGGTCTCAGTATATTCCTGGCAAGCGGTAGCGAGCCAGAATATATATATATATTTTGTTTTGACAGCAAGCTAAATTTGTACATTTTTCGATAGATTTTTTTTTCCGGCGAAGCCAGATTTCTCCATACAATGCTGGCTCGCTATCGCTCGTCAGGAAAAACTCGACACCTGGATGGGGATAAACGTCTTACAGTTGACTGAATGGGGCCGAATGGATACAAGCCAGAGAAAGAGAGAAAAGGAGAGAAAGATAAAAAAGCCGGTGACCCCCCTTAAGGGCCCTCATAACGGGAGAGACGGAGGAGGATGGAATGGTTCTCGCAGAATATACACAACACATATGACTTGAATAAAGAAAGACATAGAACATTTGTATACGCCATTTAATTTTCTCTATAATAATAATAATAATAAAGTAGACGTGCCGTTTTGCCCAAAATCAAAACGGCATACCCAACTCTGCGATGGGTTACCATCATCACTACTAATATCATCATCAATCACAATCACCATCATACCTACTACTGCCATCATCACTACAACTGCCACAATCATCACAACTACTTAACCTCTTAGACTTCTGAACCTCTTAGACTTCTTCCACGATATCCTCAACCTCTACGATGAGAGTAAAGCTGTAGATATTATATACCTTGATTTTCAAAAGGCCTTTGACAAAGTTCACCACAAACGTTTACTGCTAAAACTAAAAGCGCATGGAATACAAGACGGTGTGTTGAAATGGATAGAAAATTGGCTCAGCGACAGAAAGCAAAGAGTAGTCATAAACGGTAAGGCATCTAAATGGACCAATGTAAGTAGCGGGGTACCCCAGGGATCGGTACTAGGACCAATTATCTTTCTAATTTACATCAACGACATAGATGAGGGTCTCACCTGTACAATCTCAAAAATTTGCTGACGATACAAAAATTGCAAATAGCGTACTCTCAAAAGATCAAGTTGACGATATGCAACACAATCTAGATAAATTGTCACATTGGGCCCAAATTTGGCAAATGAGTTTCAATGCGGATAAATGTAAAGTACTACATATCGGATACCTAAATGAGAGAGCAAACTATTCGATGAATGGCACTCAGCTTAAGAATGTAAACAGAGAAACCGATCTGGGAGTAACAATATCGAGTAACCTAAAACCGAGTCAACAATGTTCAGAAGTTGTTAAGAAGGCAAACAAAATAATTGGCTTTATAGGCAGATCATTTGAGCATAAATCCAAAGACATTATCCTAACCCTTTACAATTCCTTAGTCCGCCCTCTTCTGGAATACTGCGTTCAATGCTGGTGCCCTTATTACCAAAAAGACATAAACAAGCTAGAACGAGTTCAACGTAGAGTTACCAAAATGATACCTAGCCTAAAGAACAAACCATACGAAGAGCGTCTTAGAGAATTAAATCTATTTCCTTTAACACAGCGCAGATTAAGAGGTGACTTAATTCAAGTGTTCAAAATCATCAAAAGCATCGACAATATGAACAGTAGTAAGTAGTTCACTATCGACCAATCTAATTACACGCGGGGAAACGGTTGCAAAATTATTGGTAAATCTTTTAACTCACACGAATCTAAGAATTTCTTCTTCAATCGAGTTGTCAACTTGTGGAATGGGCTTCCCCGAGACGTTATAGACTGCAGCACCGTTGATTCATTTAAATTCCGCCTAGACAAATATCTCGCATCAAACCCGCGACTGACTGCGTTTGTAAATGAATAACTTTATTTTATCCTCCCCTTAGTTACTAACCCATATGTCCCCTACTAACTTCCTAGTCCTGCCACGTTTGTGGCAGGGTAGTAGTTCCCTTTCCAATGTTCCCTTACCCACTCTAAACCACTGTTTGGACACTCGATCCTCAGTGTTTTGGAGGACAAGCAGCCTAGAAGGGTCACTAGATCTGTTGTTGCTTGATTTCCTTTGTACTCCTTTGTACTTTGTACTTTTATCATCACCAATACTATGATCATCATCACTACTACAATTACAATCATCGCTACTACTCTCACCATCATCACTACTACTGTCACCATGGTCACTACCATCTTAATCATTACTATCATCATTGATACAACTATCAACCATCATTTCTAATATCATCACCACCATCTTACAATCAACATTACTACTGTTAACATCATCACTACTACTATAACCATCAACCATCATCATTACTACTGTCACAAGTATTACCATCATGTATCCTACTATCACCATCATCACTACTACTGCCATCATCACAACTATTGTTATCATCACTACAACTTTCACCATCATCACTACTACTCACCATCATCAATAATACTCACACCATCGTCACTACCATCATCACTGCTGTCATCATTATAACTACAACTATCATCATTACTTGTCACCATCATCACTACTATTATGACCATCATATCTACTAATGTCACAATCTTATCTACTACTATCATCATCATCAATACAAATACAACCATCATTACTACTATTATCACCATCATCACTACTATCACCATCAATCCCACTATTACTACCATCACTTCTAATGCCAACTAAACTAACTTAACCTAGCAAATACGGAGCGAGATGTTTTCGCCCCCAGAACGAATGCGTTCTTAGTGTGCGAGCCCCTTCGGGGCTCACACACTAAAAACGCCATCATAGCTGGGGGGGGGGGGGGGGGGGGGGGGTTCCGGGAAGGGGGGGCTTGGGGGGGGGGGTAAAACTATATTTTGGACCTAATATCATAACTATTGCATTAATGCAAAAAATCTTTTTTGACTGACGTTCGCATTCATGCAACAAATGTTTGAGTGAAATTTGGTGAAAATCCGTCCAACGGTCTAGGAGGAGTTCCGAGACAGACGGACACCGACGACGACGGCGACGACTACGACAGATTTTTTTTTCGTGTGGTACCCACTATACGGGGGGCAATACCAAACTCTGCTTACGCAGAGTTGATAATAAAGTAGACGTGCCGTTTTGCCCAAAATCAAAACGGCATACCCAACTCTGCGATGGGTTACCATCATCACTACTAATACCATCATCAATCACAATCAACATAATCACTACTACTGCCATCATCACTACAACTGCCATCATCACTACAACTGCCACAATCATCACGAGTACTGTCATCATCACCATTACTATGATCATCATCACTACTACAATTACAATTATCACTAATACTCTCACCATCATCACTGTCCATTGTCACTAGCATCTTAATCACTACTATCATCATTGATACTACAACTATCAACCATCATTACTAATATCATCACCACCATCTTACAGTCATCATTACTACTGTTAACATCATCACTACTACTAGTTTTTTACTAAAAGAAATAATGCATAAATATTCAAGATCAGATAAAACAGGAATTGCTACCTTCATAGATTTTTCCAAAGCCTTCGATCGAGTAGATCATTTTAATTTAGATTTAAAGCTGTTGAAACTAGGTATACCTAGCGATATTGTGTATATGATAATGCACTACTTACGAAACCTACTTGCCCGGGTTACATGGAAAGGATTTAATGGTATGTTTTACTATATAGATAAAGGAGTGAGACAGGGAGGCATTTTATCTCCATTTTTATTTAATGTGTATATTAATGAAATTATAAATGAAATATCAAAAATGGAAATTGGCTGCACAATTGGATCAACCAGATGTAATATTTTATGCTACGCTGACGATATAGTACTTATCTCATCATCAACTCATGAAATGGACATGATGTACAGTAAATTTAGTGAACTTGTG
Source organism: Paralithodes platypus (assembly GCA_032716605.1). Lineage (NCBI taxonomy): Eukaryota > Metazoa > Arthropoda > Malacostraca > Decapoda > Lithodidae > Paralithodes > Paralithodes platypus. Next base: position 32,525,175 of record CM064552.1, on the reverse strand, counting down.
GATAATCACAAACTCCTCATAAACAAGAATAAAACTAAATGGTTTATATTTAATAGTAGAAAGAATAGGAATCCTATTGATGTAATACAATTGGGTAATGATAATTTGGAAGTGGTGCAGAAATTTAAATACTTAGGTCATTTATTGAGCAGTGATAACTTGGATGACTTAGAAGATGTAGACTGTAGACTCAAAACATTTTATGCTAGCTTTAATAATATAAAGAGGGATTTTGCATATGTTAACTTGGAGACAATGATATTTTTATTTAACTCGTATTGTAAGCCTGATTATGGGTTGGCATTGTGGAATAACTGCAAGACAGGAAAATCTATAATTTTTAAAACTTAATATTGCATATAACAAGGCTATGCAAAAAATTATTGATGTCCCAGTGTATGCCAGCAGTCATGAGTCTGCCAGTGCTTGTAATCTTCTGTTACTAAACCACTATGTCTCACTAATACAATGTAGGTATGCTAAAAGAATTGAAAAATCTAGTAACTACATTATAAGAAGTAATATGTCTTTTTTTAAATCGGGTTACTTTTTTCCGAGCATTTACAAAAGAATGAAGGATTCTTACTCAATTGATATCATACACGAGGAGTTAGATATAATTTCGTCTAGGATTAACTGGATACAGAGTCACGAAGAAAGAAGAAACCCGATATACAGTATTTGATATGACGACATATTTTTATAATGGTATATGATGGGGTTTCTTAGTATACCTTCCCGCAAATAGAACTATTGATTTATGTAAAATGAGTATTCTCAAAGCTAATATTCGTAAAAAAACAAAAACAAAAAACAAAAACATTAATTGTATTTGCTGATGAATGTTTAATATTAAATCCTAGTGTACTGTATAATTATATACTCTTATAGCTACGGTGGTGAACACAGGTCTTTACTAATAGGATGAACATTCATTGTTTGTTCTTTTAAATTATTTTTAGTTGCTTTTTATATAATTTTGCAAATATATCAAGTTACATAAAAACAAACTTATGTATTAGATATGGCATGTAATAAAACTATATGTAATCTCGTATTACGAAATAAAATTGATTGATTGATTGATTGATTGATTGATAACCATCATCATTACTACTGTCACAAATATTACCATAATTTATTCTACTGTCACCATCATCACTACTACTGCCATCATCACCATTACTATGAACTTCATCACCACAACTATCGTCATCATCACTACAAATTTCACCATCCTCACTACTACTCACCATCAACACTAATACTCACACCATCGTCACTACCATCATCACTACTGTCATTATTATCACTACAACTATCATCACTATTATTATGTCCATCATTACTACTACTGTCACCATCATATCTACTACTGTCATCATCATCACTACTGTCATCATCATCAATACAACTACAACCATCATCACTACAATTATCACCATTATCACTACTATCACCATAAATCCAAATATTACTACCATTACTTCTAATGCCAACTAAACTAACTTAACCTAGCAAATACGTAGCGAGATGTTTTCGCTCCCAGAACGAATGTGTTCTTAGTGTGTGAGCCCCTTCGGGGCTCACACACCAAGAACGCCAGCATTGCTGGGGGGGGGGGGGGGGGCAAAACCATATTTTGGACCTAAAATCATAACTATTGCATAAATTCAAAAAATATTTTTTGATTGACGTTTGCATTCACGCAACAAATGTTCGTGTGAAATTTGGTGAAAATCCGTCCAACGGTCTAGGAGGAGTTCCGAGACAGACGGACGACGACGACAGACATTTGTTTGTGTGTGGTACCCACTATTTGGTGACGATACCAAACTCTGCTTACGCAGAGTTGATAATTATATCGTTGCAATCATACCCCAACCAGTTTCTTAATTACTTATTCAATCCAGTTAAAGATCACATATTGTCCATTGTCTATTCAGTTTCTAATTTATTGAGTATAATTCATTCATTCTAAGTTGGCAATTAAGGGGAGATGGACCGGTTTTCTGGACCCCTTTCGCCCTCATGCTTAGCCCCATTGGTTTTGAGATTTAAGATGTTCGGCCCATTAGTTTGGCGACTTTATGATTTTACACCCCATTTATTTGTCATTAACACGACCTTTCGTGCCATTTAGGTGTCGATTTTTTTCCTGGCGAGCGATAGCGAACCTATAATTTTAAAAGTAACTCACAGATACTCACATATGTCCTTCTGGTAGAGGCTTATGCCTGTGACTCCAGCTCTATAGCCAGGCCATTACTATCGTGACTTTGGCTGTGTGTGGTGGTTATTTGTGCTCTATAATTTATCTTCTGTCCTGGCCTTTCCGCACTTTATCAAATCGGGACTCGAACTGCACGATGGCATCAGCATAACTGGCCTTTGGCCGGGAAATTTTTCTACTGAAAAACTTACAAATTTGTCTTGAAGGTTGGTCTAGGTTTTTTTTTTTTTTTTTTTTTTACAGTTTGATGGAGGTCTAGGGAGGAAACTAAAAAATAATATAAAGATAAAACAGTAAGCCAATCAATACGACCATCTCCCTTTAATCTAGGATCCAAAGCTTCGTCCTGCTGCTCAGGTATTAACAACGCCTTATACTTTGGTTGAGTGAATCCAAAACCTCAAATGCTGAGCCAGGGCGACGAGCGGCATAGTAGCCAAATCACCACTTATTCAGTAATAATAGATATATAAAGATTACTTTTTTATATGTTATGGTGAAGGATTGACAAATAAATATTTATTATGAACTCTTGCAGTACCAGTGACGTCCATTTCATTATAATATGCCAATTTGTGTTAGATTATACTTCGTTACTAAAAATCTTCCAGCTCCGAACTATATCACAACTCTTTTTACTACCACAGATCATCATACATTTCACAAATTTATCGAAATATAGCTAGTATAACTAAAAAGACGTTGGTGGTACTGTACATTCGGGTTAATATTCTGGTAACATCTTTAATAACTATAGTCAGTTCATGACAATTGGGCCAACAATCTTGACCACTAACTTGTATAACTCTACAAGGACTGGAGTAATTGATCTAGTATTTCTACCATAAGGGAAGAGTCAGCCAGGGAGTAGGCATCAAAATGTTTAGCCCATTTGCTTTAGCCCTATGAGAGGTTAGGAGTCACGATTTCTGGCCAACTTTTAATGAATTAACTATTCACAATAATTTTCAAACTAAATTTAAAACGTGATCTTCAACTTTATAAAATTGATGATACAACAGGTTGGGGTAATACTGCAACGATATACTATTACCGCCTCCATTGATTTTGTGACTGTGTGTGAGTATGACAGTGGTTGTGTGAGTGTGACAGTGGTTGTATTTTTGTTTTTCTATGTGAGTGAGGGAGACAAAAGGCAGAACTGCCTGTATCGAGTGCCTTCCCCAGAGTTGAAAGAGTGACAGGGCCAACATCAAGGGACGTTCGAGCCAAACTACACACGAAGTTTGAAACAATTCAAGTCATAGGCAGAGGGAAAGACTGATTCTGGGAGAGAGTTCCTTAGCCTAGCAGTTGGATAGAAGAAAGACTGAGGATAACGTTTCACTCTTGGGTTGGAGAGTTGTACTGAGTGAGGGTGGGATTGTGTTGTAAGACGGGTACTACAATCCCACCCCTATGAGTGTGACAGTGGGTGTGTGAGTATGCCAGAGTGTGTTTAAGTGACATGGTGGGTATATGTGTGTATGCATGAGTATATGAAGATGACTAGTGGTTGTCTGAGTATGACATTGCGTATGAATATGGCAGTGGAAATGTGAGTATGTTATTGACTGTATGAGTGTGACCGTATTTGTGTGAGTGTGACAATGAGTGGGTGTGTGAGCATGTTATCGACTATATAAGTGTATCGGAGGGTGTGTCCAGGTCCATTAGATAGTATACTGTATATTATAAGCTACAACCTTGGACCAACAAAGTTATTGGTTGGGCTGGAAGTTATGGTCACCGGATACCTTGTCATTATATACTGCTGGGAAGTTATGGTCACCGGATACCTTGTCATTATATACTGCTGGGAAGTTATGGTCACCGGATACCTTGTCATTATATACTGCTGGGAAGTTATGGTCACCGGATACCTTGTCATTATATACTGCTGGGAAGTTATGGTCACCGGATACCTTGTCATTATATACTGCTGGGAAGTTATGGTCACCGGATACCTTGTCATTATATACGGCTGGGAAGTTATGGTCACCGGATACCTTGTCATTATATACTGCTGGATAAATTGAAATCCTATTTGACAAGTTTCTGAGGCAGCGTCTGTGGCTTTTTATGTCCGCTCGCGCGCGTGTGCGTGTGCGTGTGTGTGTGTGTGTGTGTGTTATACTTATGTGTGTTCTGCTTGTGCCTCCTTGTATGTATTGATATTTGCACGCGTGTTTACTGAATATTCAAGTGTGTGTGTGTGTGTTATTATACCTATGTGCGTCCAGTGTATGTCTCCTTATGCGTGTGTATATATTGATATGTGTATATGCGTCTGTACTGTATATTCATGTGTGTGTGTGTGTGTAGTTGCCCACTTAATAAAGTTCTGTTCCTCTCCGTGATCTTATGCATGGAAATATATTGCGCATGATTGAATTACGAGAGTAGTTTCTTATGCAGTGGTTAACTCATTTGACTAGTCAACTGATAATTAAAAGAAACGACACTCGCAATTCATTCATACCATTTTACTTTCATACATAAGATCACAACGAGGAACATAACATAATTATGTGGGCAACTGTACATGAGTGTGTATATGTGTGTAAAAGGCTATTGAGCAATTGACTGGATATTGGTTTCTGATGGGGCCCTCTATACCTAATCCCTTCCCTATTGCTTTTTTCGCCTCTATATTTCGAAGACAAATGTTTATAACTTGAATAACAGTCAGGAAATAGGTCAAATTGGTTTTAATATATTACCCCCGATGAAAGAGAAACTATAAATTATAATAAATAACAAAAAATAATGATTATAATATTTATATAATTTTGTTATTACAGTATTATTATAATTATTGTTAGCGTCACTAATATATTGTGCTCTCTCTCTCTCTCTCTCTCTCTCTCTCTCTCTCTCTCTCTCTCTCTCTCTCTCTGAATGTGAAGAGAGTTTATTTATTTGGATAGGTTTGTGTTTTTGTTTGTCTCTCAAAGTCTGCCATATGAAGGAAGGTAATCAAGGGGGAAGGAAGAATGATGATTGATGGGTGGTCTGTCTGTCTCTTTGTAGCTGTCTGTCCGTCTAAAAATTATGACAGGTAAATATATGAATAGGTAATTAGGTAAACGTGAGTCATTAGAGTGAAATGCAGAGCTTAAAAGTACAGAGCCGTTGATCCTTACTAGTTGTGTGTTGATAATCTTCCTAACTATGTGTAAGAGAGATACGATCGCACACTATTAACTGCTTGACTACTGGCTACTGACTGACTACGAAAGACATTTCTTAATCTAAATAAAACAAAAAAAAAGTATTTGCCAGACATGAAGAAAAAAGGCACCATGTTATAAATGAAGTAGTTACCTAGCAATTTAGTTTAAAACATGATTGTCAGAACAAATGTATAAGCTGGATAAAAATAATCTAATATTAGCCTGTAACAAAGAGATAAGTTTACGATTTCAAAATGGTAAGTTTCTCTGTGGGTGATATTTGTGCAGTATCTGTAGAAAATGTGTAGGCTACCCGTTTCATTCCTAAAGGTCGTTCTGAAACTGGATAAAATTGTCGAGTGTTAAGCAAAATATAATTAAAATGTTGCCGTTCTCTTGAAACTGTAAAATATTATCAAACAGTACCTTGTACAGTCGGATAAATATATAGTGGCTCCGCTGTCATTATTTTTCGCTCGCTGTATTAATGTATGTCAGTTGTTGAATAGGGTGGGTAAATTATGAACATGTTTGTATATCTTACTCGAAATGACGAAAGAAAGTTTAGATAGTGCTGAAACTAATTATTAATCAAAATATACTTGGTGCAGAGACATCACTTGTTTGGCCGACTGTACATTGCAATATTACCCTTCATTATCCATTGTTAATGCGGCTGATCATTCATTAAACTGTTTCATCAGAGCCAGTGCCAATCGTGCAGAAAACATCCGAGCTTTAATTAGAAATACCGATACATTAGTTTCACTAATTAAACAACGAAGGAGCAACCGGTGTTCAAATTATACGGAGAGAGAGAGAGAGAGAGAGAGTATGTTTGTACGTGTGTTTACATGTTTTATTTTACATGCGTATGTCCAAAATTGGTGAGTAGTCAGTCAGATTCGAACACATCCTATCCAGTCTAGCATCCTGAGAGAGAGAGAGAGAGAGAGAGAGAGAGAGAGAGAGAGAGAGTATGTTTGTACGTGTGTTTACATGTTTTATTTTACATGCGTATGTCCAAAATTGGTGAGTAGTCAGTCAGATTCGAACACATCCTATCCAGTCTAGCATCCTGAGAGAGAGAGAGAGAGAGAGAGCAGAGGGGGAAGTGTAGGGCAGTGATGGAATAAATGAATGAATAAATAGATGCAACAGGGAAATCATATTGTGATTGACTTTTCCAGAGTATTCGGTTTCAGTTTAAACTATTGACTATTTAGTAGGAGAGAGAGAGAGAGAGAGAGACTTTTGTATTGTTATCCTTTATCTGCTTCTTTCGCCAATATTTTACACCACCAATCGATTTAAAGGCTTTTTTCTTAAATTTGCCTAGCGGCAATAATGTTTTGTCCTATGTGTATGAAGGAGCCAAAGGCAGGTTGCCTGTAACTAGTGTCTCCCCATAGAGTCCAAAGAGTGACAGAGAGCCAAAATCAAGGGATATTTTAGTCAAAATGCCTGGACACACGAAGTTTACAGTAGATTAAGTCATAGAATATAATGATAAAAGTAGAACCCAATTGAACAACCGCCATATATCCTCCCTACCTCAAGAACCCAATTGATCACTTGCGAGTTTCAGGCTATAAGGAAGTTGGAGCCATGGACATCGTTATTAAAGAAAAATGCAATAATAATGTGGGTTTGTTATGGATAAAAAGTGTAATCAATTTGGTTATATATACTGTATATATGGATTATGACCCTACTTTACCTGATAATCCTGCTAAATATTGATGGCCACAGCTCCAACTTCCTTAAGCTATAGAGTATAGAGTATAGACCAAGACTGGCAAGTGGTCAATTGAACAACCCCCACCCTCCCTACCTCAACCCAACACACACACATACTCTCTCTCTCTCTCTCTCTTCTGATTACTGTGTCACGGTTGCTAGTTTAAAGTCCCCATCTCTTTTTGCTAAACTTTATTATGTAAATCTGCTTCCCTTTATTGTATTCTCTGGTACCTTATATTTAATGTTTATTAATATATCTGCTATTTCCTTCACAATACATGTACTGTATGTCTGTTTCGTTGCATACCGTATTTAATTAATATATTTTACCCTAATATATTCTCCTAATTTTCATATTATTCAACTGAAGTGTCCTTATGTTTTGACTAATCCTACATAACTATATAGGTAGGGGATGGATAGAATGGTGAAAAAGGGTGTTCTTTAACGGGAGAGTGAAGACATGTGTAAAATAGAATGAACAAAAGTAGAAGAGTGAATGGTAACTATGTTTTACCTAACATAGTATAATGTATATTTATGCATAAATGACAAATATTATACTAGCTGCTAATGTAATTTACCTTTCCTTAAGGAAGGATGGGCGTATTTATATGATAATTTATATATGTTTTAATATTGTTTTAGTTTCCTCCCTAGACCTCCATCAAGCTTACAAAAACACCTGCCCCAGACCCTCCTTCAAGATAAATCTGTACATTTTTCGATAGAAAAATGTCCCAGGTTTCTCTTAAATTTTAGGCTTGCTTTCGCTCGCCAGGAAAATATTGACACCTAAATGACACGAAAAGTCCTAATATTGACTAAGAAATGGGGAAAAAGGTCTTAAAATCGCCAAACTAATGGGTCGAACGTCTTAAAATCTGAAAACTAATGAGTCTAAACACTAGGAAGAAAGGGTGGGGGGGAGGGGGGAGGGCAGAAAAACGATCCCTCTCCCCTTAATGTCCCTCCATTAATACTTTTCATATCTCCTTTTCCATCGCCTACCGTCCTCACTTCTGTCTGTATGATCTGTTTATCTATTATCCTAGTAAATCCTATCCCATTACCTATTATCCTATGTAAGCTTCCTGATTGGTGTTTCTGAATGCTTGTGTGCTTGCTTTTTGTGGGTAACATAGGATTATATGTCCTGTCACCTCTTTATAGTTGCTCGAGTTTCTTGCTGATCCTCCCTACCCCTTGTGGGAGTAAGGGCTAGCTACTGACTGACTGACGTAACTTACCTTTCTTTAATGATCAATATATTTTCCTCATACTACCTTTTCCTTTGCCTACCGTCCTCACTTCTGTTTGTCTGATCTGTTTATATATTATCCTATTATATCCTATCCTATTATCTATTATCCCTCTCCTTCACAAAGCTCTTCTTCCCTCCCATCTTCCACTTTGGCCACAATTTTCCACAATGGTCCCTGTGTCATCATCCTTTTATTCTCTCTTAAGCCGTTATCACACTAGCGATTTTTCCCTCAACATTGGTCTGGCAGCATATGAGGTCAACAATTAAAATATTTCTGTCACTTAAGTTCATCTACCATCAGTCTAGTTTCCGATACCAATGCATAATCATTCAGAAATGTTGCCAGCAAAATGTTGATAATCGAATGTTGACTATAAAAGCTCTCGTGTGATACCGGCTTTATTTACAATGTTACACTCACTTGTTCTGTATTGCTATATTTTGACTAAGGGAACCATGACATGTTTTCAAATATACTTAAGGGGGGATGAGCTTATTTATTTCCTCATTTATGTATTTGTTTAGTTTCCTCCCTAGACCTCCATCAAGCTTAAAAAAAAAAAAAAAAACCCAAGACCCTCCTTCAAGAAAAATGTCCTGGCCGAAGGCCGATTCCTCTTAAAGTACAGGCACGCTATCGCTCGCCAGGTAGAAATCGACACCTACAGTATATGACACGAACATTCTTAATATTGACAAAGATATGAGGTGAAAGGTCTTAAAATCGCCAAACTAATGGGACGAACGTCAACAAATCTGAAAACTAATGGGATTAAACACGAGGAAGAAGGGGGAGCTGAAAAATGACCCATCTCCTCCTAAACCGTGTAGCACTTGGGCAAGGTGACCTGCAGAAGCACAAAGATAATATAGATAAAGGAAATACATGAAAATAAACTTCATAGCCACTTCTTTGCCGGTGACGTCTTTATTATTTGATTTCAGCTACATTTAGATTACTTTATGAAGCTTAGGAAGGATGTATGGTAGCTTAAAAGATTAATGGAGATAGTGTGTAACCTTTAAATGGGTATACGTCCTTCCTAAGCTGAGTAAAATCGTCTAATAGTTGTTGTTGTTGTTGTTGTTCCCCAAGCTGCCTGGCCGAACAGCCCCAAGGCCCCGAGCAATTCCAAGGCCATAACCGAGTGCCCCCACAGAACCCTCCCCGCCGACCACAATAAAGCCTGGGTGACCGAAGCCAATCCATGGCGGGGGGGGGCTAAGGAGGGTGCGGAAACGCCCGGGAAACCAAAGCCCCACCCAGGGCCCTGTGCCCCTCAGCAATTATGAAGAGAAAGTTGAGGGGCAAGGGAAAAATGTGACGCTTTGGCTTCCAATCTTGGTAGATTGGGAGGTCAATCCACGGAAGAGACGCCGTCACTTGAGATCTAGAAAATATATGAGTTAAAGGAAAAGTCAGAGTAAGCTATGGGTTTGGCAGAGATTGCTCAGCTCTCACTCTGATAGACCAGCCCATCACCACATGACTAGAACCCAATCCTCTTAGCATCAGCTAGGAAAGGCCCTAGAAAGCCGCCTTTGGCGGAGGGATAGCTCCCCTATTTCAACCCATTTCGGGGTTGGGCACCCGCCCTCGTCTAATAGTTGTTATAATATAATGAGAAGGAAGTCACCGGCACTGTATGGGTTAGTTTGTTTTGGCTAAATATATAAAGTATACAGTATATATATATATATATATATATATATATATATATATAAACAAGATAGATAACTGGAAAGTGTGTTGGTTGTAAGAGATAATTTGCATGGTATACAATGTAGGATATTATAATCATCAATGAGTTTATAGATTAACAAACAAATTTAGTGCACGGTGCTCCAACTTTAGTAAATTTTAGGACACGTACACAGTTTATATACTGTATATTGTTATGTAATATGAATTAAAACAATATATAAAACTAATAAGTGCAATTGTGACAGTTAGAATACGCATATTACAGAAAGTCACTTGATACGTAAGTGTGATTAGAGATTGCGTCATTCATTCCACGTGATCATACCTCGGGCGGCCGCTGGGTTGTGTGTCTCGGTGCCTCGCGAGGATTTCAGAAAGTTCTCGTTTTCTGCGAGGCCTATAATATTATAAGCTTGCAGCTCCCTGTCTCTAGGAACCAGATCGACTTGACTCATCACGCCTATTCTCTCTCTCTGTACATAGTAACTATTATATCTTAAGTCGCAAGAGATGTTGAGCACATTATCGGCTCTGAGAGAGAGTCCACGAGGTGGGAGGACCGCAGGCGGGCTCTGACCGTTCGGCATGGACCTAGTCCTGCCACTGACGGTTCCACCGTATCCCAACACATACCTGTTGCCGCGAGACAGGGTAAAACTGAGGAAATTACTGTATTTTAGGTTTTTTCCCTTCGTGTTGCGCGATCGTTGCAAGAGAACCCGTGGTCGTAATAGGATGATTCAGGTGTCATTGGAAAGCTCTATTATCGCCCTTTCACGGATACATAATTGTATTACGCTCTGCCTCTTCTTTATGCATGAAAAAGAGCATGGAATGTAGCTCGTTTAGGGTTAATCTGCCCGCTTGGCAGGTAGTAGATGTTACAAAAGCACCCAATTTTTAGGGGTTAAGCAGTCTGCATTCCTGTTGTGATTTGAGTGTTGAGTATATAGGTGTGTCACCTTCATATATAGCCTACTTATTATTCTGTGACATTTTGTGTACTAGTTGTAAGTTAATAATTAATTATCATAGAGTTTTCTGTAAATTCATAATATTATGTTATGTCCTTTTGATTGCATTTATTAATGTTATAGGTGTAAAGCATTAATTAGTGATTAGTTTCAGAAGGAATATTCTCTCAAGTGCTTATTTCACATTTAAATAGTTGTATTAATTACTTGTATTGCTTTTATTAATATTGTGTGGATTCCCTTAAGTTATTAAACAATTATTAACATTTCCAGTGATCATGAGAAAATATTAATTCCGTATGTGATATAGTATTTCACCTTGCATTGCTTCAGTAAAGGTCTATAGTTATTTTTTATTTTTTTCACTTGCATATTTTCTGATATCTTAGTGAGTTATATTTTCTTACTGCTCGTTTTGAAGAGACTGATTTTTGTTGTTACATAATACTTAAATTTAAATAAACTAAGAATTTGTATTATAGTTTTCCTTGAATCTGGATATTTTGGAGAGGGCTTTGACATTAGTCTTTGAATTTAATGTTAGCCTATTGTTTATGTCATTTCACCTCGCCCATAATCATAACATGGCAACCTTGAGCCGGGATCTTCGGGACTTGTTTACGAATGTATTAATTCATTTGCTTGTGATTGTAGCCTCCTATTTAAATTTTCATGATGTCTTCAACTATTTCTACCTAAGATGAAGCTAAAGATTTTGTAGCCAGTGTTAAGACAGTTGTTGAGGTAGAAAGTAGGAATAAAATTGAACTGAAAATTGTTGCTCAATACCTGCAGCTTGCTCCTCCTTCAAGTGCTCATAAAGATCAAATTGTTGACATGATTAATCAGAAACTATTTAATCTAACTCCTGTAGTTGACCCGATTATGAATGCACAATTGGAGCTTGAAAAGATTCAGTTACAGTTAGCTCAAGTACAAGCTGAAGCTCAGGTGCGTATTCAGAAAGCACAGGCACGACAAGCACAGGCACAAATTGTAATTGATAAGTACCGTATGCAACAAACTGGAATTAGGTCACCTGATGCTGTAATCTTAGCTGATGAGTATGTTCTCACTCACAAACTGTGTACAGTTAACACAATAAGTAGGGAGAGCAAAGATAATGTTTCTCAGGAAGAAAATACTAGTTCTGCTTCTAAATGTTTTAAGAAACGTGATGTTAATAATAAACCTGCAAATGTTCAGTCAGTTGGTCTGGTGTCCACTCATGAGAGTTCCCAATGTCTTATAAATGACTCTGTTTCACCTGCTTTGAGTGCTTTGGAGAGTAACGTAAGCTCTACTGATAAAGCTCCTCTTTTGAGCAGTGATGTGGGTGACACTCTCAAGAGTTCCTATGCAAATTTCCTGTCTGATGGTTTTGTCAGTTCAATTAATGGCAGTGACAGGAAATCTGTTAAAATTTTACGAGACATAGGTGCTTGCCAATCCCTACTAGTGACCAGTGTTTTAGGCTCTAATAATTCCTCTGGTGAAACTGTAATGTTTGCAGGGTTTAGGGAGTAATTATTTTTCTGTCCCTTTGTGCAGAGTGAATCTTAAGTCTGATTTTGTTCAAGGTCCAGTGATGGTAGGATTGGTTGAGACACTCCCTATGTCTGGTGTGACTTTACTCCTTGGCAACGACATTGCTGGGGGTCGGGTTTGTCCAGCTCCTCGGTTGTGTAGTGAGCCGATGGCTGGAGTCGAGGACGGCTCCTCTGATGTGTTTCCTGCATGTGCTGTCACTAGGGCAAAATCTAAATTTACTAGTGATTTAGAGGGTGATGAAGATGATGATGTTCTCTTGGCTGATACTTTCCTTGCTAATTTAAACCATTCAGAGGATGAAACAGTTCCCCGCAGTGTGGATAATTTGTCACCTCGTGAGTTGGTAGAGTTGCAGCAGGCTGACCCAGAGTTGGAAGGTTTAGCTAGTTCTGCTTGTAGTGAGGAAGAGTCAGCTAGTGCTACTTATTACCATTTTAAGTCAGGAGTATTAATGAGAAAGTGGAGACCCCCAATGTCATCAGCAGACTGTGAATGGGAGGTTGTGCATCAAATTGTAATCCCTCGCGTTTGTAGGCAGGATATCATTAGGGTATCATGACTCCAGTTTGGCAGGACAAATGGGAGTGAGGAAGACTGCAGCTCGTATTCTGAAGCATTTTTACTGGCCAGGTATTTTCAAGTATGTTTCCTGGTATTGCAAATCTTGTCACATCTGTCAAATTGTGGGGAAGTGTAATCAAAAAGAGAAAGTTGCACCACTCGTTCCCATTCCTCCCTTTGAGGCGCCATTCACTCGGGTGTTAGTTGATATTGTAGGACCTCTTCCCAAGACATCTTCAGGGTTTTCCTATTTGCTGACACTCATTGACATGGCTACTTATTATCCTGAAGCAATCCCACTCAGAAATATTTCGACGAAGAATGTAGTGAAAGAAATGCTTGGGTTCTTCATCAGATTTGGATTGCCTAAGGAAGTACAGTCAGATCAAGGGAGCAATTTTATGTCCAATGTTTTTAAGCAGTCTTTGAAAGAATTGGGCATCACACAAATCACATCTTCTGCATATCATCCTCAAATGCAGGGAGCTCTGGAGAGATATCATCAGACACTCAAATCTATGCTGAGGAAGTACTGCTTGGAACACCAGAAAGATTGGGACAAAGGATTTCCTTTTGTGCTGTTTGCTTCAAGAGAGTCTCCAAATGAATCACTAGGCTTCTCACCTTTTGAACCACTCTTCGGGCATGAAGTTAGAGGTCCTATAAGTTGTTGAAGGAGTTTTGGCTGTCGGAGTCTGACGACGTCAACCTACTGGAATACGTGGCGAACTTTAAGAAGTGGTTATCAACAGCGTTCCAGCTAGCTCGAGAGAATTTGGGAACTGCTCAGGAGATGAAAACATGGTATGACAAGAACTCAAGAGTACGCCAGTTTCAGCCAGGTGATCAGGTCCTAGTTCTGCTGCCAATACATGGACAACCTCTTCAAACCAAGTTTAGTGGACCATACACGGTGGAGAAGAAAGCCAGTGATGTGAACTACGTTATTGCCACGCCAGATCGTAGGAAGAGCAAACAACTTTGTCACATCAACATGCTAAAATTGTACCACAGGATAGACCCTGATAAACCTGTCTGCACTGTAGCTGTTCCTCAAGACCCCGAACGTGAGGCACTCCCATGCAGTATGAACTTGAGCGATAGCCTAGGGCAGAATGTTGCGATCATGAGTGATCTGGACACTAAGTTATCTCATCTAACCCCTGAGGAGAGGCAGGAATTCTCGGTTCTACTTCAGAAGTACCATCAAGTGTTCCGAGATACTCCAGGAAGAACAACTATTTTGATGCACGATGTTGATGTTGGAGATGCGAAGCTAATTAAGCTGCCATCCTACCGTGTGAATCCCTTGAAGGTTCCCCTGATCCAGAAGGAGATTGACTACCTACTCACCCACAAGATGATTGAGCCCTACCAAAGTGAGTGGAGTTCTCCTGTCACCTCAGTTCCAAAACCAGATGGATCACAATGGCTCTGTATTGACTATCGACATGTTAACCAGATCACCAAAACATACACTTACCCCATACCCCATGGAAGATTGTATAGATAGGATTGGAAAGGCACAGTACATCAGTAAGTTTGACTTGTTAAAGGGATATGGCTCAGCGTGCTAGGGATATCTCATGTTTTGTAACTCTTGGTAAGACTTTTGCATGTTCTGTGATGCCATATGGTATGAAAAATGCACCTGCGACATTTCAAAAACTCCTGAACATTGTAACCGAGGGTTTGGAAGGATGTGTTGTGTATATTGGTGATGTATTGATCTTTAGTGACACCTGGAAAGATCATCTATACCATGTCAGTAACTTTCTTGATCGTTTGGTTAAGGCTAATCTTGTTGCAAATCTATCAAAATGTGAATTTGGTCAAGCTAAAGTACAGTATCTTGGTTATGTGCTTGGTAATGGACAAGTTGTGCCACCATGGGCTAAAGTTCAGGTGATAAGTGATCTTTCCAAACATAAGAATAGGAAAGAATTGCAAAGATTTCTTGGTATGGTAGGATACTACCGCAGGTTTGTTCTAAATTTCTCAATCGTTGTGTCACCACTCACAGATCTTCTGAAAAAGAGTTAAATTTGAGTGGAATGAAGCATGTGAATCCTCTTTCAACAAACTCAAAGCTATCCTGTTGAGTCAGTCTGCAGTGCTTTCCACCCCTAACTTTGACAAATCCTTTTAAATGGCTGTAGATGCTAGTGATATAGGAGCTGGGGCAGTTTTGTTGCAGGAGGATGACCAAGGCATTGAGCATCCTGTATCTTATTACAGCAAGAAGTTCACTCCACCCCAAAGGAATTATTCAACTATTGAGAAGGAACTGTTGGCTCTGATTTTGGGATTGCACAATTTGTCTTTATATTTGTGCTAAGGCCCAGATCCTATTGTTATTTATACTGATCACAGCCCACTGAAGATTCTTAGTAAATATAAAGATAAAAATCAGAGATTGATCAGGAGGAGTCTGCTTCTTCAAGAATATCCTTTAGATATAAGTGATATTAAAGGGAAAGAAAATGTGATTGCAGATTGCTTGTCTAGGTTGTAGCCTAATTGTTTTAAATTATAGAAATTTCCACTGTAAATTTCTTTTTTAGGGGGGAGGTGTTATGTAATATGAATTAAAATAATATATAAAATTAATAAGTGCAATAGTGACAGTTAGAATACGCATTTTAGAGAAAGTCACTTGATACGTAAGTGTGATTAGAGATTGCGTCATTCATTCCACTTGATCATATTATCTCGGGCGGGCTCTGGGTTGTGTGTCTCGGTGCCTCGCGAGGCTTTCAGAAAGTTCTCGTTTTCTGCAAGGCCTATATAAGCTCGCAGCTCCCTGTCTCTAGGAACCAGATCGACTTGACTCATCACGCCCTCTCTCTCTCTGTACATAGTAACCATTATACTTAGTGAAGTGAAATATCTCTCCTGGCTACTTTCAAACCATTAAGCAGTCTGCATTCCTGTTGTGATTTGAGTGTTGAGTATATAAGTGTGTCACCTTTATATATAGCCTACTTCTTATTCTGTGACATTTTGTATACTAGTTGTAAGTTAATAATTAATTATCATTGAGTGTTCTGTAAATTCATAATATTTTGTTGTCCTTTTGATTGCATTTATTAATGTTATAGGTGTAAAGCATTAATTAGTGATTAGTTTCAGAAGAAATATTCTCTCAAGTCTTTATTTCACATTTAAATAGTTGTATTAATTACTTGTATTGCTTTTATTAATATTGTGTGGATTCCCTTAAGTTATTAAACAATTATTAACCATTTCCAGTAATCTTGAGAAAATATTAATTCTTTTGTGATATAGTATTTATCACATTGCATTGCTTCAGTAAAGGTCTATAGTTATTTTTTATTTGTTTACGACACTAGCATATTTTCTGATAATCTTAGTTCATTAAATATTTTTAGTGCTCGTCCTGAAGAGACTGATTTTGTTTTGTTACATTATAATACTTAATTTTAATTAAATTAAAATGTAAAACTTGCAAACAAAGTCCAACCAAAACTGGGACAAAGACAATAGAAAGTCAAAACAACATATCAAAATCACTATGTGGAAACAACGCTTACTAAACTAAAATTTTATGAAATGAAAGAACACAATCCACCACATGGGTGTACATTACTACATGAGCAAGTTAATCTGGTTCCCAAGCAAACTAATCGCACATATAACAACGCACTATCGTCACGTTCAGGGAATTAGTCAATTTGGGAAGTCCGGGACGTTCTGGCAAATATTACTAAACTCTGCATGAATAAAAGAAACTACAATTTGTGATAACATGTTATATTAAGATCAAATTTGCAACTTGACAAGACATTAACAATAGTACAAAATAAATATTAATAAGATATATGTAATATTACAAAAAATACAAAAATACATATATAGCACTCACTAACGATAGTGCTATCGGGTAGGTACCTGTAAGCATAGCATCCCTCAAGTGACCCCTATGCCAAGTGACTCAACTACCCTACAAATAACCTACATTTATCGCACAAATAAACTAAGGAACTCGCAAAAGCAATCAATTGATACTATCGACAATGAATACATATAATATAAAGACAAATAATTGCAAAATATGAAGAAGTAACAACAGATTTAAACAAAGAGTACTCTTTTAACAAGAACAATTAATTTTAAAAAATCAATATTAATATTAATATTAGAAAAAGAAAAAGATAAACAATAAATACAGACAAAAAGTAAGCAGAGGTTATACAAGAAACTTCAAGTTAAAAATGCTGGATTAAAATTATTGATGTAAAATTTTAGAATACAGTAACAATAATTGACCCTAAAAAGATTAAATTTATGTAACAATTTACTTGCCTCAAAATTTCTAAAACTAAGAATTTGTACTACAGTTCTCCTTCAACCTGGATATTTTGGAGAGAGTTTTGACATTAGTCCTTTAATTTAAAGTTAGCCTATTGTCTGTGTAATTTCACCTCGCCCATAATCATAACAATATATATATATATATATATATATATATACAGTATATATATATATATATATATATGACTCCAAAAGGACGTTAGACTGAAACCATATTTCTTAAGGGGGAAGGGTTTATTTATTAGTTTATTATATATTTAGTATTGTTTTACTTTCCTCCCTTAGACCTCCAACAAGCTTAATTGATTGTCCTCAAGATCCCCCTTCGAGATGAATGTGTAATGTTTGTCAGTAAAAAAAGTGTCTCGGCCGAAGCTCGGTTCCTTCAAATACTTAAGGCTCGTTATCGCTCGCCACAAAATCATTGACACCTAAATGGTACGATAAGTCGTTATTGATAAAGACATGGGAGAAAAGTTCTTAAATTAACAAACTAATGGGGCGAACATCTTACAATTTAAAAACTAGTGGGGCTAATCATGAAGGAGAAATGGGTTCAGAAAAAGCAATTACCTTCCCCTTCAGTAATCTCTAATTGAACTGGAAAAGGTATATATATTAAATGCGTTATCGAAATGTATAGTTTACAAGGGACTGGAGTTCTAGAAAAGGGGCTCCAGCTCTGACGCTATTCTTGACTTACAGTGTGCTGGCTTAATAATCCAGAAGGGTCGATAGCCTTTGAAGTCTTATTTTAACTAACAAATTATAGTTTACAAAATTATAGCCTAGTGTGACGCCTGCCAGCGTTGGCAGAATCGCCTCCCGGTAGCCACTAGCACTCGCCAGGTCAGTGAAATGGGCTACAGTCTGTCTACAATGTTGTACTTTCTTTCTTGTGAATCGTCATGTCACAGGCAGGGTAGAAGTGGTCTTTGTTTTCGCCTGTGACAATGCATTGTATTTTATATCATGAGTTGAACGTAAGATG
Source organism: Paralithodes platypus (assembly GCA_032716605.1). Taxonomy (NCBI): domain Eukaryota; kingdom Metazoa; phylum Arthropoda; class Malacostraca; order Decapoda; family Lithodidae; genus Paralithodes; species Paralithodes platypus. The sequence goes on along the minus strand of CM064552.1, from coordinate 32,506,639 downwards.
CATTGCAGTGAAGGAGAGAGAGAGAGCGAGCGAGCAGGGTGGGGGAGGTGAGTGTTGCTTTTCCTCCTCCTCCCTCCTCCCTCCCGGAGGAGTTGTTCGCCCGCGTGGTCTTTTCTCTCGGTTTTGATTGGCTGGTGGTTCCTGGCGCCTTCTGCAGGCCTGCTGCCGGGTGACGTAGCAGCCTGTGATTGGCTGACCACCATGCCTTTGTGTGTGATCCTAGAGGGGTCCCGACTCACGAGGAGTTCCTTCCTCAGAGCTTTCCTGACTAGCGTACCTTTCACATGTCCCTTGCCCCCCTGTCTCCCGAATTTCTACCTATAGAGCACTTTCTCTCTCTCTCAACTTCTTACCTCTCATTCTTCTACTCTATTTAATATCATAACTTCCCTTTGGATCTGCACGATTTCATATATCGGCCATCGTATTATATGCTGAAGCTCTCAGATAACACATGTTTAGTTAGGCATTTTAGAAGGGTTACCAATTTTGTCTGTAGAGGTTGACACACTCACGGTGTCTCCCGTCCTGTATCTTGATGGTCTGTTGGGGGATTTAATGCTAGACTGGGATAAGGCTACTGGCGTTGTGATTTCCATGTGTACTAGGTTTTGTTGAACCTGTACAATCGCAACGGAGATGTGGGAAGCCTAGGTGGTCTTTCTGACTGTGTACCTTGTGAGTTTAGCACTGTGTTGGGAGTGAGGGCTTTTGCCTCTGCCACCCAACACTGTGCTAACTCGTTTGCTTTGACTTTGAGAGGGTCGCCAGGAGAGAACCAGATACTAGCGATCTGGATCTCTCAAGAGAGCACCCCGTCAATTAACGTAATTTGGCCGCACAGCCTTAAGGACTTCGCTAGGCTACGAGCCGCTTGCTCAGCCATTTTTCCTAGCCTACTACATCCCAGCTAGACTTTATTCGCCTAGCAGACGCCAGATTTAGATTATAAACTCTTTCTGTTATGTATGCATTATTATTCACGGCATTTATTAGTCTAGGTTGTTGTTGAGTTGCACAACCCTAGTAGGCTGTTTCGTTGATGAGGAAGTACTTCTTTTGCTTTTTGAGTTCCTACTATTGCGCAGTTACTATTATTCCCGTGCCAGTTAACCCTATATGTCCTTACAATTGTCATATCCTGTTCCTGCTTTATACTACAGTTCAAAATCCGATACGATCATCTTAACCTAGCATCAGACTTTCTTCAGAAGATTCCTGCTCGATGCTTTGGGACTTTCGTTCACTTTCTTTAGTATAGGAGTGACAGTTCATTATTGTTTAGAGTAACTTTAAATATACTTTCTTCTAGTTTGCATAAAATCATTGGAGTGATTTAATTAAGATCTGTATCTTTTCCTAGTATACCTTATTACCGTAATTGTATGTTGTTGTGATCAGGCTGTATCAGAGATCATCAGCCTGTAGTAGTAATGCACTTATACTGAGTTATGGGATACCCCGTTATCGCAGATTTAACTCTGGAGGGTATAGGTGTTTTTGTGCGCCGGCATTATAAGTTCAGGGCTTGGATCTAGTGTTACCGTTGTGGCTGTGTGCTTTCCTAGTCCAATGATTAAGAGCCCTTGTTTTATACGAGCCCCGGTCGTAACACTAGCAAATGACGTTGATATAATAACGCGACACTTTACTAGCCTGTTACAGAAGTTCGTCATAAGAACATAAAATTGCGGGAAACTGCTTAAGGCCATGGGGCCCACACGAGACAATTCCCATTCACACCCAGCCCATATTATCTCCTCTAACTAATCTTTTTGTGAATTTTGTCTTTGTTTGCCGGAGTTTTGAGTGATTGTCAATTATTGTTTATAGATATAATTGATTTCTCTCTCCTACGTTTCAGTCAAATAATATATAATACTGCTTATATGTAATCACATATTCTGCTATTCACGCCACTACCACCATGGCTCGCACACACATCACAGGCTACAACTACCGCAACCCCAACACTATGATAAAGACCAATATATCGGGATTTGTCAAGTGGTATAATGTAAAACAGGGTTATGGTTTCATCACAAGATTGGATAATAAGACAGATATATTTGTTCATCATAAATCAATATCTAAATTCAACTCCAATTATTACCCATCCCTAGGAGAAGGTGAAAAAGTGGAATTCAACATCAAATCCGGGCAGAAAGGACCAGAAGCTCACCAAATCACTGGCCCTGGAGGTGCAGCAGTAAAAGGCTCACATCTTGCTCGCCGAAAACACCAAATCAGCAAGTCACCAAGAAACAACGAGGAACCTGACACCATGGCCAGTATATATGCCTGTATTCAAGCTGCCACAGTCATTGCTGGCCCCAACAAACATCATCTATGTCAGATAATCCCTCAAATACTCCAACATAACGGACTACCAACCATCTACATCCCTCCTGAAGTCTTGGTTTTTCGAAAACAGCAGAAGAAACCACGAAGGAAAGCAGAACAACACCCCAACATCACCACAGAAGATGACTCCTCCATCAACCTAGAAGACCTTGAGGAGGAGGACAATGCTGAAGAAGATGATGAAGACTACGAAGAAGATCCAGAAGAGGAAGAAGAAACTCCTGAATATCAAGAGAATACTCCTTCTCCTCAACCTCCAGTTCTAACCCCTCAAGCTGAACAAATGATGAGAGTCAAGAAGATACTTACCCCTCAAGTTGAAAAAAGGGTGAAGGAGAATCTTACAAAAGACCGTCTGGAATTTTACCAATTTACAGACGATCTTGAAAAACTTACTCCTGCTGAAATGAAAAAAAAGTACCCAAAAGACAACATAGAGATGGCAACTACACTTTCAGGAAGACGATTTTTCGCCACGACATACAACTTTGAAGATGAAATTTATGAGGCTCATCAAGAGTTATTAGATACCCAATAACTTAGACAAATTAATCTCTTCTCCAGCACTGAACATCAAAATATCATTTTCTTTTACTACTATTTATCTATTTTATTTTTTGTATTATTATTTATTTTATTAGATTTAATTTTTATTATTATTTTGGTTTTCCTTTTAATAATACAGTTGCCCTACCCTAAATAAAGCAAGGTGGTATGCCCACTAACTTTTAATCTACTACTTTATTTCAAAATTTCCTACTTTATCTTCCTGACCAAAACCTCTACTTTCCCCCCCTTCCCCCGCTAGGGGATTTAAAAAAAAAAAAAAAAAAAAAACATATAATAATAATAATAATAATCACATTTTAGTTCCTTAGCTAGCTACCAAACACCAAATATATATAAAATACACCACTTGCCCCAACACATAAACACACAAGGTAGCAAGGTGGTATCCCCACCAACTGTTACTCTCCTACTTTCCTTCAAACTTTCCTCCTTTTCTCTTCCCTCTTCCCCCAGAAGAGGGAGGGGGGGGGGGGGGCCCCCCCACCTTTACGATAGATTGGTTGTAACTTATGGGTGGCGGCCATTGGATTTATATTCTTTGATATATAATGTATCGATGCATAGTTATCTAAATATAATATATCCAATACAATTATTTACACAATTAATAATAGGAATTTATCAACTTCCTTCAGAAATGTTTGCTCATTGTTTACTTTGAAAATATTAACATTACAGATTAAACTATTTCACATTTATAGGAGTATATGTATGTGAAAAAAACGTTGCCAGTGGGTGGTGTGTGGATGTTTGAGTTGCCCCAGTATTGTATTGCTGGAGCCGGAGATTGGTGGCGTAGTGATACCAGGTGCTCCACCTCCATCACATTCGCCCTGTAGAACATTGTCAAGCCTCCGCTCAGTTCAGTTCAGTTGCTGTGCGGGAAGCTTGGCCATTACAACGGCGCCTCCAGTTTGTCGCGCTCATTTTACTTATGTTTTATGTTCGGATGTTTTGTGCTTTTCTTATCTTCTTTCAGGTGACCGGTGAACTCAACCAGTAGACCATTTCAACCAGTAGCTCTCAACCAGTACGGTACCAAATCAACCAATACGGTTAGGTTAGGTTAGTACTATATTTTGGCACTGGTTTGGTTGGTCTGGGTTAATTTTGCTCTGGTTGAGAGCTACTGGTGGAAATTGTCTACTGGTTGAGATGACATGGAACCCTTCTTTCATCTTGTTTGTTCTTCTTTCTTCTCACCTCCAACATTTCTCCTGTACTGCATGGTGTCCAGAGAAACGCCTTGTCGTTGATTTGCCTTTACTCCATCTGTCAATCTCTTGGCTCTGTTGAATCCTGTCGGAGCTTGCGTTGGGGTGAATGAGTGTGTGGGTGGGTGTATGAGAGAGAGGTGTGTGTGTGTATGAGTAGAGCCGTATTTGTGTGTGCATCAAAGAGAGAAAGAGAGAGAGAGAACTCGTAATGAGTGTGTTGACGCCTGCGAATGTGTCCGTGCGTGAGTGTCGTGTGTATGTGTAGCCATCTGTGTGTATGTGTAGCCGTGCATAATAGGTTACCAAATCTCTCCCACCAACTCTTCAATTAAAAACAGTTGAATCTAGCGAACACGAGCCCTGCATGAGGTGTTGTGTGTGTGTTGTGGTTTCATACACTGTAACTGGAAACTAAAGGGTATATCAAGGGAAATAAAATAAAGCAGCCTAAATTAGGAGTATTTTACCCAAGCTAATTTGACTTTCAACCTTGCAACTCCATTTTATTTGACGAACCGGTGTATGAATCTGGGAAATTTAATGTAGTTTCGAAGTATTTTTTATCTCTTCATGAGGTAGGAATTTTAATTATAATACAATAGATCAAATGGCATGGTATATTTGCCCATATAGTTTTGAATTATCTCTCTCTGGGGAGAGAGCCTTAATCTTTGTTATCCTTTCCTTCCACTTGTCCTTACTCTCTGGGTTGCTATTATATACTAGAATTAAATCCTGGCAACCTTGAATTGATCGTAAGATCTGTGTAACCAGTATATCTATGCATACATGTATCTATGAAATTATCTCTCTCTCTCATCATAGTAGGTGCCTGGTGTTCACTCCACCACACCACCATTGTATGCTAAGTGGACAACATTAATGTACCTACATTTCTCACTACAGGCCTAACGTATCCTTCTCTCTCTCTCTCTCTGATTTGTTCAATTTGTTCTGGTTACTAGCAGAAATCTTGATTAAGTTTAGAGAAGATCTGTGATAATCAAGGAACCTGAATAGATTGTACCGTACGTGTGTATTTACCTAATTGTAGGTAAATACTATACAACAAGCAATCCTTCATCTTCTCTCAATATTCTTGGTGTTTCTTTATTCTGCTCTCACTTGGAAGAACCATATTACCAGTCTTGCTAAGGCAACCTCCCAGAAGCTGGGTGTTCTCAACCGCCTCAAGGGGTTCTTTACCCCTGCACAGCTTCTTGCTCTGTACAGGGGCACACTGCGTACTTGTATTGAGCTTGGTTACATGTGTGGGGAGGATTCTCTCACACCGCACTCCTAGACAAAGTAGAAAGGAAAGCCTTTCGTATCATTAACTCCCGCCCACTCACCAACTCTCTGCAATCTCTTTCTATTTGCCGCAATGTTGCATCTCTCTCGCTATTCTATCGCTACTATCAATGTTCCTCAGAGCTTTCCCAGTGTATACCACTTCCTCTACATAGGGTACGTAGTACCCGTCTTGCAACACAATCCCACCCCTACTCTGTGCATCTCTCCAACCCAAGAGTGCAACGTTATTCTGTCTTTCTTCTATTAAACTGCTGAGTTCTGGAACTCTCTCCCAGAATAAGTCTTTCCCTCTTCATATGACTTAAATTGCTTCAAACTCCGTGTTTCCAGGCATTTTGGCTCGAACGTCCCATGATGTTGGCGCTTCAACTCTGGGGGAGGCACTCGATACAGGCAGTTCTGCCTTTTGTCTCCCTCACTCACATATAACAAAACAAATACTCACGTAAGGCACAATCTCTCTCTCTCTGTTTGTATGTGTGTGTGGGCGGGTAGGGGGGGTTTGTGTGTGTGTGTGTGTGTGTGTGTGTGTTACAGGATAATAAGACATAATACTGCATATTTTGTGTAACAGGCCTGTCAGACTCGAAGTAGGAAATTTCTAGAAACAACTGGTAAGGCAGGGTGTGGTCTCCAGGAACCTCTGATGCCGCCTTCTAGATTTACAAATACACCTTTTTCCTGCCTCCAACGCGTCCATATCACTTCACTGGGATTACTGGAACAAATATATATATATTCGAGTGGTGTGTTAAGTACCTTGATATTATTGCGTTTACTGGTAGTAACAGTAAATATTTTAGATATTATTGATGAAAGTGTCCGCCAAGGCCCTTATCTACCCTTTAGTTAAATTAGGACTTCAGACTCTTCTGAATTATTAAGCCAGCACACTAAGTTTATAATTATGTTATATTAGGTCTGGTTAGGTCAATTTATATATAAGAGAGAGAGAGAGAGGCGAGGCTGTAAGATAATATACAACTAATTACAATAAGACATTTATGATCGTTTGTTCATTATTTCAGAGCAATAAACGGACTCCCATGTGGAAACCGAGGCTGAAAAACGTAAAGCACGATATTAATGAAAAATATGATTACACGTAGGTGACAAAGCAATGAGTCTGGTTAGAATTACGTGGTATTTATAGATGACCACTGCTCTATAACTGATTATATATTGTGAAATTAGATTTGAAGTGGAGAGAGAGAGAGTAAAGATAAACGAGAGGGGATGGTCTAAGATCGTAAGAATCATGTTGTTGAAGTTAATGCATACTCCTTGTAGGTTTAAAAGTGTTATACAAAGGAGAGAAGGCGGTGAACAGAAATAGAATAATGATGGCAAAACATTTAGAGAGGAAAGAAGAAATCATAAAAGAGGAAGTGAAGTCAATATTATATATATATATGTGTGTGTGTGTATTTACATTTGTTTTTGTTTGTTTCATATAATTCGAACCCAAACCTAAATTGTAGGAACTGTGTGGCCAAATGAAGGTGTAAACAGCGAGGACAGCCCTGAGAAGGTTGTATATCCTGTCAACCTTCATATTGTCAAGTTATAGCGGGGAGGAAGGAAGCTGAGGGGATGGAAGAAAAGAACATGGGAGAAAGTATTGAGGAAGGGAGAGGTGAATACAAATTGTATGTACAGTCGCGTTAATAAATCATAGCTCAGCTGTCATTACGTTTGGCTTGCTCTGTGCTGTATTAGTGTATGTCATATGTTGAATATGGTGGGTAAGTGTAGGAAAATGTTGGTATATCTCACTCAAAAAGAAGAAATAATGTGTACATATTGGTGATACCAATTATTGATCAAAACATAATTGGTGCCGAGACATCACTTATTAGCGCGACTGTACAGCTACTGATAAATGGTCGTTAGCTCTTACGATTCTCTTTATGCATTTAGATTAACGATCAGATTAAATCAGCTTTATAGAAACGAATGTAGACCTATATTATATATCTATTAATATATAGCTGATTTGATCTGCACATTGATCTAAATACATTTATTTCCTTACAAATATTGAAAGAGCTCATGAACATTTGTCAGTAGCTGTACACACACACAAACACGCACTTTTCAATTAAGTAACACCCAGTTCTTAACATTAATCATCAATTACAAACCCCAATGTACTTGAATAAACTAATGAAAGCATATGGTCCTCCCGGGATTCCAACTCGGTACACCACACCCAGAACATAAGCATCTTAATGTCTATGTTTTGCAGCTCCATAGACATGTATTAAAAACACTTTTTATAGCAATGATAATGATTATGGCACTTCTCAGTTTTCTCAGTTATCAGTCAGTCAGTAGCCAGCCCTTACTCCCACGAGGGGTAGGGAGGATCAGCAAGAAACACAAGGAAGGAAGCACAAACAAAGGTGACAGGAGAAGAATACATAACAGTTCGCCACAAAAACACCCACGACCAAGAACGTTCTATTGTGCACAAGTCCAATGTAAAATACAAATAATTGCCCAAAATGATCTCCGACTTTCATTGTTTTTACGGCATGGTGGAGTTGTATTTTTTTTGTTTTTGATCTTGTATTATTATTATTATTATTATTATTATTATTATTATTATTATTATTATTATATATTTTTCTTTTTCTTGGTAGGCTAAACGTTAAAGGTAGATTTCACTTGAGGGATTATTTTCCTTGACCCCTTTCTCCCTCATGTTTAACCCCATTGCTTTTGAAAATTAACAACGTTCACCCCAATTAGTTTGGCGAATTTAAGAAATTTCGCCCCATATTTGTACATTTCAAGACATGTTGTGCAATTTAGGTGTTGTTTTCCTGGCAAGCCTGTAATTTAAGAGGAAACGGCCTTCGGGCGGCACATTTTTCTACTGAAAAATTTACAAATTTATCTTGAAAGGGGGACAAGGGGGTGTAGTTTTAAACTTGATGGAGGTCTATGGAAAAAACTAAAAAAAACTTCCCATAAGCTATAGGCTACACTTAGATTGTGTTTAGCTTCGGTATGCAAATTATATGAAGCTTGGTACCATAGTCCATGCTTGGTACCATTGCACTCTCACTCGCAATCTCTCACTTTCATGCTCTCTCTCTCTCTCTCTCTCTCTCTCTCTCTCTCTCTCTCTCTCTCTCTCTCTCTCTCTCTCTCTCTCTCCTAGAATTAAATCTAGCTCATCTTGCTTGGATCGTAAGGTTTGTGTGGTAAAAATATTTATGTAAATTTATGATATTTTCTCTGGCATTAATGTTCATCATATCACATTGTACAGAAAGTATTGCTTAACTATTGGTTCACTTTTTTAATGTAATTATTATTTTTCTAGTTTCCTCCCTTGACCTCCATCAAATTTATTAGTACAATCCCAGGATTCCCCTTCAAGATATATTTGTACATTTTTCGGTAGAAAAATTTCCCGGCCAAAGGCCAGGTTCTCCTAAATTACAGGCTCGCTATCGCTCGCCAGGAAATAATCAACATCTAAATGACACGAATGACAAAGAAAAGGGGCAAAAGGTCTTAAAATCGTCAAACTAATGAACCGAACGTTTTAAAATATGAAAACTAATAGGGCTAAACATGAGAGCGAAAGGTGTCCAGAACAACGACCCATCTCCCCTTAAGTTTCTATTCTTCCCTCTTCTGTATATGTGTTTATTGCAATACACGACAGTTTCCATACTTTTCAGAAATAGTCGTATGGGGTTATTTTCTTCTACCCTTCTCTTCTCTTCACCTTGACCTTGACCTCCTCACCGGACTTCACCTGACTTCACCTTCTAACTTCACCTCTTCATCTCACTTCACCCCTCATCCTCACCGCACCTCTCTTCCACACTTCACCTAACCTCACCTCACCTTCACTGTACTTGACCACCTACCCTTCTCATCTCGCCTCTTCCTCACCTCACCTCCTATCACCTCACCTTCACTTCTCTCACTTCACCTCCGCACTTAAGCTCACCTCTTCCTCACATTTACCTTAGTAGAAAAGGCTTGGAACTAATTGCTTGGGTGGATTCATTACTCTCCTGAAATAGCTTCCTCCTTATATTCTTCTTCCTTGATTACTTCCTCAGTTTGACTTTCTCCTGCTCAGTGGTCCTTCTTTAGCTGAATCGAATCGTTTGGTACTGGCTAGAATTCAGAAGTCTTTATTGTATGAACAATATACAATGAAATAATATGCACACCATATAAGGAGGAGCACTTAATTGACAAAGTTTCGCAGATAGCTTCTTCAGGTCAATAGAAAGGTATATAGAAAGTTTATGTTCTATATTGTCTCTGTTGCCAAAAAGAGACTTGCAAATAAAATAGTAGCCCTGAACTATCATGTAATCTTGTGTGTGGACTCAAGCACGCTAATAATATTTCAATTAACAGTACCGGGTGTTTTGCGTGCTTAAGGGGAGGTTTTTAGTTTGTTCCCTATACCTCCATCAAGCTTAAAATTACACCCCCAGATCCCTTTCAAGATAAATATGTACACTATTCGGTAGAAAAAATTCCCGGCCAAAGGCCGGTTCCTCTTAAATTACAGGCGCGCTATCGCTCGCCAGGAAAAAATCGACACCTAAATGGAACGAAAGGTCTTAGAATTGACAGATATGGGGCGAACATTCTTAAAATCGCCAAATTAATGGGGCGAACGTCTTCAAACCTCAAAATCAATGGGGCTAAACATGAGGAAGAAAGGGACCCAGTAAACTCTATTGTTTTCCTCCATGATATCTTTCCGGATTATTAATTGTTGGACAGTTTGATGACCGAGTCTGATTATCTTGTGGGAGGATTTACATACCAGCCTGGTTATAAAGAAGGTTGAACGTGTAATTATAGAGCTCTGGGTCAGGTTTGCTTACCGGGAATGTAGTTCATGTACCATTACACACACACAACTATTCGCAGTACGCATTAACCCCTTCTGTACCAGACGTCTTCTTTTTTAGTTTATTCTATCTATATTTAAACGATTCTGTGCAGTTTAACAAGAATCTGTGCTAGTAAAAATGGCTAGGCTAAGTGAACTTCGAAGCATGTTAACTGTTGGATGCCCTTGTAAAACTGAATAAGGTCCTCTAATAGTAGCCGAGTAAAGTAAAACTGAATAAGGTCCTCTAATAGTAGCCGAGTAAAGTTAAACTGAATAAGGTCCTCTAATAGTAGCCGAGTAAAGTTAAACTGAATAAGGTCCTCTAATAGTAGCCGAGTAAAGTTAAAAGGATGTTGCCGGTACAAACAGGAGTTAATTTCGGCCATAGTACAGGACTGCCTAGAGCAGACACAGTGTTACCAAATCGAAAGTTGAGAATAATATTATAATAATCTCATTTATTTATTTCACTCCCAACACCAAACACTTCCCAATGAAATTAATGAAAGCATGTGATCTCCTGGGATTCGAACCTGGGTTACCACATACAGATCTTATACGCTGTAACCATTACACCATCAAGACAGTTAATACTCTATAAATGGTTAATTACATGACTACGAGAAGAAACATGATTGAAGGAACGAGTAAGAGGGGGAGGAGAAAGAGAACAAAGGTGATTGAGTTAGGGTAATATCTTAGCATTAGCATAATTATCTCTGTGTCTGTTGTCTTAATTATAGTAGCGAGGGAGAGGGGATAGGATGAGATACTGACAGTAGTTTATATGAACAATAGAGAGATTAAAAAGAGTATCAAAAATAGTTTAAGGGGAGATGAGCCGTCTTTCTGGTCCCCCTTCTCCCTCGTGTTTAGCCTCATTAGTTTTCAGATTTCGTGACGTTAGGCTGATTAGTATTTAGATTTTAAGACCTTCCACCCCATTTCCTTGTCAATATTAATTCCCTTCGTGCCCTTTAGATGTCCATTTTTTCCTGGCGAGCGATAGTGAGCCTGTAACTGTGGAGGAACCGGCCTTCGGCCGTGATATTTTTTACCCAAACATTTACAAAATAAACTAGTACGGGGATCGAATGGATTTTTTTTTTTTTTTTTGTGTATGGAGGTCTAGGAAGGAAACTAAAATACAAAAAATAATATATAAATAAATAGACCCCAACAAATAACCACTGTCCCTTTAAACCAATAGTAAAACCCTTTCCAACCGATGACGATTTATTGCATTTTCTGAGCCACTAACAAAAAATAATAATGACCTTAGGAAAATGATCTTGCTAATAGGCAAAATAGCGTCTATATTTTGTCACTATAATGGACAAATTCTGCTTCATTGCTGCTACCTTTAGGGAATTCCATTCCGTTTACATAAGCTGCTGTAAATTCCACATATACTGTATATCTCTGTATGTGCGATATATAATATAGAAGGGACTGGAGTTCTCGAAAAGGGGCTCCAGTCCTGATGCTATTCATGACTTACAGTGTACTGGCTTCATAATCCAGAAGGTTTGATAGCCTCTGAAGTCCGTTTATAACTAATTAACTAAACTATAACTATATACAAATAATTATATTTGTGGTCTCTTCAAAGGATCGTGAATGCTGGGGGTTGTTTTCTCACTAATTTTATGTTTAAGGTATATTAATTACCCATGCAAATTTCTACCAATAATAGTTCTTAAAGCTAGCGCATGCGCCAGCTAAGGATAACCCAATAAGGCCGATTAGGCGTATTTCCATTGGGGTCCTGTACTATTACCCCATCCTCTTGCTCATGAGGGACGCTAACGACTCAGTGCTTGTGAAAAACCTTTAATGCGCCGAGCGTGGGCGCGATCCTGGGCCTTCTGGGTGGAAGTCTAAGACGCTAGTCACTACACCAGCGAGCCGCACCAAAGCTTTCCAAACAACCCGATTCCTTCAGCAGCTATATATTGGTTAACCAACTGAGCCCCAGCGACGCACTGTTTGCGTTGGCAATGTTTGTAACGCTAAACCCCAGCGTCACATACGTTGCGTCACTGTTAATTACTCCGGTCCTATGGCACCTAGAGGGCTCTGATTTGTATGGGAACTGTGTAAGTATCCCACACAACCATGACGATGGTTGAAACTCTCAAAGTCCAACCGCGTGTGTGTGAGCGTGCAAAAACCTGTTTTTGGGTGTTTTTGCCTTCAATTTTCCCCTCATGTAAATCCGACTTTCGGGCGCACCGTAGGACCCCTTAATGACCTAGGGGATCGGTTTTTTGTGGGTTTTCCTTCATTCCTAACCCATTCCTGGTGTTTTCTGGGGAAAAAAAATCAAAACCTGCCGGTCCTGGGTGGTACATTTATTATAAACTAGCTGGGGCTCAGTGGGTTAACATAGGACTTCAGAGGCTATCAACCCTTCTGGATTATTAAGCCAGCACACTGTAAGTCAAGAATAGCGTCAGGACAGTATGTCCTTTTCGAGAACTCCAGTCCCTTGTCAGGCAGCAACACAACAAGGGATTTGTTAGGCCTTGTCCACATGTCAGCAGGGAAAGCAAGGATTTATCATCATTGGGAGCAGACTATCACCAGCGCGACAATGGTACTACTGTGTTTAGTGTGGCATTCCATTACATCTCTCTCTCTCTCTCTCTTTCTTTCTCTCTCTCTCACATCAGGAACACTATGCATGTCAACACGAAAGTTGAATGGTAGGAGAATATTATACATAACACTGAGGTCAACATATATCAAAGAATCGATGGTAAACCTAAGGCTAAAGAAGTTAAAAGAAGTAAAGTTATAAAGAGTAAAAAAGAAGTTAAATATAAAATTAAAGGCTATAGTACAGCCGCGCTAATAAGTGATGGCTCGGCACCAAGTATGTTTTGATCAATAATTGGTATCAGTAATATCTATGCTTCATTTCTTCATATCGAGTGAAATATACAAACATGTTCCTACACTTACCGACCCTATTTATTCAACATCTGACAGACATTAATACAGCACGGAGCAAGCCAAACGTAATGCCAGCTGGAACATGACTTATTAGGCCGACTGTACAATGTTCTGTTTGGTATCATTCACTCCCTCAAACACCATAACAAACAAAACCTGTTCACTGGCTGTCCGTGGATCTGTATAAGGCAGGTGAGGATTGACACTACATACCTGCTTATCCCCTTCAGTACCGGTGACGTCTTATTAATTTTGTTTTAGCTACTTTTGATCGATTTTATGAAGCTTAGGAAGGATCAATGGTAGCCAAAAAGATTAATTGAGATGATAATTATGTAGCCATATAATTGCTGAATAGAATCGTCTATTACATAAGAACATAAGAACATAAGAAAATGGGAGTCTGCAGAAAGCCGATTGGCCTAAGCAAGGCAGATCCCTGTCCCACACATCCCCAATTACAAAGCCCAATTATAGGCTCAACACTCTAATACCCTGAGGATCATCTTACCAAACCGGTTAGAGATTAACGCAGGATTACGGGGGTCTGCAGAGCGCTGATTGGCCCAACCCGGCTGATCCCCCTTCACACCCAACCCTTCTCGTCCATATGTTTATCCAATGTTTTCTTAAAGCTCCCTATCGTTCTTGATCCCACTATATCACTTGGTAGCCTATTCCACCCATCTACAACTCTGTTACCAAACCAATATTTGCCTATATCTTTTCTGAAACGAAATTTATCTAATTTGAAACCATTGGTACGAGTTCTTTTCTTTCGCTATCACTGAGCTTTAGTACATTTGTCATGTCCCCTTTGTTAATCCCACTAACCCCACTTGAACACTCTATCATATCCCCTCTAAATCTGCGTCTCTCTAACGAATGTAAACCTAATTTCTTCAACCTTTTCTTCATACGGAAAATTCTAATATTATGGATCATTTTTTGTCATTCTACGCTGAATTCTCTCCAATGATCTATGTCCCATTCTGTAATAAGGACACCAAATTGGACAGCATAATCCATATGGGGTCTCACTAATGACAAGTAAAGTTTTAAGATAACATCAGCAGTTCTGTTACTCACACTCCTAGAGATGAACCCGAGAATCCTGTTTGCCTTATTACGAACGCTTATACACTGTTTTCTAGGCTTCAAATCATTGCTAACAAACACACCTAGATCTTTCTCGCAGTCTGAATTTTCTAATTCTAAATTAGCTAGTTTATATTTAACATTTGTTTGCATCTTCCCTATCTTTAATACCTTGCATTTGTCAATGTTAAACTTCATCTGCCAATTTACTGACCATTCATGTAAGGTATCTAGATCCCTTTGGAGGCACTCTATATCGCTATCTGAACCAATTGATCTCCCCATTTTAGTATCGTCTGCGAATTTACTTATCCTACTAGTTATACCTAAATGTAGGTCATTTATGTATATAAGAACAACAGGGGACCTAATACCGATCCCTGGGGGACACACCACTTTTGACTGCTCCCCACTCTGACTTGGTACCATTTATATGCTGACTCTCTGTTTCTACCAATTAGCCATGACCTAATCCATCCCAACAACGACCCTCCTATTCCATGTGCCTCAACCTTTCTCATCAATCTCTCATGGGGACTGGTCGAAAGCTTTACCTGAAATCTAAATATATAATATCATATGACTTGTCACTATCTACTACTGCTTCATATACCTCTGCGAAAAAGCTAAGGCAAATTAGTAAGGCAAGAACGTCCCTGAGTGAATCCATGCTGAGAGAATTTATTAAGTTAAATTTTACTAAGTGGCTTCTAATTTTCCTAGCAATAATGGACTCTAGCAAACTTTCCTATGATTGATGTGAGACTAATGGGACGGTAATTGGATGCTATCGATTTATCACCTTTTTTGAAGATCGGAACTACATTTGGCAAGCTTCCAAGCTTCTGGAACTAAACCTGTTTCTAATGACTTGTTAATATAAATGCGAATGGACTACTTAACTCATCTCTGCATTCTTTTAATACTCTAGCATATACCTGTCGTCAGGACCAGGCGATTTTTTGAGGTTTCAGTCTGTCAATTTCCTTAAGCACATCATTTCTACTTATACTAACTGTACTTAACATATTTTCTATACTATCACTATATACCATATTGACTTCTGGAATCTGTGCCAAATTTTCATTAGTGAAAACGGAAAGAAACTGACTATTTAATGTACTGCACATTTCTAAATCATTTTCTGTTTATTTCTCCTATTGAAGTTTTTAGGGGGCCTATTACATCTCTAACTTTAGATTTATATAGTTGGTAAAAAAGCTTTAGGGGTTATTTTTGAGTTCGCTGGCTATCCTTATTTCATAATTTATTTTTTGCTTTCCTGATTTCCTTTTTGACCTGTCTTGATAGAGTCTGATAGTATATATGTAAATGATTTTTCACCTTTCTTATTTTTTTCGATATTCCTTTCTTTTTTTCCTATAAGATCTATTAGCTTATTAGTCCATTTTGGTTGGTTCTTCTGCGTCGATCTAAATCTTCTTTTAGGGATATATTTATTTTGAGCATTGTGGAGTGAAGCAATAAACTGGTTATATGTAGGTGGCAAGTTTAACTCTGGCATATCCTGACTTAATTGCTTACATAGGGTCCACCCTTAAGTCTCTCTTAGCCCACCATAATCGGCTTTTCTGAAATCTGGGATAAGTGTCGTATTATCTTTAGCATTCCCTGTCCATGGTATATTAAAATAATAGATTTATTGATCGCTATTTCCTAGGTGGTCACCAATCTCTACTTATTTATCATATGTTCATTGTTACTGAAAAACTAAATCAAGAATATTAATACCTCTAGTCGGCGTATCTCTGAATTGAAATAAAAAACTATCTTGTACTACCTCAATAAACTCTACTGATCGGAGTCGCCTATTTGGTGCTTGCCAATCAATGTTCGGAAAATTAAAATCCCCCATAATGCACACATTGCTAAACCTTGATGCTATTTTAATTTCCTCCCATAACGATTTTCCGCCATTTCTACTCATATTAGGGCGGTCTATATATACCTCCAATAACTATGGTCTCACTACCTTCGTTAACCTCTCTAACCCAAACACTTTCATTATCTTATTTAGTCTAATACCTGATTTAATACAGCTTTTTAATGTACTCCTGACAAACACTGCTTACCCCCGCCCCTCCTACTGTTCGGTCATATTTAAACAAACTGTATCCTGGAATATCAAATTCTGCTAAAAAATGCCTAGATTCTGTATTAATCCACGTTACAGTTAGCGCTATTATGTCTATATTTCTGTGCTAACGAGTGCTCTAAGTTCGTTCATTTTGTTACATAAACTCCTACAATTTGTATCATATACCCTCAACCTATTACTTTTGATTTGCAACTAATTTTCTATTGTGTTAGCTAACTTATATTTCCTGTTGAACTACTAGCTCTAGACGGAAATTCCTACTCGATCAGTATTTCATCTTTACTATCAGTTACATGTGTAGGTTATCGATACTACTATTACACATCACTATATCCGCACTATCTTGACTGATTATTTCTATTTTTACTCACTGGTTTGTCACATGAAGTACCTGCTCCATATGGAGACAGTATTTTACTTACACACCCAGGTTTTTTTAACGAACGAAACCCCGCAACAATCTTGTCCGAGTGAGCTGGCCAAGGTCGAAACTCCTAGTCGAGAGGATGTACTCCATCCTGGGCATACAGTTCATCCTTACCATAAAAGAGGGACCAGTTATCCAGGAATGGAATAGTATTTGCCTTACAATACTTCTCCCAGCCGGCTATTTTACACCAATAGCCCTGGAGGACCATTCCTTCCTTACCCCTCTTCTAGGCAGGAATACTGTTTACCACAGGAACTCCACCTTTTTCCTTCCTTGATCCTCTCCAACATTTCCTGATACTTGGAGAGCACTCCGTCAGTCCCTGCATCTCCATATGTCATTTGCTCCCTGCGTTGAGGAAGATGATGGGGTCCTCCCAACTCACTTCCATCCATGACAGCATCTATCTTCTCAGCCACCCTCCCGACTCCGGCACCAGGCACGCAGACAACTTTACCAACCTAAGTGTTTGTTGCCCTGCCAAGGTATCTAAACAATGAATCACCGACAATGAAAAACAGACTTAGCTTTTTCCTTTGTCGGCGTGTAGCAGTAGTTGTTGCAGCAACAGCAGCAGACTCCCCCCCCCCCCCCTCCCCTCTCACTGCCTCGATGATCGCCACTTCATCGCCATCACTCTCATCAGCCAAGGTGCTGAAGTTGTTGTGGGTCTTGACTGGCTGTGCCTTTTCAGCTTGCAGGCCGTTGCACTAGTTGACACCACTTTCCAAGGGGCTTCACGATCCCTGGGAACACTTCCGGTAGCCTCACACTTCTTCTCCGCCATAGCTAGTCTCAAGGCCAAATTTTCATCTTTGAGACACTGAATCTCCTGCTCCACACTCTCCAGTCTTTCTTGCAAAGCAAGACAAAGCTGGAGAGTATGGGAGGAGACAGCAGACTCATCAACAACAGCCATCACTAAGAAAGTTCACTAGGACCTCACTAAGGGTAAACAGGTTCACTAGCGGTCACTGGGGACGTCCGCACAGGTCAGGGGTCAGAGGTAATATACTTACCAGAATATAATGAAAAGGAGGTCACCGGTAATGAATGGGTCAAGATGTTAGAGGTGGGTAACCATTTAAAGTAACCTGATAATATCGTCGATCGAAATTAAAATATGCATACATTGAGTGCATAGTACTGTACATATAGCTATAGGAAAGAGGCAAGCACAATGACAAGACATGAAATTATAGGAAAGTTGAGAAAAGCAATGCAAGCTCATTATCAATCACCTCATTGTATTATGCAGTAGAAACGTTTGTGTTAAATTTACGTATTTTATTCTTTGTGAGTGTGATGTGCGATACCTAGAGCTGTAGGATAAAAATTCCCATCACTTTTGAAGTAAAGATTAGCGAGGAAATATATGTTGTGACCCCATCTTATGTGACCTTATGATATTCCCATTGTATTTGGCTTAGAATTAAAATATTTCGTAGTGGTAAATTTTATCTTTGTACTAAAATTATATATTAGTTGAAGGCATCGAGCAAATCGTATGGCAATATACCTGTATAGGCTCTAAGGAAAAATACCAATGCATTTTCTTCGATTTCAGAATTCTGTATTAATAGAAAATATATATAATTGCAGTGTGTGACCATTAGCGATACATGGCTTTCTTCACTGAATACAATTTATAGGTTGGTGATATTTTCCAATGCCTGCAAGAGGTGCCTTGTCGATGTTGTTTTCGTTCTGGCGTATTTATTATCCTTTGCAGTTTGATAAATCGGTGTATTTGTTTGTGTTGTGACGGGGAGTCTGAATACGGTGTTGTACGAGGGAGGAGTTTGTGGATGGGTGTGGTGGGGGTGGAGTGGGGAGATATTTTGGGGGAGTTACAGTATTGGTGGAGGTATGATGGTGGGGTTAGGGGTGGAGGAAGTTACAAGATTATGTCGTATTCCTCCAAAACTAATTGTATTGTCTCATGGATAGAGGATGCCATATTATTTGATTTGTTTATTATAAAATATATATAATATAAAATACATTAAATTAAATAAACAAACCTGTTGTGGGGATGTTTCTAATGGTGGTAGTGGTGGTGAAGATGATTGTTTTCAAGTTTTCAGGCCGATGATTGTGTTTTATAGAGGTGAACTCGTACTTGCTGATGTTAGTTCATGATATATAAAATTTCAACCATACCATTGTCTACTACCACTTTCTTCTGTTGTAATTCCTAGCTCCTGGATCTTACTCATGTTAATTTAAGAAAAGATTCTCCCTATATTTTATTATTTGCGTTCTTTTGTTTCAGAGGTGAGCTTTTGGAATGTCCACCATAGCAATCAAAGAAGTACAGGTAAATACCAATGTGTTCAGTACATTAATACTATACCCTGTTTAAAATATTTAGTCCAGAACCCTAGCCTCTATAACTCAAAAAGGGATATAGCAGACGGGATGTAATTTTCCGCACCTATTCCCTGGCTGACTCGTGTCAAATGGTAGAAATGTTAGCTCGATTAATCTAGTTTTTTGTGAACTATAGAAGATAATGTTAAGGAGTTTTGGCCTGCTTACATGGAACATGGTATACCGTGTTATTTGTATGCTCAGCATAATTACCACTACAACCTGTAAACTCTTTAAAAGTTAATATTTGAGCTAGCAGAATATATTTACGAAATCTTCAGAACCGAAGTATAACACCATGAAGCCAATACCAACTACATAAACCATACTGGTACTAACAAATACTATTTGCACACCACGTTTGATAATATTATATGTATTATATGTACACTCCCTGGGGTGACAGGAGACATATATTCCGACGAACCAGCCTCACACAATTATACACAACTCTCACATGCACAATCAGCTCGTGTAAGGGTAGATGGGCCGCTTTTCTGGACCACTTTCTCCCTCATGTTGAACCCCATTAGTTTTCAGATGTTTAGATGTTTGCCCCATTAGTTAGTCGATTTTAAGACCTTTCGCCCCATTTCTTCGTCAATATTTAGACCTTTCGTGCTATTTAGGTGTCGATTTTTTCCCTGGCGAACGATAGTGAGCCTGTAATGTTGGAAGAATCGGCCTTCGGCCAGGACATTTTTCTACCGAAAAATGTACAAATTAATCTAGTAGGGGGATCTAATGGATGTTTTTGTTTTAAATTTGATGGAGGTCTAGGGAGGAAACTAGAAAAATAATGAATACATGCAAAAATCGCCCAAAAAGTTAACCATCCCCCCCCTTAATCCACAGAGTTTGATAAATTGTAGTTTTGTAATAATAGTTTTTCAGGCTGCTATCGTAATCAGTATTGCTTAAATATTTCTTGATTCATTGCTTTTCCATTTTATATATTGCAAATATATTTTATACGTTAACTTTTAACCCTTCCAGTCCGGGTGTCCTTTTAAAAGGACACCGCGGCAGATGGGCCGGTACCCGAGTGTCCTTTTAAAATCCGTAAGCTTCGAAAGCCTATTAAGCTTGGTCTGAACGCCGTGCGTCCGATGCATGTAAACAAAGCCGGTCATTGCGTCACCGCACCTCCGAAAACAAGAAGGAGACGTCGGATCAATGTTGTTGTTGTATGATATGACGAAATTAGTGTCTGAAAAGCTCCGATATTGTCAACATCGCGGCAAAATTCGCTCCACGGAAATCGTCATCACAACTGAACCAGTTGACTTAGAGAGCTCTACTCAACGCCAGTCTACAGATTGGAAACCGCACTACGTTTAGGGAGGCGTGGGAAATTTCAAGCAGTTTAAATTACAAAGATACGGTGGCCTAGGCCTAGACGTTTTTCGGCCAGATCGCCTGGATACGACCTCCATCCTTTTGTAAGGCAGCCCGGGTAGGAAGGGTAAAGTTTATAATAAGCCTAAATTGACTATATAGTCAACTCGTTAAATCCGCCGATATTGTTTCGGAAATTGTAGTTATGCATATATATTTTTTGGGATTGATGTAGGTTCCCTACATCAATCCCAAAAATGTCGCTTATATATATTTCATGTTTCATGCCTTTTCCATTGAATATATTGAACATTCATTATAAACATTCACTGTTATGCTTCAAATAACTGCTGTCGTTAGATATGTTATGTTTTGTTTTCTTTATAGGTCGTACACTTGACTTTCACAATAAGTAGTAATACATATTCTAAAACAAATTATATATACCTACAATTAAAACCACACTCTTTGGCTCTCAGGCTAAACAAACACACACACACACTCTCTCTCTCTCTCTCGCTACTACATCAACACAAATACCCCATAATAATATTTCCTTCGCCTATAGTCCAGACGGACCCAACTTACACAATAGGGAATATTATATCGTATACTGTATTGTACGGCCAATTTACTACCGACATATAAATTCATTAAGGGGGCGTACTACTCGCTTTTACTGGACCTTCTTCTCCCTCATGTTTATGAACATTAGTTTTTAGATTTTAAGACGTTCCTTCCATTAGCTTGTCGATTTTAAGACCTTTTGTGTCATTTAGTTGGCGATTTTTTCCTGGAGAACGATAGCAAGCTTGTCATTTTAAATGAAGCCGAAAAAATTACAAATTTATCTTCAAGGGGGGGGGGGGGGGGTCTAGGGGTGTATTTCTAAGTTTGATGGAGGGCTAGCGAGGGAACTAAAAACATAATTAATAAATTAATTAAAAGCCCCACAAACCGGCCACTATACCCATAATAACGGGAAAACAGCGGCAGGCAGTACGTTTGTAATCGGCTTAATTAAGAGTTCTGTATGTTGAGTGGACAGGGCCGAGCGGAAACGCTGGGTCTAGGTGGAGGATGGGTGGGGAGTGGGATGGGGGGTGGATAGCCTGAGTGGGATGGGGAGTGGATAAACTGATTGGGATATGGTTGATGGAAGAGGAGTGGGCTGGAGAGTGGATAGACTGAGTGCGATGGCCGATGGGGAATGGATAGCCTGTTTGGGTTGTGGGGGATAGACTGAGTGGGATGGGGAGTAGAAATAGCCTCCTGATTGGGATGGGAAGTAGAAAAAACCTACTGATTGAGATGGGGAGTGGATAGACTGAGTGGGATGTGGGGGATGGAATCATTGGAATGGGAGTTGGATGGGGAGTGGGTAAACTGAGTGGGATGGAAGTGGATTTGCTCGTGCTAGTAGAAGTTGAGTGGGATGGTAGCAAGGTTACTTTAGAGATTCGGATATGGTTCATGTTCTCTTTGATTGACGAGAGCAGAGTGGGATTTAAGGTGGATATAATCATAATGGGTGTGGTAGTACGTCCTCACGAGTTTCACATGCTCGCACCTAATTGGGGGACACGTCGACGACGTATACACACAATAAAGCCACTGCAACAGCTTCCTCTCTCTCTCCGACACCCCCTTCTCCTTTGTTAAATATTAGCCAGAATAATGTTAAAAGACGGCACCGGTACAGAAGGGATTAATGCTTTGACCTTCAGGAGCTTGGTCACTGGTTGATGGGAGGTAAATGGGATGATGTTGAACGTTCACTTTGATAATAGGACTAGCCTGCCACCACTTGACTGGTGTGCATGGTGTGATTGTCTATGTCGAAACTGAGTGAAATTAATGGGAGTAGGTTGACGATTTTTATATACACTAGTATTTTTATTTGACGGTATTTCAGTTGGTCTAGTGTCGAAATGAATACATTACATGAGAGAGAGAGAGAGAGAGAGAGAGAGAGAGAGAGAGAGAGAGAGAGAGAGAGAGAGAGAAAGAGAGAGAGGGGAGCTTTCAGAGTACACTATCTAATTTCAATATCGTCTTAAAGGAGTAATGTATCTGTTGTTGCTTGTTTTCCTTTGAGTGAATTATATTTGTAGGTAAGAAAGGCTGAACGTATGCTAGCAATTATGCCTACCTACTATAAACTATTAACTTATTTACTTACTGCAACAGAAGTGCGAAAGATGCATTTTTTTATGAATGAAGCAAATATTTGGCACCCCTGGTTAGTCGACGTGGCACCACTGTTTAGTTAAAAAGCTGAATGAATGAAGTTAAATAGATCAGTTGTAAAATTATAAGAATTGAATGAATTAGTTAAAGAGATGCTAGTAAACACAAGATTACTGAATGGAGTTGGGGTTCCTTCTTTAAGCTCATTATGGCCACTTATATTGCAGCATCAGTATTCTTATAATTAGATTTACTATTTATGCAGGTAATCCAGGTCAATAGTCAAATATTACTGCACTACAGGCGAGTAAAATTAATAAAAAAAAACTGGTAGGTTGCACGCATGCGCCCTGGGCGGCAGCCATGATGCTGACGTCACAATGTTACCATATCACCGGTTACTATTTTATAAGTGATGAATACCGGTGAATCAGTGATGAATTGTTAATAATTACAATTCCATAGGGCCTAAGCTATTAACAATGTTTACTAGTATGCTCTACTGATCATATTGCATCACCTAATTTCGGTTGACCTACTTAATAGATTAGTTTCCAACGTTTAAGCAATTTATAAAGGAAGCACTTGATAGCTGTAGTCAAAGAACCCCCCCTTCCCCCCCCCCCTTAGCAAATGGGGAAAGCAATTGCACTCTTTACTGTGGCTGTGCTTTAGGAATGACAATGACTTTCATTATTATTATTGTAGTATATACATATACACAATGTATAATCACTGTAAGGCATAATGTAAGGATCTATCAAGAAGATTGGTAATGTATCAAACTCTCTTGCCGTATCTGGCATTTTACCTTAATGTGAGAGTGCCATCAGCTGCCATCATGTTCCCCGTAATAACTATATTATTATTGCACACAATCATTGATTTTAGTAATTTTACAAATCCTCCTTAAAACCTTTTTAGGAAACATGATGCAAATGCACCTGTGTGTAATACTTCTATAACCTGATCCAGAAACAAAACAACTTCCATAAAAAGAGTTTACTGGGGGAAAACTACTAAGTGTTCAGTTGATATTTTAATTGTAATTTAAAATAGGAAGGTTGGTTGATCATTATACTGTCTGAGAGAGAGAGAGTTAGTTTGTATGTGTGTGTGCGTTACACAAATACTCAGACCACACAGACCTTGCCATCCCAACTAGGTGGTCTGGCCTTAATACTACTAGACAGGGACAGTTTGTAGTGGAAGAATAGGACAGCAAAGTAGAAGGCTCTCTCCCCACCCTCCAGCTAAAAAGCCGTACCGGAAAATAGGATGAAGTGTAACTTTGCGGGTCAGGAAATGCCCACAAGGAAAGAGTTTCTGGCATTCTGTAATAGCAAGGGATGGAGTTCTCGAAAAGAGGCTCTATAGTCCTGAGGATATTATTGACTTAAAGTCAGTGGTGGGCGTGGGCGTGCCGATTTGGCGCTCGGTGCTCTGCGATCCGGTGCGCACTACCAATATAGAGGACCGCGGAGCGAGGAGTGGCAAAAATCTGAACTTGGAGTGCAGGCGCGGAGGCAGCTTGAATTTCGCGCTCCTTTCTGGCGCTCCGGAAGCGATTTTTCCTGTCAACAACAGGTTCAAGAACGTCATTATCGTGTACAGTCATCGTACGGTGTTACTCACGGTGTTAGTGAACTGTGATACAGTGATACTATGATCAAACTTTCTCCACAAGCAGGCAAATAAACTTCTAAATAATCCAAATGATAACAAAATATTTTGGTCTAGTCTTAACTCATTCAAATCCAACTTCACAACTGCTTCATCCATTCCACCATTAAAATCTCCGACTGGCAATCTTGTAAGTGACCCACGAGGTAAAGCTAACCTTCTTGCGGATATTTTCTCCACCAACTCAACCTTAGATGAAATAAATCAAGATGTCCCTGTACTTAATTTTAATTCGCCTGAAATTCCCTCACTTAACCTCTGAAGTGCGCATGGGGGTAATTAGACACCTCTCCCTGTGCGCATGTATTTGAGGTGTTTCCGTCACTAAAATATTAATTGTACCATTAATAGCATTAATACTTATCCATATGCGCCTATTATTGGTTGATTATAAAGGTATTAACCTGAAACAACAATAAAACGAGTGAAAACAGCGTTTGGATGGTCAAAATCGGAGATATAGCCCGCGAGTTGTATAATGTATGGGTGAGGCAAGCTGCTTTCCCGCCAATTTCCCCCAAGGCCACTGAGACACAGTCGATCGATACTCTCTCTCTCTCTTGCATTCGCTTGCTATCAGTGATGACCACACCCTCCAACCGGATTTCTAATGTTAGCACGAAAATATACCTCAGAATAAGGGAATAACAGGGAAAATAGGTGATAACTGAAGGAGAGGAGGAAAGTGGGGAAGGAGGGGAGGTAGAGGACTGAGATTTTGCATGGCCCAGGGGCCAAATTTTTTTTTTTTTTTTTTTTTTTTCGATGTCAAAAGTTGATTTTTGTTTTCACTCACTCTTAAGAGTCTCCCCGCAGTCCGCCGGGGGAACTCTTAAGAGTCTCCCAGCAGTTCCCGGGTTAAGATCCACACCAGACATGTCAAAACTATTTTGCAGAATCGCTCAGTAGGTAAGGCTCCTGGTCCAGATGAAATTCCTCCAATAGTACTTAAGAATTGCTCCTTGGTGCTCGCTCCTGTATTGGCAAAATTTTTCCGTCTATGTACTCATACCTCGTGCTTCCCAGTACCCTGGAAAGAAGCAAACATCCATCCAGTTCCTAAAAAAGGTGCCTCTTCAGATCCATCAAACTACAGACCAATAGCTATAACTTCCACTCTTGGTAAAGTCTTTGAAATTATATTAAATAATCACATAATTAAGCATCTTGAGAATAATAAATTAATCAGTGATAGGCAATATGGTTTTAGACGATGTCGATCAACTGCAGACATTCTTTGCCTTCTTACGCATCAAATCAACCAAGCTACAGACCAACATGGTGAAACACATACAATAGCACTGGATATATCAAAGGCATTTGATAGAGTCTGGCATCAATCCTTATTGTCGAAGATGTCACACTACGGCCTTGCATCATTAGTTCCACTAATTTCTTCTTATCTTCATAACAGAAAAAATGTGTAATGGTAGATGGCCTTTATTCTCAATTTCACTCAATAAATGCTGGTGTTCCCCAGGGATCAGTTTTGGCCCCAACTCTGTTCCTCATTCATATCAATGATCTCATATCTACCACTCATAATCCAATACATTCCTACGCAGATGACTCAACACTCCACAGTTCTTCACATTTACCAATTCTTTCACCCAACCCGATCTTATAAATTCAAAAATAAGCACTGCAATTTCTCTGAACCAGGACCTTTCTAGAATTGAAGAATGGGGACAAAAGAATCTAGTTCCTTTAATGCACAGAAAACCAAGTACATTCAATTTTCTAACCGACAGAATCTCACTGACTCCCATATATTTTTTAATGATGTAAATATTCCCACTTCCCCTAGTATTGACATTCTCGGTGTAACATTAACTACTAACTTGAGCTGGACACATTATGTTAGAAGCATTGCTAAGAATGCCTCTAAAAAACTGGGACTCCTGTACAGAGTTCGAGAATTCTTCACTGACGAGCAGTTAGCCATAATATATAAAAGTCATGTGCGTTCTCAGATGGATTACTGTTCACCTCTGTGGAGTGGAAATGGAGTGGTTGCATTGAGGCAGTTGGACAAAATTCAAAATAAAGCTATTCGATTAATCAATAACCCTGCAATCACACAGGACCTTCCTACATTATCCATACGAAGAAACGTTGCATCCCTTGCATTATTCTACAGATATTTTCACAGCAATTGTTCCGAGGAACTTGCTTCAATTGTGCCGCCTCTCCACATCTTTCCCCGTAGAACTAGGGCAGCTGAGAGCGCCCATGAATTTACACTTTCTCCTCCACAATGCAGAACTTCTGCTTATCAAAATTCATTTATCCCTAGAACTACTACTCTTTGGAATTCACTTCCCTCGAATTGCTTTCCACAAACTTACAATCTACAAATGTTTAAATCCAGTTGTTACAAACATTTTATGAATGGAGGATGCCTTTAGGCACATGGACCTTTTTGTATTATCTGTGTTTTTCCTTCCTCCGTTCATTGTCTCTTAAAAAAAAAAAAAAAAAAATATGATAATGACAGACTGACAGTGTTACAGTTGTTAACTTGTTACTGACTTTTTTTGGCTTTTGCTAACGCTAAGTAAACCTTACGGGCAAGTTACGGCTTACGAAGGGGCCTATTTTAATAAATTATTAATGATATCATCATATCAATCATATCATATTATGATATTAAATTATTAATCGTTTAATCATGTAATCAACTAATCATGTTATTGTATTGTTAGGCTTGTTAGCTTGATAAGTTTAACTGTTTAAGTTTCTCAGTTTGGACAGTTTCTGTAATTCTTTATGTCATATCATAGATATCAATGGACAGTCACAATGATATCAATCATATCATTGATATGACATAAAGAATTACAGAAACTGAGAAAGTGAGAAACTTAAACTTCAGAAAGACACCATGACTTGAGTTTTTTTAAATTTTTTAAATTTTTTGAATTTAATGAAGTGAAAGACAAAGGATTGTATTAATTTAGGTAAATAATTAAATAACTTCTAGAAGCTGTTTTTTACTTTTTTTTATTATATACCTATTTTTGGGAGCGCGGAGCGCAGGAGCGCAGAGCGAGAAGCGCATCGGGTCGGCTGACCAAAGGAGCGCGTGAGCGCTGCCACATTACCTTATGTCTGAGGAGCGCGGAGCGCTGCTGCATTACCGGTCCCACCGGAGCGTGCCCACCACTGCTTAAAGTGTACTGCCATATTAATCCAAAAGGGTTGATAGCCTCTGAAGTCCTAATTTAACTAATTATTATCTTAAATTTGTAATAACTAAGTTGGTGACAACTAGTAAACTAACAGCATCTGTCACTTACCCTTCCGAATTCGTTGCTCCACAAATATCGAAATCACAGACCAGAACCTATGTCTGGAGGGTTGACATATAGAAGTCAAATATATTGGTCCCTCAGTACACTGTTATGACTTTAGTTTGACAAGCTGGTAAATCAACAGACGTAAATTAATAAAAAAAAAAGGAAAACGAGAGAGAGAGAGAGAGAGAGAGAGAGAGAGAGAGAGAGAGAGCAAATAAAGTGGAGATAATTTAACGTACCAGATCAGATTACTTATGCCAGACTCTTTTGGCTGAATAAGGTCAGGTGCAGTTATTGAGGGATAAGCCTTTACAATGGCACCTTGTATGTACTGTACATTCTACTTTTCCTATTTTTCTGAAGTGTAGAGAGGGGAGAAGGGGTGTTGGAGAGAGAGGAAGCTGTTGGAGTGGCTTTGTTATGTGTTATTAGTTTGTATACGATGCTATTTTGCTGTGACGTAGGAAGGATCTGGTGTGTAGATAAAAACCAAAAAAAAGCACTAGCACTTATTTGTAATGGATATTTCTACATCTAATAGTGCCACTTCATCTTAGACAGGTTCGAATCCCGGGTGGATCATATGCTTTCATTAATTTCATTGGGAGGTGTTTGGTGTTGGGAGTGAATTTAATACATTGGGTTATTACTCCTATGTTTGATGCTTAATTTTCGCTCAACCTTCCACCAAACTACCCCCCCCCCCCATCTCTCTCTCTCTCTCTCTCTCTTGCTCTCTCTCTCGCTCTCTCTCTCTCTCTTACACCCAGCATCTCTACTGTTGATGTCTTCTATGCCTCAGCCTAATTCGATCGTCTTTTGTTACCTTCCTCCCCTCTTGTAATGCATTTGTTTTGTTTCTGGTGTGCGTGTGTATGTGTATATTTACGCTAGGGGAAGACACGTGCACCTATGTCTTTAAAAGACATACACAAAAATATATTAAACAGTAACATAATTCAATCAGCTCTCTTGTTATGTTCGTCCTATTCTGCAAGGAAATTGTTAACAATATACTACAAACACATGTTGAGAGAGAGAGAGAGAGAGAGAGAGAGAGAGAGAGAGAGAGAGTCTGAGGGGTGCATATATCCCCCACTGTCTTTATGTTCACTATAACAACAGTCACTGTACGGCTTTATGACTTGGCCTATGTCATCTTCTCTTCTCTTGGCTACCTTCATTCCTTCTGTCGTCCTGTTTCGTTGTTCCTGAGACATTATCCCTCTCGAATCAGTATATGTAGTATAGGGCAGTCGGTTTTACTTCAACTGACGGTAAATTGAATCCTTTAGCAATTGGTTTCTTGATATGTAATGGAAACATATGAAAGTATTAAGTTTCTATGTTATAAAAATGTAAGTTTTTAATCATCACCAGAATATTTCGGAACAACATAGGCCTATTCGTAATCCATGACTAATCAAGATGAGAACATGGTAATTTACCGTCAGCTGGGAAAAAATGGCCTATTGTGTATATATTCATTAAAACATCTCCTACAGACTACATTGCCCGCTAACAAATATTTCCAATGGCTGCCTTATTTGGGCAAATTATCCTAGATACATTTATCTAATCTTAATGAAACTTGGTAATTATATGCAATTTTTTTTTCTTCAAAACTAAATATTTATCTTGTGTTTGAGAATACTTGATGAGGACAGAATTTATTATCGTCTGGTTAAAATGTGTAGACACCCTTCTCTCCCCTCCGTGCTTCCCCCTGAATGCATCAGGATTACATTAATCCTTTGCAAGATAAAACATAGTAGTTTGGGGTCTTACAGTTTGTCCTCCCCTACGGCGAGTGGGAGGCACCCGTCTTTTACACAATCCTACTTTTTGTCTATCCAGCTCTCCAAATCCAAAATTGACAAATTATATCAGTCTCTCTTTGTAGAAGACCGAAAGAGAGGTGGAAGGATGGAGTGAGGAAGTAATGGATGAAGGCGGTGCTGGTTGGGGGGAGGGGCGTCGATTGACTGGGGATAGAGGTGCATGGGGGCGGTTCGTTCGTGGCCACCGCTTCGGGGATCACGGCGACAGGCAATATATAGATAGATCAGTCTTTCTTCTACTCAACAAGTAAAGTCAGAAATTCCCACACTCAATCAATCTTTCCTTCATGCTATTACTTTCACTGCTTTAAACTTCGTGTGTCCAGGCATTTTGACCCCAACGTAGGTCTATACTTTGTATTTGGCTCTTTGTTACTTTGTTGGCTTTGGAGGAGACACTTATTACAGGCTGTAGGATCTGTGTTTGTATTACCTACGATTTACCAACTGAGTATCCGCCTTTCATTATTTTTTCCGTCTACCTATCCTTCTATGTATTTTTCCTTTCACTTTAAGCACTCATATAGTTTTTACGCCTGCCAGTGTCTCTCTCTCTCTCTCTCGTTTACTCCTCCACTTCTTCCTCTCCCTCCCTCTCCCCCTCTTGTTGTTCGTCTCCCCTCTTTTCATGATCTTTGCCTCCCAGTCTTCGGCCTTCCCACTTGATGGTAGATTCAGCCTGGAAATAACAGAAATAATTGTTACTTGAGAGTTTTCCCCTTGATGACTCACGTAAAGAGAGAGAGAGAGAGAGAGAGAGAGAGAGAGAGAGAGAGAATTGACACCATTGCACTAAGGTTGAAGTATACAAAAGGAACTTACATTTATAATATATACATTTGGATACTAATATTATTTACTGCATTGAACACAGGAAAGAAACGTAAGAGAGTTTCTGTTCACTAACGTATTAAATAGACCTTTAATATATATTGTTCTTTTATATTATTTATATTAAATTATATTATGTTTTGTTATATTATATTATGTTATACTATTTACTAATCGTGAAATCAAATAACTAGTGTCACCGATAACATAAATCTACTTTTTCAGTAAAATATTGTAAACAATACACAAACTCACATTTTTCAACTCTTCATTTGTAATTTTTTTTTTTCGTGGAATATTTATTAATCTTCTTAAGAGGATAATATTAATTAGAGGACAAGTTTGAGACATGAGATGAACATTTGGAGTATTCAAAAGAAATCCAATAATATATAAAGCGTAAAAAATAATATTACCGGTATATACTTTCGATCATATTGTGCATGCACTATCATTTGTCTTTCCTCATCTTGAGAGAGAGAGAGAGAGAGAGAGAGAGAGATTAACACACACATCATACACGCACATGATGATGATGATGATGGCTATAGGAAAAGTAGGAGATTAGAGAGTTTTGGATAGAGGAAGAATAAGTTGAGAAATGTGAAGTACAGTAAAACATAAAAGTACTTGGGCTAAACCAAGTTGCTCTATTGTAAGTGATTTTAAGGTGCAAGTACTGATGATTGTGGTGTGGAATAGGCCACATATAGAAATGTACATAGTTTTACATAGATACACTGACCACACAGACCTTACGATCCCAGCGAGGTGGTCAGGACTAAATTCTAGTAGAGATAGCTAACATGAGAGTAAGAGACAGTGGAAGGAAAGGATAGCAAAGAAGAAGGCTTGCTCCGCACCCTCCGTTCCCTTAAGTTACACAGAGAGAGAGAGCGAGCGAGAGCGAGACACACAGACACACACATACACACACACTTCATCCACACACCTTCATCCACACACACTTCATCATTCACCCAGCCACATACACCTTTTCAATTACCGTGGCAGTAACAACAAGGTGTCGGGTGACTATAACTTGTAAGCCACCACCGCTACTAACTTTCACCAGCTGAGGTACTAACTTAGAATATTAACTCACACAACCCGGAGCCTTTTGAAGGCACTCATGCACACCTGCATGCATACTTCAATTTTTTTTATATACGGATGAGGGAGACAAAAAGCAAAACTGCCTGTGACGAGTGCCTCCCCCAGAGTTGAGAGAGTGACAGGGTCAAAATCAAATAATCTTCGAGCAAATTTTTTTGGACACACGGAGTTTGAAGCAATTTAAGTCATAGGATGAGGGAAAAATGGATTCAGAGAAAGAGTACCAGAGCTCAGCTGTTGAATAGAAACAAACATTGGGATTTTCCTTTAATTTTTGTGTTGGAGAGTTGTACAGAGTAGGGGAGGGATTGTGTTGCAGGACGGGATATTACGTACCCTATGTAGCTATGTAGAGGAAGGACGTATATCCATTCACTACATCCACTACAATCTACCATGTATCTTTCCTAAGCTTCATAAAATTGTCCAAATATAGTTGAATTCAAATATAAAAATACGCCACCGCTACGCAATGGGTTATTTATGCACTCTGGACTCACCCACTACCACACCCGCACTCACTACCACACTCTTGAGCATACACGTATTCTCTTTTATGTGTGTAGAGTGTAGAGTATGTGACCTACGCAGTATCAGGGACACACCTCAGCTTTGACGTGTGTGGCAAGTATCCCCAACAATATATTCCGCCTAAATTATAAAGTTGACCTCGGAAACAGCCAGCATGTCGCCACACTGCATCACTACCACACGGTATATATATATGATATCCCTGTCTCTATGTTCACTTCGTATATATAAGCGTAACATTCAGGTCTTGTATAGCATGGAACGTTTGCGTGCGGGTCGCTAGATACTTAATGGTGTCCAGTGGTCAAAGAATATAAGATATTAAAGTGTTTTTTTTTCTCACAAGGGACTGGAGTTCTCGAAAAGGGGCTCCAGTCCGGACGTTGTTCTTGACTTTCAATGTGCTGGCTTAATAATCCAAAAGGGTTGATATCCTCTGAAGTGCTATTTCAACTAACTTACTTTTTATTTTTTATTTTATTGTATTAATGTGTTTACTATTGAAGAACTAGGTAGCCTATTTCATTAAGTCTATTGTGAACAATCTTTTTGCGGCTTGGGATTTTATAGGCTGTCTCATCAATGTGGATTTTAGACAAATAATGCTGAATACCCAATTCTGTATTTATCATACATGCATACGTATTTATGCACACACTGACTGGCTGAACGGTGGCCAGGTAGGTCAGTTGATTACTAAGCAGATTTGCGTTTTATTTTAGCCTTATTGAGTTATGGCTCGAAGTAAACTGCTTATTATTATTAGGCATATATACTGAAAAATAAATGTTCATTCATTCCTGAATCAAAAGCCAGGCTGAATACTGGAGAATTCTCCTGTTTTGTTTTCAGTTGTGTAAATTAATAGCAATACGGTGAAAACCTGTACTCATGAACAAGAGAAACAGTCAGAAATGGTGTGTCTGTGTGTGTGTGTGTGGTGGTGGTGGTGGGGGTGGTGGGGGGGGGTTGACAGGAACAGCACCAAGTGAGAATATATTGAAAGGCGAGTGTGAATGAAGAGACTCGAGAGTGGGAGGTGTCGAGGAGATGACACTGATGGCGAGAAGGGGGACATGCAATTACAGTATATTAAATTCGTCCGAGAAAGACGGTTCATACACAGCACCACTTCTATCTCTGAGGATTATGACGCATTTTAACAGTTTATTCTGGCTATCATTAGACGATTTTATGTAGCCTAAGAAGGATCTGTGGGTGTTAAATGACTGGCCCAATCAACCTTTCAAGTCAACCATGCTAATTTTCCTTCCATAGGCTACATAAATTCATGGAGTGTATGTAAATGCAGGGGACCAACTGTACTCTATGAATGGTCAGAAGACAGTTGCATAAAAAAGAACTCACAGATCTACTAGGAAGTGAGAGGATAGGGAAGGGTTGAACAAAAGTGACGGCGCTCAGTGAGAGGAAAAATATAATGAGGTGTTGCAATCATAGAGAACAGTTGCATTCCACATACGAGAATCTAGCTGCATGATGGAAGTATATCGCACATATCCATATTCTCAATTCGTTTTGAAGTATGCGAAATATTCCTCGCAGTAACAGGCGGAAATTCTGTTTGTACAGTTATTTACAAATATTCGTGAGGCATTGCACTTTTGTTATGCAATTATATCAATTTAGATTGATGTACAGACCAAATACGCTATATGTTAATAAATACATGTTTATTAATATTTAGCTGAAGTGTTCTTGACACCAATTTAATAAATACATATGTTTATTAATATTTAGCTGAAGTGTTCTTGACACCAGTCTAAATTGACATAATATGTGTAGTAACTTTTTAATTTTATTTTGTTTTTACCCTGGGTTGAAGTGGGAGGAAAGGAAGGGTGTGGGGAGGGAAAGGTATAAGGTAGGAAATGCTGAAGTATAGTAGGAAAGTATGTTTGGTAGGACTACCACCTTGCTGTTTATATTTGGACATTTTGTCAGTAGCCGTACAGTTAGGATTAAACAAAATTAGGGACAAAACAGGTTTATAGATATAAACGTATTGACTAATGGATGATAATTATTTACTAGTCAATACTGGACGAACTTGATTCATTCATGCATATGCAGTCGTCTTCATAATTATTATCAGATAAAGGAATACTAGCAAACTGTAAATCACCCAAGGTCCGCCAATATTTGTGATCAAGCATACAGCCTTTACAGTGGCTCTAGCTGATCGTCATTCCTATGGGTTAAGGGGAGATGAGTTGCTTTTCTAGAACCCCTTCTCCCTCATGTTTAGCCTCATTAGTTTTCAGATTTTAAGATGTTTGCCCCATTAGTTTGTCGATTTTAAGACCTTCCGCCCCATTTCCTTGTCAATACTAAGCCCTTTCGTTTTATTTAGGTGTCGATTTTTTTCCTGGCTAACGACAGTGAGCCTGTATTTTGGAAAAGCCTGCATTCGGCTGGGACATATTTCTACCGAAAAATGTACAAATGAATTAATCTAGAATCTAATGTATGGTTTTTCTAAGTTTGACGGAGGTCTAGGGAGGAAACTAGACGAATCATTAATACTGTATACGAAAAAAAAAAAATCGACCAAAATTTTACGTAAAGGGTCCCTGAGTTTGATGGTCGTATAACATACATTTCCTTTGATAGTCTGTCGTGTACATTCATTATCTTGACGTAACTCAATCCACCACATAATCAGGCACCAGCCACGTAAATAATAGTGAACATTGTGGACTATAACTATTGTGCTTTATGTTTATTTCGCTATAAAGCTGTGGAGCCCCCAAATGAACAAACCTAACCTTAGCTCTCACAGTCTTAAACTATTGCTTTACTTATGTGTACAGCGTATATAAGGGACTGGAGTTTTCGCAGAGAGGCTCCAGTCCTGACGCTCTTCTTGACTTACTGTGTGCTGGCTTAATAATCCAGTAGGGTTGATAGCCTCTGAAGTCCTATTTTAACTAACTAACTAGCGTATACATTGTAATTTTCGGATACATAAGTTTACCCAACCTCAATTTGGCTGTAAGCGA
This sequence comes from Paralithodes platypus, assembly GCA_032716605.1. Classification (NCBI taxonomy): domain Eukaryota; kingdom Metazoa; phylum Arthropoda; class Malacostraca; order Decapoda; family Lithodidae; genus Paralithodes; species Paralithodes platypus. The sequence goes on along the minus strand of CM064552.1, from coordinate 32,471,459 downwards.
TGTTACGTCTAATATTCCGCTATAGTTTCCTTTTACCATTGTACTTTGAATTTGGCTCTCTATCACTCTTACAACTTTGGGGGAGACACTTGTTTCAGGCTGCTTTGCCTTTAGTCTCCTTCATGCAAAATATTGATTACATAAATACAATATACAGGTATATCACTTTATCTAAGCATCAAAACTGTTTTTTTAATAAATTTAATCTAGCCAAAACACCAACAAGGAAATAATATACTCTCTCGTAGAAAGGTCAATCTGATAAGTAAACAAAGTGACCAAGCCATGATAATACATACTTTGTTCCATAACCCCGAGGACTTGTTTGATCTTAGGTATGTACAATTGTTTACAAGAGTTCCTTCCCCCTCCGTCATTGTACAGTCACCTTTAACAATTCGTGGACCCCCTATATGTTTTCCTTTGCGCAGTTATAACTACCTGGATTGATTTTTGGATGGAATTTGCTTTACAATAAATAGTATGTATAGTTTTGTAGTTGACTTATAGAAAATTACATACATATGTTTACAGGGCTATACTTCCATATAATCCATAATTAGAAATAGGTGACGTCCACGAACTTTTATAAGTGACTGTACGTATGAAATTAAGTTTATCTGATAGACTTACGATTGATTTGTCATGATACTGATTACGGATCAAACGAATTAACTGCAATTAACGCAAGTCAAGCTTGCATATTGTTACGGTATATGAATCACGAAGTCTCACATCCCAATGCTGGTGTTCAGATCTGTCTCACTTATCAGTTTTATATATAATTTGAGATCAACAGGTAGAAGAGACTTGAGTTCTCGCAGAGAGGCTCCATTCCTGGCGTTATTATTGACTTACATTGTGCTGGCTTAATAATCCTATAGGGTTGATAGCCTCTGAAGTCCTATATTAACGAACACATTGAGATCAATAATTTGCAGCCACTAATATATTGTTTATGATTTGGGAGCTTTTGTTTAAACATAACCGAGTCGAAGCGACATTTGCTAATCACTAGTTAATTTAAGCAAAGTGGGAGTCACAGTTAGTGTTATTGATGTACAGGAAAAAAAAATAACATATCCAAATAATACCATGTTAAAATTTGAGAGAGAGAGAGAGAGAGAGAGAGAGAGAGAGAGAGAGAGAGAGAGAGAGAGAGAGAGAGGGACAGTGAAATGAAGAAGATTTTAAAGGGAAGAATCAAAATCAGAATAAGAAATGTTATTCCATTAATACAATGGTTATTCTTTACATTCAATATATAATTTATACAGCTACACTAAATTTTAAATAAATCTATGAATTTATTATTAAAATTATTTATATTGTAGTCATGATAATAAGTCTCTTGGATATTCAGGAGAAACATTTCAACTGCGACCTAAAGGAGTGTGTGGAGATACTATCGTTTATGCTATTCCAAAATGTTGGCCCAGCAACTTTAAATGATTTGGCTCCGATACTTGTGATGGCTTTAGGAACATACAAGTGCTGCTGTTGCCTTGTATTGACATTGTAAATGTCTCTTACTGTTGGCAGGGAGAATAGCCAGTTGGGAAATCCTTTATTTATTATTGAATGAGTTGTGATACCCAAGTCATACTTATACTTCTGTTGCATTTTTAGTCATCTAAGAGCTCTTTTATACAAGGTGTTACATGGTCGTATTTAGAAACGCTTCCAATTGCTACCTTGCCTCCGAAGTTTTGAAGTTTGTGTGCCCTTTCCATTTGTGAGGAGTTTCCATTTGTGAGGAGGGAGGGAGGGAGGGAAAGCAACATGCAAGGGGTGAATCACAGTAATAATTCGTGGAAGGGAGAGAGGCGGGTGTCCGACGGCAAGCAGGTAGCGGCCCAACATTATGGAGAGAGAGAGAGAGAGATTTTCATAGATACACTGGCAACACAGACCTTAAGATCCAAACGAGGTGGTCGGGACTTAATTCTAGTAGAGATGGCATACCCAATAGAAAAGGAAAGCTGAAGGAAAGGATAGAAAAGAAGAAGGCTCTCTCCCCAAAGAAATCGACACCTGGATGGGGATAAACGTCTTAAAACAGTTGGCTGAATGGGGCCGAATGGATACAAGCCAGAGAAAGAGAGAAAAGGAGAGAGAGATAAACAAAAAAGCCGGTGACCCCCTTTAAGTATTACACTTGGCTTACAAACGGTCCGAACTTAGTTACATTAAATACATTTGTTTCCCAGACGTGGTTTGGTCTATGGGGTTTGAGGGGAGACAATTGTAATTATATCATTTACAAGTTCACATGCTAATTGTACAAATTATAGGGTTGAGAGAGAGATTTACATATATTTACATATATTTACATAGATACACTGGCCACACAGACCTTACGATCCAAACGAGGTGGTCAGGACTTAATTCTAGTGGAGATGTCATATCCGATAGAAAAGGAAAGTTAATAGAGAGAGAGATAATTTACTTGACTTAATAACCTTTATTTAGCCCCCATGGAGTGGATGCGGGCGGACGAACCTACATTCTCGAGAAAGAGAGAGAGAGTATGTGAGAGAGACAGACAGACAGATAGACAGACGGTGTTTTTTCTTTTTACTATGTCTCAACCTCGGGACTGTAGGCTTTTCAGTAGCTTATAACTCTTGTGAGGCCCCGAGATTATCGATTGAAGCTTCGAGATGTTGGGTGCTTCATATGTGTCGCACTTGAGAGTCACAGTGGAGCATCAAGGTGTTGGTTGCTCCCTTTCTGCCACACAAGTTGACGACACTATATCTATATACACGCCACTTGATTAGAGAGAGCAGCTATACGGTCGTTCACAACATCTTCGAATATGGTCGGGCATCTTCTTTGCTATGAATTGGTGACGATATAGGGGGTACTTTCTTGACGTGTCGGTGTAGCCAGAATTATTGTTGAACAGCAGGAACGATGAAATCACCTCGGATAAAAACCTGACATTTGGCGTGGATTCGCTCTGAAGTCCATTAGGTCTATATAGGCCAGGAAATAAGCACCAAAAAAGTGCCGAGGTTGGACAGAAATTTTAACAAAGCAATTTCACCTGAAATGGGTTCTTTGGAGGTATCTCTAACCACACAAAAAAGGCCACTCGAATCCACCCATGGCAAATACTCGTTTTCACTGAAAATCCTAGATGCCCGCCGCCGCGGAAGGTAAAATATTGAAATAGGCATAACTTTGCTGAAAATCAACATAGAAACACAAATAAAGTGTCTAATCCTACTAATTTTGAGGTGCTCTTTCACTTGGAATATTTTCAAGGTCATATAAGGTGGCATTCATGCTCAAACGTCAAAATCAACGTCATTTTTGGTATAATATTGAAGGAAAATGTGAAAATTTTATGATCCTCTGAACATATCTGTGCGACTATTACACCAGTACGATTGAGAAATGTATATACGTGTATGCAACAACGCATTTAGTAATACTTTTTTCTTTTATTTCCAGATCTGAGATTGTGATGGCATCCCCCAAGACAGATGCGGCGTGTTTAATTTGTAGAGACACTATTTCATTTAAGAACGATGAATATTCCAGCGTTGGACGCAAAGGCCTCACTTCCATTAATAAATTCACCCATAGACACAATGAACTATATCCAACGAACCCCATCCAAATATATAAATTTGATGAAAATGGAAAGCAATATGTCCACACATCATGTCGCAAAAGTCACACAAACAGCAGACGATATGAGCAGATCGGTAAACGCCAACATGTCGATGAAACTGCTCCTACCTCACACAAACTGCGATGTGATACTAAAAAATCTCATTTCACACTGACTGCTATCTCTGTGGGATGCATGTTGATCAGGAGAAGGCCAGAAAGTATCCCACCAATGTTGAATATGAATTCAGCCATGTTATGCTCCTCACTGTGTCTGAGACAATCTTGCAAAGATGTAATGAACGTCGCGAAACTCATCCAGACTCTTGGGCTGATGCAGTTGCACATCGACTTGCATGTATTAATGATTTACCAGCAGAGGAGACCATTTACCACTGCAGATGTTTCCAATATTACATGTCTCCACGAAATCTTACACTTGACATGTTACCTACAAACAAGGATGGAGCACCACCTCGGAAACGAGGACGTCCTTCTGGGACCATCGATGAAATTAAGAGATCGTCTTTCATGCACGTTATTGAATATCTGGAAAACAATGATGATGAAACTGTCACTCTAGATGAACTCTATGAAATCATGGAAAGCCATGCAACCAGTGGAGAGGTTTATTCCAAAAAGTCTTTGCAAAGGCAACTCTATGCACATTATGGGAACAGAGTATCGATAACTTCAACGAAAAAGCAACCACTGATTGTCACACTCACATCTAATGTGAAGCAGTTGATTCAGGATGCGCACTCAAAAATGAAGGACAACCCCGATGACATGGATTCGTTGATCAAAGTTGTCGGCACCTATATCAGGAATGAAATAAAGAATGCCGAAAAACACAACAATGTATATCCAGACGCCTCTGATATAAAATCGCTCGAACACAATCTCTCCACTTTGACCCCTGCCCTGTCTCTACTGTTACAGACAATCATCAAGAGCAAAAGAGCAGACCTTCGATGTGCATCTATTGGCCAAGCCATAATGAGCTCCACTTGTCCAAGAGCATTCCTCTGTCCTCTGCAAGTTGGTCTGTGTGTAACTTTGGACCAGAAATATGGACATCGTGACTTGATAGACTTACTCTTCAGCTTTGGTTTCTGCTCTTCATATTCAGGATCATCATTCTACAAGAAAAACGCTGCTCTCACCCAAGGAGTAGACATTAAAGATCTCACTGCTGATGCTTTGCTGCACTTCATTGCTGACAATGTTGATCACAATGCAAAGACATTGGATGGTGAAAATGTCATTCACATGATGGGTCAGATGGGAGCAATCACACCAGCTCGTTCAACTTCCAGACCAATTCCCAGGAACCAGGTGCCATTCGATGACATAAAAAATGTTGGCAAACATTCAATCGTATTTCAAAGAGACCCAAAGTCAGCATTGAAGAGTATCAAGTATGAAACTATTCGCCCATATACCCAGGACATGCAGAGCCTCAAGTTAGACATAATGTGGCAGGTATCGATGCATCTCTCTCAACCTCGGCCTTTGTGGTCTGGATACATGCAATCCCTTCATACGCAAATGGCCAACCCAGGGAAGAGTACACAACTCTTCTTACCAATGATTGACATGTCACCAAGTAGCCCAACATGTGTTCGGTCAATGCTGGAGTACATGAGCGACTTAGCTGAAAAGCAGAATTGTACTCCCATCATCACCTTCGATCAGCAATTATACTGGATAGCTCTGATGGTTATCGAGGATCAACCCACATCAAGTCGTTTGCGAAAGATTGTCCTGTTACTTGGCGGATTCCACACAGAGATGAGCATGCTTGGAGCCATTGGAGTTATCATGGCAGGTTCTGGTTTGAAGGAAATGCTGGCACAGGTCTATGCCGAGGGTTCAGTTGACAAGATGTTGAGTGGAAAGGCAGTGGCCCGTGCAGTGCGAGGTCATCTTCTCATTGACAGTGCTCTGGATATAATAACTACATCAGAAGCCCTTCACCTGCCTCTTCCGGATTTGAAAGGTATGGACTCCTCTACGTCGACACCCATGCTCGAGACAAGCAGCGAAAACCAGCCTTCAACCTCCAAACACCCCAGCAGCCCCAACGAACCGAGAAAGTCCCATGAATCTGATCACCCTGGAACCTCTCAAACATCAGATAGCTCGGTACAAACTGGAAACTTGCCCAATTCTAGCACCTCCAACCAAACCCCAAGAACCACAGAGTCAAAGGACTCTACTCAGGCAGGATCTTCTCAAACCTTTGATTCAACCAATCAGTCTGGTATTTCCCATCAGGCTGGTGACGATGTCCTGCCTGGAATCTCGCCACAGTCACGGGTTGGAGACCATCCTCAAGCTGATATGCCTTTCTGATATCTCTCAGCTTGTCAAAGACGTTCAAGACGGAAGCATGACTCTGGATGATGCACTACAGAGCGATGCATTGAGCAACATCCACACGGCTCTTGAAGATTGGCGTGCATCACTGCAAAGCTATGGCACTGCAAGATTGTGGATACAATACCAAAATATGGTATCCATTCTTAGGTCCTTCATTCGTTCTGCTCGTATAGGTTGCTGGCCTCTGTATTTGCAGTCTCTGCGTGAAATGCACCCTTTTCTTGCTGCTGCCGGTCACAACAACTATACGAAGTCTTTGGCTTTGTTCATCCCAAGAATGATTGACATGGAACAAACCCATCCAGATGTATATAGGGCATTTATGAATGGCCTCTTTCCAGTCAGAAGAAGTGACGGTGCGTGGTCAGGAATGTTCACAGACCTCTTCATAGAGCAAGTTCTGATGGCCAGCATCAAATCAACTGGCGGCTTAACCCAAGGGCGTGGATTCAGTGACAGCACTCGACTTCTCTTCCTGCTCTCAAGACCTGTGTGTGCCAATATAAGCCAGTCCATTTTCGCGATAGCTGGTTTATCTATGGATAAACCTGATGGACATCGTGAATTAGCAGCAGCCAGGATACGTCGTGACATGAGTGATATACAGAAGATTCTCCAAGTGTTCCTTGAGTGTGGCGTATTCAACAAACCATCAAAGAAGATTGTAAGTCTATCAACTGGCTTGGTGGCAAATGATTCTGTGAATGCATATGAGGCTCAAAGTGTTGGAAAGAAGATCCTTGATTCCATGGTCGGACAATCTGTCGCAGAATACAAGTTTTCTCAGAAGAATCAAGTTGAGACCCTGGCATCCTCTACTCATGTGAAAACATCTTCTGGTGCCCAAATTGAGATGGATTCACAGCGTCTCTATCAGCGTCTTCTTCTTACAGGTTTCAATGGTGACATACCACTTCCAGATCTCTTCCGATATGAGATGTGCTCTTTCCCACCATCTCTCTTTGACAACCATGTGTGCATGAGGATGGAGGATAAATCGGAAATCATTCACCATCTCCTCAAGCTTGTTCCAGAGAGCAGTAGTGCAACGTCCTGTGACATGAGTATGCAGTACATCATTGATGGTGGTAGCCTGCTTCATAAATTCTCATGGCCTAAAAATGCCAGCTACTCGGAGATCTGTGAAATGTACGTCCGACACATCAAGCAATCATACTGTCATGCTTTGGTTGTGTTTGATGGGTATCATGGATCTAGCTCAAAGGATGAAGCACATCGTCGCAGGATGGGGAATGATATAGGTGCTACAGTGTTGGTTTCACCAGAAGTGCATGTAACCATGACCAAGAAGAGCTTTCTTGCCAATCCTTCCAACAAGCAAGCACTCATCAATCTACTTGCAGAGCAAATGACCAAAGCGGATATCGCCGTTGAACATGCAAAAGGTGATGCTGACTACAAGATATGTATGTCAGCATGTCTTCACGCCAAAGAGAAGCCAACAGCTGTTGTCGCAGAGGATTCTGATGTGTTCCAGCTGCTAACGCATCATGCCAATATTGCTGACAAAGACTTATACATGGTGACATCCAAACAAACAGTGTGTGTCACAACTTTGGCAAGAAGCTTGACCCATTACTCTCTGGCGCCCTGCTCTTTCTGCACGCTTTCAGTGGGTGTGACACTACGTTAGACCTTATGGGATTGGCAAAGTGGTCAGTACTCAAGAAATATGCAGAACTAGAGCGGTGTTGTAGTTCAATATTCATGTCTCCATCTTCATCTAAAGCAGAAATAGAAAGAGCTGGAGAAGATGCCTTGTTGATCATCTATGGCTGCACAACATCTCTGAGCCTTGACTCGGCAAGAGTGGACAAGTTTCAGCAGAAAGTGGGTACTGCCACGCAGTATGTGTCGCCAGAGAAGCTTCCGCCAACATCTGATGCAGCCATTTTCCATAGTCATCGCGCATACCATCAGGTTCAGGCATGGTGTGGTAATGATCTTCCTACAGAAGAATGGGGCTGGACGACTTCTCCTTCTGGCTTATATCCCGTCAAAATGTCTCAGCCGTCGGCACCTGATCGACTACTTAAGATAATGCGATGCAATTGTGGTGGAAAATGCAACACAAGAACATGTACATGCCTCAAAAACGGGCTCCCTTGCACTCCAGCTTGTGGTCAATGCAAGGGCATTACCTGTTTGAACGGTCCACCTGTGGACATTGAAGAAAATGAGGTGGAAAACGATGATGATGAAACGGGACTATAAATAAATTAATGTGTTTGAAAGTCACTTTGGAATATAAACATATACATATTTATATACATATATACATACACAATATACACAATACAATAATACATATGTAAAAGATTATAGCCGGTTGTTCAGACAATTTGCTCATTTTAGGGTCATTTTAGGCCAAAATTTTGATTTTTCGAGGATTTCAATATGAACACATCTTCCAATCTCCTCCAAAGTAACTTTAAATGAAAGAGCACCTCAAAATTAGTGGGATTAGACAATTTATTTGTGTTTCTATGTTGATTTTCAGCAAAGTTATGCCTATTTCAATATATTACCTTCCGCGGCGGCGGGCATCTAGGATTTTTAGTGAAAACGAGTATTTGCCATGGGTGGATTCGAGTGGCCTTTTTTGTGTGGTTAGAGATACCTCCAAAGAACCCATTTCAGGTGAAATTGCTTTGTTAACATTTTTGTCCAACCTCGGCACTTAATTGCCTGGCCTAATAGTCCACCACGCTATCCACTGTCCTATTGCCTCCCTCGATATGTGTGTGTGTGTGTGTGTGTGTGTGTGAGTGTGTGTGTGTTGATGTACTCAAAGTTACCCAATCATCTCATACCCCATTAAGGAATGATCCCCGACCTCAGATATTCTGATTTATTACAAAATAACGCAGGAAGTTTGGTGGATCCCTTCCACTAGCGATTCAATTATCACACACACACACACACACACACACAAATACACACACACACATACATACACACACACACACGCAAGCGGTGTTTATCGGCACACACGTTAATTATGCATGCTTACGAGAATATTTCTCGATTTTAAACCTAAATATAAGTATCTAAATAAAACTTAACCTAACCTAACTTACCTAACCTAACCGAAAACACTCCATTCAACGCATTTTAAAGAGCACACCACCGGTTGTCCACACACACACACACACCCACAAACACACACACACAGGTAGGGTTGGTCTAGTGGTAAGGCGCTATGCGCTAACCATGGGGTAGAAGGTTCAAGTTCCCCAGAATCCTATATTTTGTTTCGGCCATCCCAAAGGAGAGGATATAGTTCCTCCCTAGCCAAGCTCCTCAAACCTATCATAAACTAGTAAACCTGAATGTAATACTTAACACTCATATACAGTATATTCATATATACTACAGAACAACTATATATCACACACAACTGTTGATTTATACTTGATTATGTAATTGGATTCGGAACTCGTGTGCATGACCATTTGATTTACTATTGACGTGTATGTATGACCAATATATTTCTCCATGCTAGGCTGATCACTGTTATGCTGGGTTCACACATTCACGTATATGCTCCCGTATGCTCCCGTACGAAGGTTTATTGGTAGTTGGCAACCGAATACGTAAAACGTAAGGGCTTAGTATGCAAAACGTAAATGAAATTGTGTCTAGTCGTGGGGGTTGGTACGCATGGCGGGAGTAGCCACGCTTGTCTGGGAGGTGGTGGGTGCGGCCAAGGCCGCCCGGTATGTTTTGGATTTCGAATCAGATACGTGTCTCGCGCTCACGTATGTCAAAAGTCGGGAAAGCATACGTTTTACCGGGCTAGCTGCTACGTCTTACGGGAGCAGCCCCGTAAGACGTAGCAGCTAGCCCGGTAAAACGTATGCTTCTCCCGCCAATCGTACAATGTTCCCGTAAAACGGGAAAGAGAAAGTAAGTCCGGGCGCATCTGGCTACACCGTCGCACTGCGTGTTGGTGGGAAGACTCGGCAACGTTGTACGGGGGGTATATAAGGACCAGCGGGTGACACTCCAGTCACACCTCTCACCACACCGGAGCAGCAAACAACAAGCCAACCCTGCCACCTGCTTGCCACCCTCTGCACCCTGCCCTGCCCTGCTTGCCACCCTCTGGCACCCTGCCCTGCCCTGCTTGTCACCCTCTGCACCCTGCCCTGCCCTGCCCTGTACCATGCATAAGAAAGGCGTGAAGAAGGCCAGGAAGGCTTCCCCTGCCACCTCGACGTCTGCCACCTCACCGCCTGCCATCTCACCTGTTGACCCCTCTCAGCCTGGCCCCTCCAACTCTGACCCCTCTCAGCCTAGCCCCTCCAACTCACCGCCTGCCCTCTCGACGCCTGAGGAAGATGAAATTGTTCTCGACCTCGGCCCCGATAGTGGAGAGCTCGAGGTTGAAGTGGATGAGAGTGATGAGGAAGAAGAGGAGGAAGAAGTAGAACCTGCACCTACCAACAGCGTACAGGCTCCACCAAAGAAACGGCGCCGGAAGAAGACAAACGTAATACTGACGGAGGAGACTGAGCGGAGGCTGGCTGATTGGATTGAGCTGGATGCGGCTTTCATTTATTACAAGGGTGACCCCAGGCACAAAAACAAGGAGCATATAGAGGCTGTATGGGCGGAGAAGGCTGCGACCATGGACCCACCAATGTCCGCCTTCGATTTGAAGACCTGGTGGGGATCTCTCCGCTCCAGGTTCGGCCGGCTCAGCAAGTTGAAGAGTGGTGATGGGGCCAAATGACTGACTGAGAGGGAAAAGTGGATCCTCAACATGTTCCACTTCATGAAGCCACACATCGTCCGTCAAAGGAAGCCCCGGTCACTTGGTATGCCTGAGGTACGTTGATATTTTTTATGTTTTCAAACCCTTCCGCAGTGACAGTGTCAGTTTTTTATTTTTTTCGTAATTATTTTGCTTATAATGATGCTATTATTGTGTTCATTTGATCGTGTTAACTTCAAATATTTGTTAATGAAACGCATAATAACTCCAACCAGTTTATTCATGTTATTTGAAAGGTTACAAGGATGAATGCTTATGTGGAATTTTATTTTAAAGTTCATCAATAATGTACATGTTACTAATTATACATTCATGTCACAACAGTCTGCCGCACAAGCTGCAGCACCGGAGCCTGCTGCTGTTCCTGTCCCTGACCGCACCCCAACACCTCCCGTCCCAGTCTACGAGGTGGGACGACTGGGACGACGACGACGAGGTGGGACGACTACGACTGCCTGCCGGCAGTCAGGAAGAGGAGGACACACCCCCAGCCATCGCCCAGCCTGCGCGGAAGGTGAAGAAGGGGAAGCCTCCTGGTGCTGTCCCTTCAACTGACACACACGGGACCCTGGAGCAAGTGAGTAGAGAAAATATTAGTTACATTGTTCATTGGTGGCACCCCATTGCAATTTCATGCTATTATTAGATAAAGTGTTTCCGTTTCCAAAGTTATTAGAATAACATAAATTAATAATAATACTAAAGATGTCATGATTTCACACCATACTATCAACAATAACTTTGAACATATTTGGTTCCCAAAATACCACAATATTTCATTGGTTAAAATAAATTTGTGGTCAAATATGAAAATATTATGTTTCGTGTGTTTAATGTTCTCTTGTTCCTTGTTCAAGGTCCTCGTAAATTCTGAGAAGCTGCGCCAGAACCTGGGTCAGGCGTTCGATGTGGTCGAGGACCAGGACCACAAATATTGGCGCTACTCCCTGGAGGGCATGGTCAAACACTGTGTGGGGCTGCCTCCAGCTTATAACACCACACTGAAGTTGGAACTCTTGGCAGCCATCGACCGGTTCAAGGTTGCCCATGCGGAGGGAGTGCCCCGGCCTGGTCCGGACCTCTTGCTCCCCGCCCACAGGAGCTTTGGCTTTCCGGTGCCCCTACCCCAACCCGTGGCACAGCAGCATCCGACAGTGATGTACCAGGGCACTCCGGCAACCACCCTGCCTCCTCCCACCATGCCGACCCACCCCCAGCCTGGTCTTGGGGGCATCGTGCTACCTGCACACCAGGTTGCAGCCTTGCAGTCGTTGCTGGTGCAGCCACGTGCAGCGACACCCCCTCGCCAATTCCTCCCGCCTACTGCCTCCACACCCAGCCGCACGTCGTTCGACCTGGGGCAGTTTGGCCACACATTCATAGAAATGCTGACGGCACAACAATCACCTGCACCTGTGTCTACCATAGATACCCTGAACGAGACCCCGGAGATCCCCAAGAAGTAATTATACCCTATGTATATATATAAATAAATGTTAATGTGTATTTTTAAAAAATATATGTATTTGGGTAATGACGTGTGTGTTTCTATTACCAATATTTTATCATAATTGTTGATTAATAAGATGACAAATAAAATCTATAATGAAAGTAATGAACATACCAAATAAATAATTCATTTAAACGCAATAATGATAATATGGTTAATACTAATTATGAAAATCCTTGATGGACAACTTACATTAAATATAACTGTTAGACATAAAGTACAAAACAAAGGAAACATGGAAAACATAGCAAAATTGAATGAAATTAGAAAGTCAAAGATGTCAAATTAAATAAACAGGGTACAATTTAAGTACACATATAATATAAAAAAATAGGAAGAACCTAAAACATTACAGAAATGCAATTTCAAAGATGCAAATACAATACAAAGCAAAATAGCAAAGACTCGATAACTTAAATGTAAGATGAAAATAAAATATAAAACAAAATAATAAGTAAACCGGGGAAAATCTTAAAATGTTCAATGATGTATTTAAAAGTAAATGTAATTCACCTAAATCCAGTCATCCTGCCAAGCCACAGATCCTTGAGGGGAATTGAAGTAGGTCTTGAGGTAGTTGCGTTGAGCCTTGGCAAGCATGGTTGCAGTGTTGCGGGTCACGGGTGGGAGGTTGATTCCTACAGGTGGGTCACTCCTCCAGGCGGCAGGTATGAGTTGGTGGGTGTGTGGGTCCTCTTGATCTACCTCTGATTGGGGTGGGCATCGTCCTTGTAGAATGTTGTGCAGAATGCATGAGGCCAACACAACAACCTCTACACGTTCAGGTTTTAGAGATATTGCAGTGTGGAAAACCCGGAAGCGGTTGGCAAGAATGCCAAAGGCGTTCTCTACCGTCCGGCGGGCCCTGCTGATTCTGTAGTTGTATATTCGTTCCTGTTTCGTGAGGGATCGTAGGGGGTAGGGCTTCATCATGTAGGCGCGCAGAGGGAATGCATCATCACCTACTAAGAAGTATTCCGTGGGTGGTCCAGTGGGATCGGTAGAGATGACCTCGGCGGGTGGCAGATTTGCGTTCTGTTTCTCAAGCAACTTAGACAGACTGGTGTGTGCAAAGCCACCACCATCAGACTCTGACCCTATGGCACCAACGTCGACGTATATGAACTTGTAGTTGGAGTCAACAATTGCCATCAGGACAATGGAAAAAAACTTCTTGTAGTTGAAGTAATATGTGCCACCAAAGTTTGGGTTTCGGATCCGTATGTGTTTGCCATTAATGGCTCCTACACAATGCCGCAGATTCCATCGTTCCTCATAGCCGCTGGCAACCTCCTTCCATTCAGCAGGCGATTGTGGCGTCTTGATCTCCTGATCTCCGTAGACAGAAATGATGGCCTGGCAGGTGTCTGGAACAATTTGGCTGATGGTGTTGTGGGCAACACGAAAGTTGTATTGCAGGCTCTTATAGGACTCACCCGTAGCGAGGAAATGTAGCGTGATGGCCACCCGCAGACCAGGAGGAATGGGGTTCCGCCAGAACGTAGGTTTCCTCTGAATGAGGGGGGTCACACATTCCACTATCTCGTCAAATAGTTGTTTGTCTACCCGGGTGAAGTTTTTGTACAGTTGTGGACATTCTGTGGCCAACTCTTGCATCAGCTTCTCATAATGGCCATGTTCAGGCCTTCGTTGTATATATGGCCACACCCACACTCTCCTCTTGCTCCTTTCCTTCTTCTTCTCTTGTTCATCTTCATGGATGGAGTTTGCTATTGCAAGCAGTTCTAACATTTCTATGTAGGAAATGATCCATTGAATGAGCCAAGTGTTATGCCTGTTCTCCGGTTTGATTAGGGAGTTCACCATCTTGAACTCCTCCAGGATGTATTCCGTTATGTTCTTCATGGTGCCGAGTCAGGGGTGGGAATGGGAACATTGTGGCCAGCCCTGGCCTTTTCTAGTTCCCAGATTCCAACCAAGACCTACGTGGTTGACAAAGACTGTCTTTGTCTGTGTTTGGACAGACGGGGTGTGCCTACGATTGTCCGGCATCAGTCCACGTAAGTCCTACAAACTCCCAAGACGTACGGCCTCAGCTACGCATGTCTTGTGGGGGCGTGGCCATGGGCGTGGCCTGTGTTCCCGCAAATCGGGCAGCCCAGGCGGACTAACGGGGACATGCTTACGCAAGTCGCAAGCACGTACGTAGGTCCATACGACCACATTACGTCTGACGTAACACTGGCCCCGTTATGGTACGTATGTCGGGAAGTACAATAGTCATAGTCTATACGGGCGTACACGGCCGGACTACGCCCGTCATAACACAAAATTGGCGATCACGCCTGACGGGAGCATACGGGAGCGATATACGTGAATGTGTGAACCAAGCATTACATATTCAGTGTTTGGCAGTACAGGCAATAGCAACTGGAATATATAACAATTTCGCAAACACGAACACAGCTTAGCTACTGTATTATATAGTCTTGTATTACAATACGTAAAGAAGTAATTTTTCATAGAGAGTGAGATGTTTCATATAATTATAATGACACTACATTCAAGAGACATTTACGCTAATTGGACAGTAGGCTACACATGACATGACATAAATATAGCAAAGGTGAGCTAAGTAATACATTTTGATTACTTTAAGAAATAAGTAATCATTATGTATTGTTTGCCTCATCTGTCCTATAGTCATGTCATGTGTCCTGCGCGTTTTGGTGTGTGTATATAGTGCGCTTAGTTTTACCAGACCAGATGGCTGGAGTAAAGTATGAAAGAAGAGCAATTGGACAGAGGAAGAACAAGCGGAGAAGTACAAAGGAGTACAAAGGAAATCAAGCAACAACAGTCTAGTGACCTTTCTAGGCTGCTTGTCCTCCAAAACACTGAGGATCAAGTGTCCAAACAGTGGTTTAGAGTGGGTAAGGGAACATTGGAAAGGGAACTACTGCCCTGGAACTAAAGTCTGTGGCAGGATTAGGAAGTTAGTAGGGGAAAGATGGGTTAGTAACTGAGGGGGGGATAAAATAAAGTTATTCATTTTCAAACACAGTCAGTCGCGGGTTTGATGCAAGATATTTGTCTAGGCGAAGTTTAAATGAATCAACGGTGCTGTAGTCTATAACGTCTCGGGGAATCCCATTCCACAAGTTGACAACTCGATTGAAGAAGAAATTCTTTGATTCGTGTGAGTTAAAAGATTTACCAATAATTTTGCAACCGTTTCCCCGCGTGTGTTTAGATTGGTCGATAGTGAAGTACTTACTACAGTTCATATTGTCGATGCCTTTGATGATTTTGAACACTTGAATTAAGTCGCCTCTTAACCTGCGCTGGGTTAAAGGAAATAGGTTTAATTCTCTAAGACGCTCTTCGTATGGTTTGTTCTTTAGACTAGGTATCATTTTAGTAACTCTACGTTGAACTCGTTCTAGCTTGTCTATATCTTCTTGGTAATAAGGGCACCAGGGTTGAACGCAGTATTCAAGAAGAGGGCGGACTTAGGAATTGTAAAGGGTTAGGATAACTTCTTTGGATTTATACTGAAATGACCTGCCTTTAAAGACAATTATTTTGTTTGCCTTCTTAACACCTTCCGAACATTGTTGACTTGGTTTTAGGTTACTCGATATTGTTACTCCCAGATCGGTTTCTCTGTTTACATTCTTAAGCTGAGTGCCATTCATCGAATAGTTTGCTTTTTCATTTAGGTATCCGATATGTAGTATTTACATTTATCCGCATTGAAACTCATTTGCTAAATTTGGGCCCAACATGACAATTTATCTAGATTGTGTTGCATATCGTCAACTTGTTCTTTTGAGAGTATGTTATTTGCAATTTTTGTATCGTCAGCAAATTTTGAGATTGTACATGTGAGACCCTCATCTATGTCATTGATGTAAATTAGAAAGAGAATTG
This sequence comes from Paralithodes platypus, assembly GCA_032716605.1. Classification (NCBI taxonomy): domain Eukaryota; kingdom Metazoa; phylum Arthropoda; class Malacostraca; order Decapoda; family Lithodidae; genus Paralithodes; species Paralithodes platypus. The sequence goes on along the minus strand of CM064552.1, from coordinate 32,455,245 downwards.
GTCCTAGTACCGATCCCTGGGGTACCCCGCTACTTACATTGGTCCATTTAGATGCCTTACCGTTTATGACTACTCTTTGCTTTCTATCGCTGAGCCAATTTTCTATCCATTTCAACACACTGTCTTGTATTCCATGCGCTTTTAGTTTTAGCAGTAAACATTTGTGGGGAACTTTGTCAAAGGCCTTTTGAAAATCAAGGTATATATATCAGCTTTACTCACATCGTAGAGGTTGAGGATATCGTGGAAGAAGTCTAAGAGGTTTGTTAAACAGGAATGTTTTTATGAAAGCCGTGTTGAGTATCTTTAAGTATGTTATTTTCCCTTTAAGTGATTTACGAGTCTATATCTTATGACCGTTTCTAGCATTTTACATACAACTGAGGTTAAGCTAATTGGACAATAGTTACTGGGTAGGGATTTGCTGCCTTTTTTGAATATCGGTGTTACGTTGGCTAGCTTCCACTGATCAGGCATAATTACAGACTGCAAGGATTTATTGAATAGTAATGTCAGTGGTTTGGAGAGCTCATCCTTAGCTTCCTTTAGAACTCTAGGTGAGATTGTATCAAATCCAGGCGTTTTATTTACCTTGAGTTTATCTAAACAATTCAATACTTCTCTCTCTGTAACGGTGATATTGCTTAGAACACCTGAATTATCAATCTGGATCGGCGATAGTGTAGGGATATCACTGAGGTCTTCTGTTGTAAAAACTGATGCAAAGAAGGTATTGAGGGCATTACTCATTTGTACTTCGTCTTTGGTGTATTCTCCATTTTCATCGTCTAATGGTCCAACAGTTGAAGTAACTACTTTTTTCTTTCTGATATAACTATAGAATTCTTTCGGGTTTGTTTTACTTTGATTCACAACATGTAGCTCCAGGGTCTTTTTACTTTGCTTAATTAACTTTTTTGCTTTGCGTCGTAGCTCTACAAATTTCACCCGTTCTTCGTCATTTTGTGAGGATTTTAATCTATCATTAGCAATTTTTTTTAGCATGCAGACAGATTGAAATATCTTTATTCCACCATTTGGGGTTATTATTATGGCCTGGACGCCGTATTTTCGATGGTTTGCAGTCTTGGAATGCTTTTAGGTAAGTGGTTTCGAATAATTTCCAAGATGTATTTATGTCGTTATTGTTAATTAAAAAGCTCCAGTCAGTTTCTTTAAACATAGCTCTAAGTTTATGAAAATTTGCCCTTCTTGAAATTAGGGACTTTTTGATGCTACTATTTGGTTCGTTAGTAGTAACCTTTAAAGTGAAAGTTATCGTACGATGGTCGCTGTTACTGAATTCATTACCAACATTCAAATTCTCTATTAATTCTTTTTTTGTTGCAAGTACAAGGTCAAGAACGTTATTACCACGGGTCGGCGTTCGTCAAATTGATAAAGCGAACTGAACTCTCTTGCAAGTTCGCATGCAAGTCATGTCCGGGGTGTGAAGTAAGAGTATTGCCCCACTTGGTCACAGGTAAATTAAAGTCGCCAAGTGAGGACAGTAGAAGACTGAAAGTTCTCGGGCTCAACCAAAATGCTGCTTAGTTTTAATTTCTCTTGCAGACATATACATATAAATACCACTACTGACTTACCAGCTGAAACACACACACACACACACACACACCCTATGCCGCTGTTTCACCTAAATATTATACGTAGGAACCTGGTATAAGCGGACTGTTGTTAAGTCCCCTCTGAGGGAAGGGTATCGTTCAGGTCATTGCAACCTTCGAATCCAGAAATCTGGTACTATAAACAGGTAGCACCAACGAACTTGACACTATTCTTGATCCCTGACCTCTCTGTAACTCAAAAGGGCCTAGGGAAAACTGGCTGTAAATATCCACACCGCACGCGCGAGGTACTGACCAAGATAGTCTATACCTTGGTACTGACTAGCCTTCAGTGACAATACGTCCCCTCACAGATTATTGTGAGAGACTTGGACTTTCAAATGGTCGTGGCGGAGGGCCGCATTGGGGAACATCAAGGTTGAATAAAGGGATGTACCAGTACAATAATATAAACTATAAGGGAACTAGAATACATAACTGATATGTTTGTGGACATTCTGTAATGCAAGTAATGGTCGATCCTCTGTAAATCTAAAATGTCTTTCTTAACCCTTAATTAGCGGCGAGCAACATAAGTCGAGTTAAATAAAGCTGGACTATGTGGCGGCGCTCGACATAGGTCGAGTGGCAATTTCAGCACGTAATGTGGCTGAGAGAGAGAGACAAGTGGTGGCAGGAGACTAGCGAGCGTATGACTGCTCCAGACCACCGCGGCGAACCTACTGACACAAATCTCAGCTCCCTCCTCCCTCTCTCACTCGCTACATACTCAATTATGTACTGAAAGTACCGAATTACCTTCTTTTTGCACTCGCGTTGCACGGTTATTGCAAGAAAACTATCCATCATAGAAGGATCGTTATGGTGTCATTCGAAAGCTCTGTTTATGCCCTTTCAGGGATAGGTACTTGTTTTACGTTCTGGGTCTTATTTAGGCATGAAAATGATCACGTAAACAGCCCTATTTTGGCTAAAAACACCCCGCTGTGCGGTACACATAAATAAACCGCATAGGCCGCTCGTAAGGTGTTAAGAATGGGTAAGGTGTGGGACTTTTTTTTTTTTTTTTTTGTAATACTCATAGAGTGTACTGAACAAGCTCTCTCCCCTTGGGTGTTCCCTATCACTCAGACGTTAAAGGGGGGATGGGCTGTTTTTTTTTTTTCCCCTTCTCCCTCGTGTTTAGCCCCATTGGTTTTTAGATTAAATTTAAGTGGTTCGGCCCATTAGATTGGCGATTTTAGTACTTCATGCCCCATTTCTTTGTCAATATTAACCCTTTGGCTGCGGGCTGTTTTGGGCTATTTAGGGCCTATTCAGGCACTCCTGAATGATAAATCAAGCATCTGCATTAAATTAAGTATATTCTGCCGAAAACTAGGCGAAAATAGCTTCAAAATGACACCAGAACAGACCGTATACGTGGTCTGGTTCACCCGCAGTGATCCCAGTGAAACGCGGGAACCCCGCTATTATGTAACACTCGCTCGCTTGGCTGCACTTATGAGAGAGACAGAGAGAGACTCGCCCGCCACACAGCCTTGCTCAGTGAGGCGCTCAGTGCTCTGAGGGTCGGAGGTGGGCCCCTCACGCTCCCACCCACTGACATTCGATTCTTACGTTTTTTACAGGCTTTTAAAGCCTGGAAATTGCTGTAACTTGCCAAAACATTCCATAACGTCACCCGCAGCGAATGGGTTAAGACCTTTCGTGATATTTAGGTGCCGATTTTTGTCCTGGCGAGCGACAGCGAGCCTGTCATTTTCAGAGTAACTGGCCTTTGGCCGGGACACTTTTCTACCAAAAAATATACAAATTTATCTTAAAGGGGGTGGGGGTCTAGGGGTGTTATATTTTTTGATGGAGGTCTAGCGAGGAAACTATAACATAGATTTATATATAAATAAATAGATCTCCCATAATAACCACTGTCCCCTTAATGAGGACCTGCAATGCAATGATATCTCTGTGGTTCATCAGTATTCCGGAGTCAATTTGATTACGTGTTTCGCTCTTCTTACAAGGGACTGGAGTTTTCGCAGAGATGCTTCAGTCCTGACGTTATTCTTGACCTACAGTGTGCTGGCTTAATAATCCAGAAGGGTTGATAGCCTCAGAAGTCCTATTTTAACTATCTAGCTTTTCTTATCTGTAATATGTAAGATTCGCAACAATATAGGTAACACATTTCTAATATTAGTTTGGGGTTCGTACAGTCACGGCGGTACATTGTGGACCAGGGGATGAACCCCTTTCTAGACACCACGCATGTGTATCTCACCCGAACACAGTCTACACTCAGTGACACTGGGTAGTTTAAACAGTCAGGCCCCACCCACTACTGGGTCGCCAGTCAGTTGGCAGAAAACATAAAGTAGAGAAATCGTTTAGAAACTCACACACGCACTTCACTATATGCTTTTAGAAAGAGTGTGTATAAGCTAAAAAAAAATATGTAGTATTAAGTCCCGCAGAGAGTGTAAATTTGGCGTTGTATATCGTAGGTATGCCAAGTTATATATTCAAAGCTACATAATGCAGAGACGGTTTTAGTTATGTATCGAGTATGTTATGTTCAGGCACATAACGGAATAGGCATCAAGATGAAGACTAGTGTAATGTTCAATACCCACATCCCTTGCATTACTGTCTTTAGGTTGTAACCTAAGAGTAACGTCCGTTTTAATATATTCTAGTTACCATTAACCCGGGAACTGCAGGGAGACTCTTAAGAGTTCCCCCGGCGGACTGCGGGGAGACTCTTAAGAGTGAGTGAAAACAAAAATCAACTTTTGACAAAAAAATGTGTTTGGCCCCTGGGCCATGCAAAATCTCAGCCCTCTACCCACTTTCCTCCTCTCCTTCAGTTTTCACCTATTTTCCCTGTTATTCCCTTATTCTGAGGTATATTTTCGTGCTAACATTAGAAATCCGGTTGCAGGGTGTGGTCATCACTGATAGCAAGCGAATGCAAGAGAGAGAGAGAGAGAGAGTATCGATCGACTGTGTCTCAGTGGCCTTGGGGGAAATTGGCGGGAAAGCAGCTTGCCTCACCCATACATTATACAACTCGCGGGCTATATCTCCGATTTTGACCATCCAAACGCTGTTTTCACTCGTTTTATTGTTGTTTCAGGTTAATACCTTTATAATCAACCCATAATAGGCGCATATGGATAAGTATTAATGCTATTAATGGTACAATGAATATTTTAGTGACGGAAACACCTCAAATACATGCGCACAGGGAGAGGTGTCTAATTACCCCCATGCGCACTTCAGAGGTTAAACGATATAATATAAATTAGGGAGGACATCAAGCGATTAAAAGCTGTTAATTATATTATATTATATTACACAATCCTTATATAGCTACCACAAATATAGTTCCAAAGCTGAATAAATAAAATAGCTAAATTAAAGCTGCTACATAATAGAATAATTCTCCCAGACTGAAATGGTTAAAGTTCTTACGTATAATTTATCATAGAAATGAGTAAAAGCGAATGGCGAAACACAATAGGCGTATGTTACCTTTTATGTAAACTACCATAATATACAGTATTACATGTTTTTGGCCTCGTTTGGGATACCGTACGTCAGTTTTTCCATCCACCTTTTAAAACCAATTTTCGTAACCGTGACCTTATTTCACTTCCCCACTTACCTGTACACTTTTCGTTTTCACAACATATTTTTTAATATTATTAGTCATACAGAGGGAGGGCGATATTTACATAGATTTACACAGATCTTACTATCCCTGCGAGGTGGCAGGACTTAATTTTCGTAGATATAGCAACCCTAAGAGTAAGAGAAAGTGGAAGGGAAGGATAGCAAAGATGAAGGGTCTCTTTCTCTCTCCCTCCCTCCCCTTCTGCTCCCTGTGGCTATTTTCCGTACATAAAAACAGGAGTGAATAACCTTGCAAAGCTTAGAAATCGCACAAAGGAATGTATAAAATAGCAAGAAATAGAAAGGATATGACATGCATACCTTCATCTCTTGTTTCTGCTCTCTTCAATTGAAAACAGTGTTAATTTCTGCCAGGTTCTCTTGTCAGTAATAATTTCCTACTCCAGACCAACTTCTCTGTGGTATGAGTCTAATCTTTATTTTAAAATGTGTATATTGAGCCACTGTCAATAACTTCATTAGGGAGCTCATTCCACTCACCAATTATAGTATGGGTGAAGAAATCCTTTTTTTTTTTTTTTTTTTTTTTTTTTTCTATATTCCAACTTACTTCCTCTCGGGCATAGGCTGAGAGCCTTAACATTCACCGCTTTACAATGAACAGTGAAGCCTGTGAGGTCTTGTTCCAGTCTAGGGAGTGAGACATGTGAAGCACGTAGAGTACAACGAGCACCTGCCATCTTGCCTTCACATGAGGCACGGTGCTCACTCATGGCCCGAAACTACCCCATCTCTGAAACCACCTCGTTCCCGTGCTTCACTGTCTCACCCCCTACACTCGGAGTCTCACACTTACACACACACAACGCCACCTGTTGAGCAGATAACTCACCAGGCATTGCACCCCTATAGCATATTTTGAATATGGGAATATTCATACAGTGCTATTTAATCAGGGAACAATGAGGGTATTTTATTGACGTTTCGGTGGGCTTGTGGTAATGCACTGATACCAGGTACAGTACAAATTCCATCCCAATAATATCTTCCCATTGATATATCGGGATTTGAACCCGTGACCTTTGGATTACCAGGCCAGTGGCAAGACCACTCCACCACACCTCCCCTGTGTCTAGGTTCGCTTTCCTGCCTATTAATTTTAAGTTGTTTCCTCTTGTGGAACTCTCCTTGGCTATTTAAGTAGATTATTGGAATTTACGTTACTAATTTTTTTCAGAATCTTAAACCACTACCAACTGCCAACTTATTCTCCTTTCTTTACCGAAAAGAGGTAGAGTTCCCTTAATCTCTCATGGTGTGGTTTATTTGTAAAGGATGGGATTAATCTTGTTTTGCGCTGAACGGATTCTAGTTTGTATGTCTTTTATTTAGTAGGGTGACCAAAACTGCACAACATACTCCAGATACGGCCTCACAATACTTTTGTATAATGGTATAAGATGTCTTTACTATGACAATGAACATTTCTTCTAATGAATCCTAGTGCTGTTTGCTTCGTTAGCTGCTTGTGGATTTTAGATTTTCGTTTATAAGTACTTCTTAGTGTTTTATCTGTGATACGCTCTCTACTTTTTCTCCAGATTGTTTTGGGAGCCTATTTGTAGTATCTGACGAGAGAGAGAGAGAGATAGAGAGAGAATGTGCTAACACAAAACAAGATTCAAGAGACTGGGCTTCTCAAATGGGAATCCAGACTTCAATGTCCTGATGTGCAGGTTTAGCAATATTTAAGGGTTCATATTCTCCTAAGACCTATTTTTACTAACTATCACTGTCATTACCACTTTCCATTATAAAGGTTAATTTCCACGTATCACTACCCCATGAAAAAGTGCTATGCTATGTGAAAATGAGATCTATATATATGTATTCCTTGATTTATATAATACTGGTGTAAAATATACACATTTGTATTCGTAGTTAAAATAATTAGTTAACGCTGCTGGATTTTTAAGCCAGGATATGTCAGTGGGCAAATCAATATTGGAGCCACTTTTCGATAATTTCAATGTGGTGACGCAACATCGACCTCGTATAACTCGTGTGTCACCGCAGTTCATCACCGTCCACTTCAGTGGTCATTAACAAAGAAATAGAGCGAAAGGTCTGAACATGCCAAACTAGTCTTATCATCTCATAACTAATGGGGCTAAACCTGAGGGAGAAAGGGGTCCAGAAGAATTCTCTTAACCTATCCATATAGACTGACTTGTTGATTACTGCTTCAAATGGTCTACTGGATAACTTGTCTGGTCACTCACTCTTATATACGGTAATAATCTTAAGGTGAGGCTCATGGATTGTTGAGATTAAGAGGAGATGGCTCTTTTTTCTGGTCCCCTTTCTCCCTCGTGTTAAGCCTCATTTGTTTTGAGATTATATGACGTTCGGCCCATTAGTTTGGCGATTTTAACACCTTTTGCCCCATTTCGTTGTCAATTTTAAGACCTTTCATGCCATTTAGGTGTTGATTATTTCCTGTCGAGCATAAGCGAGCCAGAAATTTTAAGAGGAGCCGGCCTTCGGCCGGGAATTTTTTCTACCGAAAAATGTACAAATTTATCTTAAAGGGGGGTCTAGGGGGTGTTTTTCTAAGCTTGATGGAGGTCTAGCGAGAATACTAAGAAATAAAGGAATACATGAATTAATAGAAACAAAAAAAAACGGACGGTCCGTCTCCTCTTAGGATACTAGCAAATCGATAATCATCATCATCATCAAATCTGACGCCTCGCTTCCAGAGGAAGCGCCCCAAAAGGGATGGCCATGGCAGAAACTGCCTCCAGGCTCCCAGACATGCCCCGACTGACCCACTCCACAGTGCCACTTCCACTAAGTGGATTATAACCATGAACACTGAAGGAGCAGACCCAGAGCAGTCCCTCACCCGGATGGCAGTTCCACCACTGTTTTGCTATTTTATTTACCCCAGTGGGGCCCTGGCTGGAAGCATACCAAGCACAGGAATTTTCTGGAAATAGGAACCAGTGGTCCACTGCTCCAGAGGCTGATTGCACCACCAAAGTGGCGGGCGGTGGGGTCGCCGCATCCCTACGCCGCAAATCGATAATGTACTCATATTATCACCAACCCACCAATTAACTTGCAAATAAACCTAATTAATTTAAATAAAAGAAACTAGTGAATACTGTACATATGGTACTCCAAGGATTCGAACCTAGGATACTCGCACCGAAATTCAGCGCACTAACTATTACGCTATCAAGCAAACCATAAAAACCACGAATACCTTATGTGCGATCATTTGTACAGTCTCTAACCCAGTCATTCAAACTCTTGGACTTTACCTAATTCTAGTTATGGATGTTTATATTTGGAAACGAACTTATGGATATATTTTTCTATAAATCAACTACAAAATGATATATACTATTTTTTTTAAAGCAAGTTCTACCAAAAAATCAATCCAGATGGTTATAATAATTGCATAACGAAAAACATAGGAGGTTCAATCATTCTTATGAGTGGGCTAGAGACTATGGTATCCGAGTTTACATACCTCAGTGTGGGCTGCAGAAATCTAGCAATACATTTCCACATCTACTAACCCTTTCTGTACCAGTGCCGTAATTATAACTTTATCCTGGCTACTATTAGACGATTGTATTCAGTTTAAAAAGAGCCTCCAGCAATTAACAGGCTTTGAACTATCTAACGAAACCCTTTTTAATACCACAGATCTTATTTAAACTAAACAAAATGGTCTAAATACTGTGACGCCTGCAGCTTGGCAGAACGCCGCGTGGGCTCAGCCGCTCGCTTGGCCCCTCGCTAGCAATCGCCGGGGCAAGGTATTTGGCTACAGTCTATCTACAATGTTGTTCTTTCTTTTATAGTGTTCGTGTTGTTACAGACAGTCCCGTGGTGGTCTTTATTTTCGTCTGTGACAATGGGAAGCATTTTATATCATGAGTAGAATATAAGACGCATTGTGGAGGGAGAGAGAGAATAGCGAGAGCGTGGTGGTAATGTGTGAGTGCGTATGTGTTGCCTCCCTCACTGGAGGAGTTTTCCCGCTCGCGCGCTTTCCCACGCCTCTTGATTGGCTGGTGGTTCCTGGCGCCTTCTACAGCCCTGCTGCCTGTTAACGTAGAGGCCTGTGATTGGCTGACCACCATGCCTTTGTGTGTGATCCTAGGGGTCCCGAGGAGCTACCTTCCTCAGAGCTTGCTTTAAACAGCATACCCTTAACATATCCCTTGCCACCTGTCACCGACTTCTACCTATAGAGCACTTTCTCTCTCTCTAAACTTCTTACCTCTCATTCTTCCTCTCTATTTAATATCATAACTCCCCTTTGGTTCTGCACGATTTCATATATCGGCCATCGTATTATATGCTGAATCTCTCAGATATTATATGTTTAGTTAGGCATTTTGGAGGGGTTACCATTTTGTCTGTAGAGGTTCGACACTCTCACGGTGTCTCCCTGCCTATTCCTTGGCTGTCTGCAGGGCTATTTAACCTGACAAGCGCGAAATAGACCTAGGGGCTAGGGTAGTTATTTGTGCATTTCTAGCCTTGGATTCTGACAGAATTCGTTATATTTACAATATAGAGCATTATTTGTTTTCGGTATGCTTTTATTTTACATATATGATGTATATATGAACCTTCAAGAGTGCTAAAATAAGTGGGAAAAGCATTTGGGTGGTGAAAAACGAAGATATTGGCCACCCGGTCATAATCTCAGGCGAGAGAGAGCCACAGGCAACCCTCCTCTCTCGCTGTCTGTGAGGTAACTGAGACAAGCGGGGCGGTGTGCGCCGGTGTCTGGGTGTTACATAACGATCTTTTCTGCAACCCACTTATGCTACATTATCGTGGGAGAGAAAAATAACCGATAAATGATGATAATAAGAGGAAAAATAGGTGATAATTGAGGAGGGGAGGGAGGGGGGAATAAGGTGGGGAAGGAGGGGAGGGGGGTGGGTGAGATTTACATGGATGAGTACTGGAGGGGAATTATCTCACCTAGAGACAAATTCCTTTGTTTTGATAGGCCCTTTTTTTTTTTGGAAGTCTTTTTTTATGGTCTTGCTTCCGTGAGGCCTATCGCGTTCCCTATAGGAAGCCTTCCGTGAGGCCTATCGCGCTTGCCGGGTTAATGCTAGACTGGGGTGAGGCCATTGTTGTTGTGATTTCCGATGTGTACTAGGTTTTGTTGAACCTGTACAATCGCAACGGAGACGTGGCAAGCCTAGGTGGTCTTTCTGACTGTGTACCTTGTGAGTTTAGCACTGTGTTGCGAGTGAGGGCTTTTGCCTCTGCCACCCAACACTGTGCTAACTCGTTTGCTTTGACTTTGAGAGGGTCGCCAGGAGAGAACCAGATACTAGCGATCTGGATCTCTCAAGAGAGCGCCCCGTCAATTAACGTAATTTGGCCGCACAGTCTTAACACCTTACGAGCGGCCTATGCGGTTTATTTATGTGTACCGCACAGCGGGGTGTTTTTAGCCAAAATAGGGCTGTTTACGTGATCATTTTCATGCCTAAATAAGACCCAGAACGTAAAACAAGTACCTATTCCTGAAAGGGCATAAACAGAGCTTTCGAATGACACCATAACGATCCTTGTATGATGGATAGTTTTCTTGCAATAACCGTGCAACGCGAGTGCAAAAAGCAGGTAATTCGGTACTTTCAGTACATAATTGAGTATGTAGCGAGTGAGAGAGGGAGGAGGGAGCTGAGATTTGTGTCAGTAGGTTCGCCGCGGTGGTCTGGAGCAGTCATACGCTCGCTAGTCTCCTGCCACCACTTGTCTCTCTCTCTCAGCCACATTACGTGCTGAAATTGCCACTCGAGTTATGTCGAGCGCCGCCACATAGTCCAGCTTTATTTAACTCGACTTATGTTGCTCGCCGCTAAATAAGGGTTAAGGACCTCGCTAGGCTACGAACCGCTTGCTCAGCCATTGTTTCCTAGCCTACGACATCCCAGCTAGACTTTATTAGCCTAGCAGACACCCGTTTAGAATTATAAGCTTTTATGTTATGTATGCAGCATTCTTATTCACGTTGACTGTAAGCCTTGGTTGTTGTTAAGTTGCACAACCTGAGCAGGTTTTTTGAGTTGCCTGACGAAGGACTTCTTTTGTTGTTGGAGATAATACTAGTGTGCATTTATCGTTATTCCCGTGTCAGTTGACACTGTCTGTCTCTACACTTGTCCTATATTGACCCTGCTTTATATAACAGTTCAAACTCCGATACGATCATCTTACCCCAGCATCAGACTTTCTTCAGAAGATTCCTGCTCGATGCTTTGGGACTTTAGTTCACTTTCTTTAGTATAGGAGTGACAGTTCATTATTGTTTAGAGTAACTTTAAATATACCTTCTTCTAGTTTGCATTAAATCATTGCAGTGATTTAATTAAGATCTCTATCTTTTCCTAGTATACCTTATTACCGTAATTGTATGTTGTTGTGATCAGGCTGTATCAGAGATCATCAGCCTGTAGTAGTAGTGCACTTATACTGAGTTATAGGATACCCCGTTATCGCAGATTTAACTCTGGAGGGTATAGGTGTTTTTGTGCGCCGGCATTATAAGTTCAGGGGTTGGATCTAGTGTTACCGTTGTGGCTGTGTGCTTTCCTAGTCCAATGATTAAGAACCCTTGTTTTATACGAGCCCCGGTCGTAACAATACAGCTAGAAAAATTTACAAAATCGCCAGTACAGAAGCGATTAACTCTTTGATTCACTGGTAACATTTTAGTTCGAGTGATCAAGTTGTTTATAAGTGAAGATGGTGTGTCAAAATGTATTTATTTGCCATAATGAATATAGGCCTACTACTAATGAATATAGGCCTACTACTAATGTTTTACCCTTTAAGGATCATGACGCATTTTAACAATTTATTCTGGCTCTCATTAGACGATTATAATTATACAGTTTACGAAGGATCTGTGGGAATGATAAGGGTAGAGAGATTCAGATTAGAAAGGGTGTACGGGAGTCAAAGGGTACTGTTCCTGTATTCCAAGCCTGTTATTTAGATGATATGCTCTGGGTGTGGTGTCCCGAGTTCGAATCCCGGGAGGACCATATGCTTTCATTAGTTTATTCATTGGGGTCTGTAATTGATGATAAGGTTAAGAACAGGGTGTTACTTAATACTACTCTACATTTATGTATGAAGATACTTGAGTTATCGAAAAGAGGCTCCAGTTTTAACGTTATTCCTTATTTATGCTGGCTTGATTATCCAGTAGGGTTATTCTATTATCATTATTATCAGTATGAAGATAATCTGCTTTAATGGTTGGCAGGTTTATGCTTTTTGTATTCTTATTATCTACAATAATTAGGTATTAGAGTGGTGCAGCCAAAATAAACACGACTTACAAAACTAAAACACTATGTAATATAAATTACCAGAAGACAACTCACTTATACAACAAATGTAAAAAAAAAACAAAAAAACATCTGAAGGGCGAGCGAAAAAATAAATGGTGAGCGAAAAAAAAAAATGGTGAGCGAACGAACCGAATAGCGAACGAGTGTGTTACCATGGGGACAGGTAACCTAATACCCTAACAATTGCAGGTGAGTTAGGAGGCAGCCGCCCGGGTAGGGTGACATAAGCTTCACAGCTTCACTACCCTATATCCTCAAGAAGAAGAAGTTAGGAGGCAGGAAGGCGGAAGAACGAAAACATTATATTATAGACTACGCAACTTCAGCCAAGGCATACAGAAGGGAAAACATTAAAAGTTAGATTAAAATATGAAGAATTAAAAAATATAATACGAAACGTAGAAGTGAAGTACTAATTATACCAGCATACATTGGGATGATAATTCTAAAGAGATCATAAACATGCCAGTAAAAAGGAACTTGGAGGACAGAGAAATGGTGGTTCATAACACACCTCATAATATGATAATTATATCTGCTTGAATAAATATGTACGTTAGGTAGGTTATTGCTCGGATATATTAAAACATATTTCGGTAATAGACTACTAGATATATATTAACATACAGACCAAGTGTCAAAGTGCGAGTGTTATCGGGGTTACAGGTTAATACTGTAGCCTACTAATTGCAGGTGTTAATGGGCCGGGAAATGTTTGGGATACAGGTGGTCTACATTAATCTGCTTATAGATGACAAACATTGGCAGGTAAACATAAAATTCATCCCTTAGAAGATACGATGACGCATTTATTTTGTTTTCTGGCTATTATTAGACGATTGTATTCAGATTAGAAAGGGTATATGGAAGTCAGAGGGTTAAGATGGTGTTTACCCTTTTAACTCCCACAGAGCTTTCCTAAGTTGTGCGTCATGATCTTCGAAGGGTTAAGTGATAGAGGTGATGCATTTAGTATTCAGAACACGAACATATCAAACAAGCACACAATTTATCTTGGTCAGTCACTTCACTTTATCAATAAAACACTCAGATACACACCTTTGCGTGCGTAAGAGAGAGAGAGAGATAGAGAGTATGCAAATATGTCAGAGAAAAGTCCTTTGTGTTAGCGTGGTTTCAGTTCAATAATTGTATGTGTGAAACAGCGATAAGCAGGCAGGTAAGGATGTTTGTCAGATTATGGGCTTATGTATTATGTAAGCTAGGTACTGTAATTGTTTGTATGTCTGAAATCAAACTGTGATTTCAGACATACAAACAATTACAGTACCTAGCTTACATAATACATAAGCCCATAATCTGACAAACATCCTTACCTGCCTGCTTATCGCTGTTTCACACATACAATTATTGAACTGAAACCACGCTAACACAAAGGACTTTTCTCTGACATATTTGCATACTCTCTATCTCTCTCTCTCTCTTACACACACACTCACTTTCATTCTCTCTCTAAACATACACATACACACTCAGGTAATCAAAGCCACAAAAACCTCTTCCACTAACCCAATCACCAACTCTCCCCTGCCAATAAATGTTTTACAACCCTTTTTATTACACTGTCGAAATACTTGATACTGTTTCTGGCAGTTCCGTAGATGGGAGAAAAGTTTTTAGTTAGTTGTATTTTCACTGTTTTCTTATATTATATTACGAATGGGTGGTTTACTTAGATTGGTATTTGTTTACGAGTAACCAAAAACATTACCAAAACAATATGTAATTGTAAATACTTTATACAAAGTTTAAAAACAATTACTTAAAGTAAGCGCACGGAAATACACATGTACTCACTGTAACACACACTAACACTTAGAAGACAGGATGACTCCTTTCTCTCCTATGTTTTGGCTATAATTAGACATTTATATTCATATTAGCAAGAGTATGTGGCATTAAATGATTGTTTTTATTTTTTTGTTTTGTATTATGCAATTGTAACAAAGTCTTTTGAATTGAATTGCATTGAATTAATCGAGATAGTATTTACCCCTATAATCCACACATATAGCCACCCTAAACTGCAATAAATCGTCTAATGATAGCCAGAATAAACTGTCAAAAATGGCGTGATAGTCTTCAAAGGGTTAACTCCTGTACCGCAACGTCTTTTTAATTTTACTCTAGCTATATTTAGACGATTTTGTGCAATTTAAGAAGGTTCTGTGGTAGTAAAAAGGGTTAAGTGAGATAGTTCGAAGCCTGTTATTTTTTGGAGGCCCTTAATAAACTAAATAAAATCGTCTAATAGTAGCCAAAATGAAGTTAAAAAGACGTCACAGGTACAGAAAGGGTTAATAATTATGATACAGTGATCGTCGTGGTAAAAACAAGTAAAAAAACAAGCGACTATAAACTTGTCAACACTTTGGTCAAATGTGGCCATGATGGCTCCTTCCTAAGTTGTATAATATCGTCTAAATATAGCTAGTATCAAATATAACACGTCGCAGGTACTCAAACGGTTGTGAACTCTTTAGGTATTTAATGACGCCTTTCTTTCTTTTATTAACGTTGTCATCGGACTAGTTTATGTATTTAAGGAATGACCCATGTGAGTCAGTGAGTTAATCGAGAAAAATGTGACACTGATTCCCAGACATTCTTCCTAAACTGAATGAAACTGTCAACTGTTAGCCGGATACAGATAAGAAAAACACCCTCGTACATGAGAGGGTTAAGTCCATTAGACAGACAATAGTTAGGGCCATGTTGTATGTGAGTAGGGAATCAATTAGATGTTTCCTTCATCCTATGATTTATATTACTTTAAACTTCGTGTGCAGGCATTGTGACCCCAACGCCCTTTGAATTTGGCTCTCTCTCACTCTTTTGGTTTTAAGGGAGACATTCGTTACAGGCAGGCTGCATTTTGTCTCATTCATAACAAATAAACATACAAAAACAAAATAAACTGTTAGCTGAATAAAGATGAGAAAAACACCCTCGTACATAAAGGGTTAAGTCACTTAGACTGACAAAACCTAGGGCCATTGTGTATGTGAGTATGGAATCAATCAGATGAAAGCAGATGGTACCATAATCCACACAAACCGTCCAACAACAAAGCTGGCCTAAACAATAAAATCGGGACCCAGCGGAAAGGAGGCAATACAAAAACGCTGAGACCTCGGAAAACCTTCGATGATAATAGTTATATGGAACCAACAGAGAGAGAGAGAGAGAGCGAGAGATAATTACATAGGTTTACATAGATACACTGGCCACACAGACCTTACGATCCAAACGAGGTGGTCAGGATTTAATTCTAGTAGAGATGGCATATCCGATAGAAAAGGAAAGTTGAAGGAAAGGATAGAAAAGAAGAAGAAGAAGAAGAGAGATAGAGAGAGAGAGAGAGAAAACCTTGGAAGCCTTTGTTCCCGTATAGCCTTTCTGTTCGTTTGTTATTGTTAATTAAAGACGTTTTGTAATAATAGTAATACCAATAATAATATACTACTACCTCATCTAGGTGTACATATTTTCCTGGCGAGCGGTAGCGAGCCAGCATATATATATATATGTTTGTTTTGACAGCAGGCTAAATTTGAGAATTTTTCGATAGAAAAATTTCTCCGGCGAAGCCGGATTTCTCCATACAATGCTAGATCGCTATCGCTCGCCAGGAAAAAATCGACACCTGGATGGGGATACACGTCCTAAAAACAGTTGGCTCAATGGGGCCGAATAGATACAGGCCAGGGCAAGAGAGAAAAGGAGAGAAAGATAAAAACAAAACGGTGACTCCCTTTAAGCAAATATCTCCATTGTTCTGGTTTTGTTTATGTTGCTTCTCATTACAAGATACATCAATTCGTGTTGTTTCCCCCTTCCTTTCTTTATCACTTGTGCCTATACATCTTTCGATGTTAACCTCTTTGTTATATTTATGAAAACCTCATCAATTCCTTCCTTTTTACTTCCTAGATCCCTTTCTATTACAAGGTACTTAATCATAGGGTTAATTTATCCTACCTTCCAGCTTCCCGTTTTCATTACACAATATTTATTTATGAAAACCTTTCCTCTTTTCTTTTTCGATTCCAACTTTAAAATACTCTATCGTCCAGTAGAAGAAGGTATTGAGGGATAAGCCTTTACAAAGGCACAAAAAACCCGTCCCTTACTTTGCATGTAATTACCAACACATTCAACGCTCATGTGAACGTACGGTTATAAGCCATAATACCAGCACACCCATCTGAATCTTTGACTCTTTATAGCCAAGTTGTGAAGCCTCTTGGATACAACAGAACATTGCATTGTCTTGCTTGGGTTCGATAGAGATTTAACCCCTTCTATACCGGCAACATCTTGTTAATATTATTCTTGCTACGATTAGACGACTTTATTCCGCTTAAAAAGGGCCTCCAGTAATTTAAAGGCTTCGAACTATCCCACTCGTTACCTATTTAGTACCACAGATCCTTCTTAAACTGCACAAAATCCTCTATAAAATTGCGAGAATAAAATTTAAAAACTTCGCCGGTACAGAAGGGGTTAATGGGTGTGCAGGTACTATGGTTCATGACTGTGCCATCCTCTTCCTTTTAAGGGAGCACACCTCGCTTTTTTCTCTTTCTCTCCTTTTCTCTCTTTCTCTGGCTTGTATCCATTCGGCCCCATTTAGCCAACTGTTTTAAGACGTTTATCCCCATCCTGGTGTCGAGCGGTAGCGAGACAGCATATATATATATATATATATATATATATATACAGTATATACAGTATATATATATTTTTTTGGCAGCAAGTTAATTTGTACATTTGACACTTGGATGGGGTAAACGTCTTAAAACAGTTGGCTAAATGGGGCCGAATTGATACAAGCCAGGGAAAAAGAGAAAAGTAGAGAAAGAAAAAAAAAAAGTGCCCACCCTTAATATTCCATTTTCATTAGCCTGCAGGTTACTTAATCATCGCGTTATCTTTTTCTACTAACTTTCTTTCTCATTACACCAAGACATTTAATCAACATGACAAATCCCCCCACTCCCTTCCCTGTCATATCCTCCCTCCCTAGACGTGATTACTTATGAATCAGAAGCCAGCGATTTAAAACCTCGCTAGTCATCACGATATTTTTCCAAGTCTCAGGTCCATCTTCCTCGTTCCTTCGCTTGCAGACAACAGGTATATCATTTTGAGACCATATTTTTGTCAGCGTGCTTCCTCAATTGCTTCCTCACTCTCATTCCCACTGACAAGGGACTGGGGTTCTCGAAAAGAGGCTCCAGTCCTGAATTTGTACTTGACTTGCAGTGAGTTGGCTTAATAATCCAGAAGGGTTGATAGCCTGTGAAGTTTATTTTAACTAATTCTCACTGCCAAGGGACTGGGGTTCTCGGAGAGGCTCCAGTCTTGACGTTATGCCTGATTTATATGCTGGCTTAATAATCCAATAGGGTTGATAGCCTTTAAAGTCCCATTTTATACCAAAACAAATATCTATCTCCCACACCACACACACACACTCTCTCTCTCTCTCTCTCTCTCTCTCTCTCTCTCTCGTAAATATAAACTATGACAATGGTTGAAGTTGAATGGGTTACTCTATTCTGAGCGTGAGAATATTCGAAAGTTATAATAATCAGCATAGAAAAATTTAGTAATCTAAGTGAGAGAGAGTGAGAGAATACCAGAACATTACAAGTGCATATTCTTCCAAGGACGAGTTTATAATGGGAAGGACGTCGATTCTCCAGAGCAACGGCATAGGGCGAGTCATCAAGAAAGTTTGGGAGATAATTATTATTTAAATGTGGACCTCCTCTGAAGTTGGAACGGGGGGGAGAAGAAAAGAAAAAGATATTTTGAGGACCTATTTGCGCTGGAAGGACAAACTGTATAAGACATTTGTGTTCCTATGGTATGATCTCGCAATACCTTAGAAACTAGTATTCATTTCTGAAGCTGGATATATTCAAAGACCGTGGTTAGATTCCCCGTCAGAAACAATAACAATGATTGTATGTACTCATGTCTAATTGTGAGTTTCCGAACACATCAATAACCCTAATTAAATTTCGGGATAGATTATAATAGTCCTTCGTGCTTAACCCTTTCTGTACTAGCGACGTCTTTTTGCCCTTATTCTGGCCACTATTATACGATTTTTTTCAGTTTAATAGAAAAATATGGCATACATAAGCAAAGTAATCACAGTTAATGATTAGGCATGTAAGGAGCTCTAAATAAAAACAAAAAAATCGGACACACTTTTTGGTCTAAGTGGCCAAAAAAAAAACACACGTTTTGTTCAGGCGTCAGTTTTTAATTTGTCATGTTTATTTTTCGTCCAAATTGCTTGAATTTTGCACACAAAGGTCACAGTATAAACACCTATAACAGGTAAAAATTTAAAAGAAATCGCTCAGTAATTTCTATTTATTAGAATTTTACCGGACGGTCCCCTTAAAAAGGGCCTCCAGCAATTAAGAGGATTCGAACTATCGGGCGGGTGCCCGACCCCGAAAGGGGTTGAAATAGGGGAGCTATCCCCCCGCCAAAGGCGGCTTTCTAGGGCTTTTCCTAGCTGATGCTGAGAGGATTGGGTTCTAGTCATGTGGTGATGGGCTGGTCTATCAGAGTGAGAACTGAGCGATCTCTGCTTACTCTGACTGTTCCTTTAACTTATATATTTTCTAGATCTCAAGTGACGGCGTCTTTTCCGTGGATTGACCTCCCAATCTACCAGATTGGAAGCCAAAGCGTCACATTTTTCCCTTGCCCCTCAACTTTCTCTTCATAATTGCTGAGGGGCACAGGGCCCTGGGTGGGGCTTTGGTTTCCCGGGCGTTTCTGCACCCTCCTCAGCTCCCCGCCATGGAGTGGCTTCGGTCACCCAGGCTTTATTGTGGTCGGCAGGGAGGGTTCTGTGGGGGCGCTCGGTTATGGCCTTGGAATTGCTCGGGGCCTTGGGGCTGTTCGGCCAGGCAGCTTGGGGAACAACAACAACAACCCTTTTTACTACTACAGACCCTTCCTGAACTGCACAAAATCGTCTAAATATAGCTAGAAATAAATAACAAGACGCCGCCGGCGCAGTTGGGGTTAAGAAGATATTTTGGAATACATATTCCACTCGTGTTTTATTCCCAGAGGGTCTTCCATGGCAAAATATACGTCACCACACACTGAAAGGGTTAAACCATTATGTACCGGCGACATCTTTTTGTTGCTATTTCAGCTGCATTTAGACGATTTGATGAAGCTTAGTAATGATATATGGCAGGTCAAATTGTTAATTGAAATAGTTCGAAGCCTGTTAATTGTTGTAGACCCTTATTAACCCTCTCACGACCATAGGACGCAGAGGTTGCCAGATTAGCAATAAGAAATAGATTACTCTCACTGTTATAATTACCTCTCCAAAATTAGTTTTCTGCCCACAGCTAACTCAAAGACAACTGCAGAGGTTGAAGTAAACAAACTAAAGGTTTATAGATACCCCTGACGGTAACAAAGGCTTTAAAGTATCCCTAATAGGCTCAAAAATCGCGTCAGGATGTGAGAGGGTTAAACTGAATAAAATCGACTAATAGTAGCCAAAATATACAGTAGATAAAAAGACGTCGCCGGTACAGAAGGGGTAAATATATTAATTAGTGGAAAACTGTTTCAGGAAATTGCCATTCTTGTTATTATTATGATTAGTATTAGTATTATTATTATTATCATTCTAAACCCATTCAGTACCGGTAACGTCCTTTTAACTTTATGCTGGCTATTAGTAGACGATTGTATTCAGTTTCAAAAGGGCCTCCAGCAATTAACAGGCTTCGAACTATCTCACGAAACCCTTTTTACTACGACGGATCCTTGCTGAACTACACAAAATCGTCTAAATGTAGCAAGGTTGAAATTAAAAAACGTCACCGGTACTGAAGGGATAAAACTAAAGCTCTTCTTCAGATGACAATCTGTGTTTATATTCTAGCTTTCTCCAGATGATTGTATTCTACTTAGGAAGGAACTGTCAGTATTGCCATGGGTCATTAAACCTTCCATTACAGGGGCTATTTAATAGTTGAGTAAAATCATTTGGCTGTAGCAAAAATAAAGATAGTATTGCCTGATTTTTTTTTTTTTTTTTCTATAATCCAACTACTCAACTACTCCCTCTCGGGCATAGGCTGAGAGCCTGCACACTCAACCGCTGAACACGGTGAAGCCTGAGAGGTCTTGTTCCAGTCTAGGGAGTGAGACATGCGAAGCACCCCGGCCCGAAGCAATCCCATCTCTGAAGCCGCTCCGCCTCTGCGCTTCACAGTCTCATTCCCGAGACTCGGTCCCTCACTCTGAGAACGCCACCTATTGATCAATTAACTCACTAGGCATTGCCCCGCTGTAGCATATTTTGAAGATGGGAATATTCATACAGTGCTATTTAATCAGGGAACAATGAGGGTATTTTTTTTTGGCATTTCGGTGTGCTGTGGTAATGCACTGAAACTAGGTACAGCACAAATTCCATCCCAATTATATCTTCCCATTGACATATTGGGATTCGAACCCGGGTCCATTGGATTACCAGTCCAGTGGCAAGACCACTCTGCCACACCTCCCCTAAGTATTAAAGGGGATAATGGTGTTTTTGGTGTACTGTATTTATTCAGTTATTCATATATTTTTTAGTTTCCTCACTAGACCTTCATCAAGCTTAAAAAACACCCCCTAGACCCCCCTTCAAGATAAATTTTCATGTTTTTTTCGGTAGAAAAATTTCTTATCGAAATTTGAGTATTTTTGATGGTGAAGTTTAACTTATGACCTTGGCTTGTGACCTTGACCTTTATGTAGGATTATATTTTTGCTTGCTCTGATGTAGCACTAGAAAATCAAATAAGTGTGTCAAATTTCATTAAATATCATCAGTTAGTTTCAGAGGTATTAAAGGAATAGTTGACCTTGACCTTTAACCTTCATCTTGACCATCATAATGTCTGAAAATGAAACATTTTAATTTTCCCTTAAAGCACAACTGTCTCAACGAATTTTGTGAAGTTTACATGAATAGTAGAAAAAATAGCATATTGACCTTATATTTGACGTTGACCTGTGACCTTGACCTATCAAATGGAATTATGTTTATTCTTGTGTGACCTTGGTCTAAGCATTCCGAAAAAGCATGATATGTCTAATGAGAATCTTACATTAAATAGGAAATACTAGTAAAAATCATATTTCTACCTTTAACCTTGGCCTTTGACTTTGACCTTCAACCTTAGAATTTCTTATCAAGGATTTAGTTAGCTTAACAGCAATGTTCGTATTAGCTTGCACTATGAATGTGGTGACATTTGTATTAAAACTTATTGATTACATATAGTGATCAGCCGCTCCGCCTCTGCGCTTCACAGTCTCATTCCCCAGACTCGGACCCTCACTCTAAGAACGCCACCTATTGAGCAATTAACTCACTAGGCATTGCCCCCCTGTAGCATATTTTGAAGATGGGAATATTCATACAGTGCTATTTAATCAGGGAACAATGAGGGTATTTTTGGGGGGCATTTCGGTGTGCTGTGGTAATGCACTGAAACTAGGTACAGCACAAATTCCATCCCAATAATATCTTCCCATTGACATATTGGGATTCGAACCCGGGTCCATTGGATTACCAGTCCAGTGGCAAGACCACTCTGCCACACCTCCCTTAAGTATTAAAGGGGATAATGATATTTTTGGTGTACTGTATTTATTCAGTTATTCATATATTTTTTAGTTTCCTCACTAGACCTCCATCAAGCTTAAAAAACACCCCCTAGACCTAAATTTTCATTTTTTTCGGTAGAAAAATATCCCGGCCAAAGGCCGATTCATCTTAACACTAGATTAGCGGGGTAGCGGTTTATTTATATGTACCGCCCAGCGGGGTATTTTTAGCCAAAATAGGGCTGTTTACGTGATCATTTTCATGCCAAAATAAGACCCAGAGTGTAAAACAAGTATCTATCCCTGAAAGGGCATAAACAGAGCTTTCCAATGACACCATAACGATCCTTTTATGATGGCTAGTTTTCTTGCAACAACCGCGCAACGCGAGTGCAAAAAGCATGTAATTCGGCACTTTCCCCATACAATTCCGTATATAGCGAGTGAGAGAGGGAGGGAGGAGATGGGATTCGTGTCAGTAGGTTCGCCACGGTGGTCTGGAGCAGTCATACGCTCGCTACTCTCCTGCCACCACTTGTCTCTCTCTCTCAGCAACATTACGTGCTGAAATTGCCACACGACCTATGTCGAGCGCCGCCAGATAGTCCAGATTTATTATACTCGACTTATGTTGCGCGCCGCTAGTTATGGGTTAAAATTACATGTCTAGAGCCAGGCAAAAAAATCGACACCTAAATGGCATGTTCTAAAAATTGACAACAAAATCAGGCGGAAGGTGCTAAAATCGTTAAACTAATGGGCAAAACGTCATAAAATCACAAAACTAATGGGGCTAAACGCGAGGGAGAAAGTGGTCCAGAAAAACGACCAATCTTCCCTTAATGTAATGAACTATCTAAGCCTGTAACCAACTTTACCACCTCCTTGCATTCATGGGCACAGTGGCATACAGAAACGTTAACCCCTTCTATACCTGTGATGTACACTCGGATACCATACTCTCTAGCCCACTCCTCTCTGGCAAGAGGTGAGGCCAGGACTTTTACTGGACGGTGTTACGACCGGGACTACGAATAAAACAAGGGCACTTAATGATTGGACTAGTAATAGGGCACTATGCAACAACGGTACGCTAGATCCAAACCCTCGAACTTATATGCCGGCGAACGAAAACACCTATACCCTCCAGGGTTAATCTGCGATAGCGGGGTATCCTAAACTGGGCATAAATGTACTCTACTTCAGGCTAACCTGTACAGGTATAGCCTGATAACAAACAAGATGCAAGTTACGTTAAAATGCATAAAAAGGAATCTATGGAAAGATCAATTAAATCACTGCAAGATTTAATACAATAAAAAGATGCTTCAATACAGTTACTCTAAACAACAATAAACTCTTCACTCCCATCTGAAAGAAAGTGAAGTATAGTGCTACAGCATAGACCTGGAAACTTCTGAAGAAAGTCTGATGCTCATAAGATGCTCGTATCTTAAACTATATAAAGGCAGGAGGCAGGACACCACACGTGTAAATCGAATACACTAAAAGATAGGACATATAATGTTAACTGACACGAGAATACTATAAATGCGCAACGGTAGCAATGCTCGACACTAAAAGAAGTACTTCCTCATCAACGAAACAGTCTGCTATGGTTGTGCGGCTCAACAACAACCTAGACTAATAAATGCTGTGAATAATAATGCGCACATATCAAAGAGCTTATATTAAATACTAACAAGTGTCTACTCGATTAATAATGTCTAGCTGGGACACTCTAGGTAAGGAACTGGGGTTGAGCAAGACAGGCTCGTAGCCTAGCGATGTCCTTAACACCTTACGAGCGGCCTATGCGGTTTATTTATATGTACCGCCCAGCGGGGTGTTTTTAGCCAAAATAGGGCTGTTTACGTGATCATTTTCATGCCTAAATAAGACCCAGAACGTAAAACAAGTACCTATCCCTGAAAGGGCATAAACAGAGCTTTCGAATGACACCATAACGATCCTTTTATGATGGCTAGTTTTCTTGCAATAACCGTGCAACGCGAGTGCAAAAAGCATGTAATTCGGTACTTTCCCCATATAATTCAGTATGTAGCGAGTGAGAGAGGGAGGAGGGAGCTGAGATTCGTGTCAGTAGGTTCGCCGCGGTGGTCTGGAGCAGTCATACGCTCGCTAGTCTCCTGCCACCACTTGTCTCTCTCTCTCAGCAACATTACGTGCTGAAATTGCCACTCGACCTATGTCGAGCGCCGCCACATAGTCCAGCTTTATTTAACTCGACTTATGTGGTGAGCCGCTAATTAAGGGTTAAGGCTGCATCCTTTAAGTTACGTTAATTGACTAGGGTGCTCTCTTGATAGGGTATCCTAAACTGGGCATAAATGTACTCTACTTCAGGCTAACCTGTACAGGTATAGCCTGATAACAAACAAGATGCAAGTTACGTTAAAATGCATAAAAAAGGAATCTATGGAAAGATCAATTAAATCACTGCAAGATTTAATACAATAAAAAGATGCTTCAATACAGTTACTCTAAACAACAATAAACTGTTCACTCCCATCTGAAAGAAAGTGAAGTATAGTGCTACAGCATAGACCTGGAAACTTCTGAAGAAAGTCTGATGCTCATAAGATGCTCGTATCTTAAACTATATAAAGGCAGGAGGCAGGACACCACACGTGTAAATCGAATACACTAAAAGATAGGACATATAATGTTAACTGACACGAGAATACTATAAATGCGCAACGGTAGCAATGCTCGACACTAAAAGAAGTACTTCCTCATCAACGAAACAGTCTGCTATGGTTGTGCGGCTCAACAACAACCTAGACTAATAAATGCTATGAATAATAATGCGCACATATCAAAGAGCTTATATTAAATACTAACAAGTGTCTACTCGATTAATAATGTCTAGCTGGGACACTCTAGGTAAGGGACTGGGGTTGAGCAAGACAGGCTCGTAGCCTAGCGATGTCCTTAAGGCTGCATCCTTTAAGTTACGTTAATTGACTAGGGTGCTCTCTTGATAGATCCAGATCACAAGTATCTGGTTCTATCCTGGCGACCCTCTAAAGACAAGCAAAGAGGCAGCAAAGTGTGGAACTGGAACAGGCCAAAACCCTCAGTCAACACAATGCTGCACTCGCAAAGGACGCAACCGAAAAGACAACCCAGACTACCACAGGACCGGTCGAAGTCGTGTAGGTATAGGCAAACCGTACATACATCGGAGACAACGACTACAGTTACCTTATCCCAGTCTAGCATTAAATAAAAGAGCAGAAACACTAAATCAATAATGGAGACACACAAAGTTCTCAACCAATACTAACTAAGAACCCTCAAACCTATTCTAAGTACATGTAAATATCTCCGAGGACGGCGCATGCAATACAATGGGCCGCCTATGGAAACCGTATGCAGAACCCAAGGGCAGTGTTGTGCAGTTAATAAAGGTTAGAGTATGGAAAGAGAGAATCGAGTGAGAGAAACAGTGATAAAGGTGGTGATCGGGGGAGAGTATGCAAGGGGATGTTAGAAGCACGCGCGCCAAGCCTGTCCTGACGAGGACAGCTCCTGGGGACCCTCATGGAGGAGGTTAGTTACACAGGAGCCCGCAAAGGCGCGATGGTCGGCCAATCACAGGCCGAGACGTCACAAGACAGCAGGCGCCACAGGACACAACCAGACACTACCTCCTCGCTCTGAAAGTCTTTCTCATTCCCACGCTGGTACTATTATCACTACTTTTGATATAAAATATAACCCGTTGTCACAGACGAAAACAAAGATCACCACTGGACTGTCTGTGACAATGCGATTACTAGGAAAGAAAGAACAACATTATCTGATAACTGTAGCCCATTTCGATGTCCCTGGCGAGCGCTAGTAACTAACGAGAGGCGATTCTGCTAACGCTGGTAGACGTCACACCCCGCCCACGATATGGGACGCTCAACATTAGGTGAGCACCATATCTGACAAGGCAGAATGCCGACAAGACCCGCCACACCTAGCCACTCCACCAGAAATGAAATGCAAAGCTCAATCTTAAATAAAACAACATATTAGCATAAATAAAATCTTATAACCCCTCCCAACCACAATAGTAAAGACAAGCAAAGAGGCAGCAAAGTGTGGAACTGGAACAGGCCAAAACCCTCAGTCAACACAATGCTGCACTCGCAAAGGACGCAACCGAAAAGACAACCCAGACTACCACAGGACCGGTCGAAGTCGTGTAGGTATAGGCAAACCGTACATACATCGGAGACAACGACTACAGTTACCTTATCCCAGTCTAGCATTAAATAAAAGAGCAGAAACACTAAATCAATAATGGAGACACACAAAGTTCATAACCAATACTAACTAAGAACCCTCAAACCTATTCTAAGTACATGTAAATATCTCCGAGGACGGCGCATGCAATACAATGGGCCGGCTATGGAAACCGTATGCAGAACCCAAGGGGAGTGTTGTGCAGTTAATAAAGGTTAGAGTATGGAAAGAGAGAATCGAGTGAGAGAAACAGTGATAAAGGTGGTGATCGGGGGAGAGTATGCAAGGGGATGTTAGAAGCACGCGCGCCAAGCCTGTCCTGATGAGGACAGCTCCTGGGGACCCTCATGGAGGAGGTTAGTTACACAGGAGCCCGCAAAGGCGCGATGGTCGGCCAATCACAGGCCGAGACGTCACAAGACAGCAGGCGCCACAGGACACAACCAGACACTACCTCCTCGCTCTGAAAGTCTTTCTCATTCCCACGCTGGTACTATTATCACTACTCTTGATATAAAATATAACCCGTTGTCACAGACGAAAACAAAGACCACCACTGGACTGTCTGTGACAATGCGATTACTAGGAAAGAAAGAACAACATTATCTGATAACTGTAGCCCATTTCGATGTCCCTGGCGAGCGCTAGTGGCTAACGAGAGGCGATTCTGCCAACGCTGGTAGACGTCACACCCCGCCCACGATATGGGACGCTCAACATTAGGCGAGCACCATATCTGACAAGGCAGAATGCCGACAAGACCCGCCACACCTAGCCACTCCACCAGAAATGAAATGCAAAGCTCAATCTTAAATAAAACAACATATTAGCATAAAGAAGATCTTATAACCCCTCCCAAACACAATAGTATAATTTTAGCCTGCTATGTTCCCAGAGCGAGCTTCACAGCCTACTAAGTGAAAGACAGGTTCAACTTAGGACTTTAGCTATAACATTGGCAACTTACATTTAACTATAAAAAAGAAAGTGTTTTTATGTGATTTTTTATTGTTGTTTTTGACGGCTGCTCTACAGGGGCAAGCCTGGTTTTTCTCCACTCAAACCCACACACCTGTGGTGGTCTACGCCGGATCCTCCAAAAATATCCGAGCATCCTCCTCATTGTTCACCACCCGAATGCCTCTTAACAACTCCACCTTCTCCACCTCCTCGCCTGCTTCCCGTACTGTGTCCTCACTGTGCACTGATCCGTCGTTCGACATAGTATCCACCGGAAATCCTCAACGTTTATAAAAAAAAAGAAGTACCTAAACTCTCATGTAGCACTATTCACTCAAAAAATGCTTGAAGACAACTCAAGTGCTATACTACGTTGCCAAAAAAAAAATCCAACGTGTCCAAAATATTCCTCAAAAACAAATGTCCAAAAATCCTGCAATTATTTCTTAGTTCACTAAATCCTAGACTAAGGTCGCCATTTGTTATGACGACTAAGATAAGATACTAGGCAAGGTCGCCATTTGTTATGAAGACTAAGATAAGATACTAGGCAAGGTCACCATTTGTTACGACCGGAACTACGAATAAAACAAGGGCACTTAATGATTGGACTAGTAATAGGGCACTATGCAACAACGGTACGCTAGATCCAAACCCTCGAACTTATATGCCGGCGAACAAAACACCTATACCCTCCAGGGTTAATCTGCGATAGCGGGGTATCCTTAACTGGGCATAAATGTACTCTACTTCAGGCTAACCTGTACTGGTATAGCCTGATAACAAACAAGATGCAAGTTACGTTAAAATGCATAAAAAGGAATCTATGGAAAGATCAATTAAATCACTGCAAGATTTAATACAATAAAAAGATGCTTCAATACAGTTACTCTAAACAACAATAAACTCTTCACTCCTATCTGAAAGAAAGTGAAGTATAATCCTACAGCATAGACCTGAAAACTTCTGAAGAAAGTCTGATGCTCATAAGATGCTCGTATCTTAAACTATATAAAGGCAGGAGGCAGGAAACCACACGTGTAAATCGAATACACTAAAAGATAGGACATATAATGTTAACTGACACGAGAATACTATAAATGCGCAACGGTAGCAATGCTCGACACTAAAAGAAGTACTTCCTCATCAACGAAACAGTCTGCTATGGTTGTGCGGCTCAACAACAACCTAGACTAATTAATGCTGTGAATAATAATGCGCACATATCAAAGAGCTTATATTAAATACTAACAAGTGTCTACTCGATTAATAATGTCTAGCTGGGACACTCTAGGTAAGGAACTGGGGTTGAGCAAGACAGGCTCGTAGCCTAGCGATGTCCTTAAGGCTGCATCCTTTAAGTTACCTTACTTGACTAGGGTGCTCTCTTGATAGATCCAGATCACAAGTATCTGGTTCTATCCTGGCGACTCTCTAAAGACAAGCAAAGAGGCAGCAAAGTGTGGAACTGGAACAGGCCAAAACCCTCAGTCAACACAATGCTGCACTCGCAAAGGACGCAACCGAAAAGACAACCCAGACTACCATAGGAACGGTCGAAGTCGTGTAGGTATAGGCAAACCGTACACACATCGGAGACAACGACTACAGTTACCTTATCCCAGTCTAGCATTAAATAAAAGAGCAGAAACACTAAATCAATAATGGAGACACACAAAGTTCTTATCCTATGCTAACTAAGAACCCTCAAACCTATTCTAAGTACATGTAAATATCTCTGAGGACGGCGCATGCAATACAATGGGCCGGCTATGGAAACCGTATGCAGAACCCAACGGGAGTGTTGTGCAGTTAATAATGGTTAGAGTATGGAAAGAGAGAATCGAGTGAGAGAAACAGTGATAAAGGTGGTGATCAGGGGAGAGTATGCAAGGGGATGTTAGAAGCACGCGCGCCAAGCCTGTCCTGACGAGGACAGCTCCTGGGGACCCTCCTGGAGGAGGTTAGTTACACAGGAGCCCGCAAAGGCGCGATGGTCGGCCAATCACAGGCCGAGACGTCACAAGACAGCAGGCGCCACAGGACACAGCCAGACACTACCTCCTCGCTCTGAAAGTCTTTCTCATTCCCACGCTGGTACTATTATCATTACTGTTGATATAAAATATAACCCGTTGTCACAGACGAAAACAAAGACCACCACTGGACTGTCTGTGACAATGCGATTACTAGGAAAGAAAGAACAACATTCTCTGATAATTGTAGCTCATTTCGATGTCCCTGGCGAGCGCTAGTGGCTAACGAGAGGCGATTTTGCCAACGCCTGGTAGACGTCACAACGGCGGCCCACAGTGATGGTTAGGGGTGGGGTTGGGGGGAGAGGGCAATGCACACACGAACACACTGTGAAGCATTTGTGTGAAGCAATCCAGGAAGCTATCTATGTTGATTACTTTTTTGTAGTTATTTCATATTTGATCGCATTATTTCGCTTTATTTAAAATCCTTTATTCCATACTATTGAGAACAAACATATGCAATATTTTCTTTAGCATGAGTAAGTATAACTAACGGTGTGAACCATTAGTTATTAGGTAGTGCAGTTCCTATTATTAGCAAAATTGAAGTTCAGGGAAGGCTTCAAAATAGATCAGTGTAGATATGGCGGACTGAAACACACACACACTCACACACACACACAGAGAGAAGGATAGTGTGTGTGAGTGTGTGTGTGTGTGGGGGGGGGGGGGACAGACTGGGGGGCAGAGAAACAGGGAGAGGGTGAGATGTGGTTGTGGTGGTGAGAGGCAAAGAGGGAGTGAGATAGAGTGAAAGGGAGGTGTTGGAAAGGAAATATGGAATAGGAATACGATAAAACTTCATTAGAAACTTGTGTGTGTGTGTGTGTGTGTGTGAATAACTAATCATAGTCATAGATGTCATTGGTAACTTTCTAAATTATATCTTTCATATAGGGTAATTAGTATAACAATTTAAAGATTGTCATTATCCTTACTGTTAGAGAAGTTTCAATCCTACGCAGGTAAAGCAATACCCATGAATACAACTTTAGTCTGAAGCATGTTGTGTGATTCGTAGGGTTCACTTTAAACCTACAGTACGCATATGGATTGTTTTCTTGATAGAAGCATATGTTTCCTCTATACATAATAATGTTAACATAATTGTGAGATGAAAATGTAAAGTAATAAATATCAAGACAATATATATTAACCCTTATTTAGCGGGCTAAGTGGTCTATTTGACCGTAGCGCCCAGCGGGTTTTTTTTTTACCCTAAATAGGGTTGTTTCCGTGTGCTCATTTTCATGCCGAAATAAGACCCAGAGCGTAAAACAAGTATCTATCCCTGACAGGGCATAAACAGAGCTTTCCAATGACACCCAAACCATCCTTGTACGACCACTGGTTCTCTTGCAACGATCGTGCAACACGAGTGCAAAAACCCTGAAATAAGGTAATTTCCTTACATAATTCCCTGTGTAGCAAGTGAGAAGAGGGGGAGGAAGTTAGAATACAGTTCAGTACGCCCGCGGTGGTCGTGGGGAGCGGTCATAAGGTTACTACGCTCGTCCCACCGCTCAGCTCTCTCTCTCAGCAACATTACGTGCTGAAAATGGTGCTCGACAGATGTCGTGTACCGCCACATAGTCCAAATTTATTTCACTCGACATATGTCGCGCGCCGCCAATAAGGGGTTAACATACATTTATATGAATATAAATAGTAAGACGTTAATATGAACTCAGAGAGAGAAAAAGTGAGAGAGATGCATGGAAAAATTAGTATCTCAGTTAAATCTTGGCTATGGCACTTGTATCGAAGTAATATTAATAATAATAATAATAATAATAATAATAATAATAATAATAATGATAATAATATTAGATAAATGTCATACTTATTTGTGAGGCTAAGGCAGGATTCAAAGACCTCAAATGCTTCACAGTGTGTTCTTGTGTGTGTTGCCCTCTCCCCTCAACCCCACCCTTAACCATCACTGTGGCCCGCCGTCCAGTAAGGGTCCTGGCCTCACCTCTCGCCAGAGAGGAGTGGGCTAGAGACTATGGTATCCGAGTGTACTTTTCATTATATTCTGGCAACTATTACAAGATTTTATTGAGCTTAGGAAGGATGTCTACCAATCAAAAGGCTACAAACTATCTCAGTGAATCCTTTTACCTAGCACATATCCTTCCTAAGCCACATAAAATCGTCTAAAATATCTGCATAATAAATCATAGGCTTGTGAAGTATTCTTTTAACTGTCTTCGTGGTGCAGTGCATAGTGTGTTGATTTTCGGTGTGAGCATCCTAGGTTCGAATCACCGGACTGCCACATGTGTCTGTTAATTTAATTAATCGATTTTAGGAGTAGAGCTGGTTGGTGGAGAGAACATAATAAATCAAATAAAAAAGACGTTGCCGGTACAGAAGGGGTTAACGAAACGTGTGTATTGAATCAATTATTGAACTAATATTTTAATCTTTCTTCTGATCCCATAACCTGGCTATTTAGCTTAAACAGGACTTCAGAGGCTAGTTAGTTAGTTAAAATAGGACTTCAGAGGCTATCAAACTTATTGGATTATTAAGCCAGCACACCGTAAGTCAAGAAAAGCGTCAGGACTGGTGCCTCTACGAAAACTCCAGTCCCTAGCAGAGGCAATCAACCCTTCTGGATTAACAAGCCAACACACTGCAAGCTTCAATACTAGGCCTAGAGCCCTTTTCGAGTATCCAGTCCCTTGAACATGGAGAAATACTGATTAGTTAAAATTTGGTTATAAATAAGGTAATTATAACTTACCTGAACATAATTTGTTATTATAGTAAAATACTGAAAGGTTGTTGGAAATAACAACGTATTTAATGCCTATCACGATGACGTAATTTTCCTCATATTCTGGTTGCCATTAGACGATTTTCTTTGGTTTATAATGTACACTCGGATACCATAGTCTCTAGCCCACTCAGGAAAATTCGGGGACCTTTATGTGTTTCTCTATGCAATTATTTAACCGGATTGATTTTTGGACATAACTTGCTTTTCAATAAATAGTATATATAGTTTTGTAGTTGATATATAGAAAATTATCTTCATAAATTCGTTTCCAGAGATATGCTTCCATAACTATAAATAGATGAAGTCCACGAATTTGTATGAGTGGGCTAGAGACTATGGTATCCGACTGTACCTCTAGGGATCAAAGGGGTAAATATGATCTCAATAAATCCTCTGAATAATATAGGTCCTTCTTATACAGGATAAAATCGTTTAACTTTAGCCAGAATAGAAGGTAAAAAGGCGCCCTATTGCTGAAGGGGTTTCGAAGGATTTTTTTTTTTTTTTTTTAGATGCAGTCACTCAAAGCAGCTCCTGCACCTTGAATGTATTTTGATTTTTTAATGCAAACACAATGGTAGTGCATGATAGATATATGCAATATACTATACATAATAGATTTTTAGTAATGAAAATACAAAAAAACATATATATATATATATATTAAGTTCCATAGCCATAGATATACCTGTATGTGATCAATATCTATCGTTTGTCTCACTTTTCCTATAGTCATGTCACGTTATGCCATGAGCTTTCCAGACTCTTGAAGTGGAGTTTAGTTGGCGAAACATAGCAAGCACAATCATAAGCACTAATTGCTAAGCACCCATTTGAATATATAGTGAACACAAACGAAACCATACTGTATTATTATATCTAAAATTTGCCTTAAGGAGAGATGGGCGTATTTATTTCATAATTTACATAATTTTATATTATTTTATTACTTTCCTCCCTAGACCTCCATCAAGCTTTAAAAATATCCATTAGAACCCCCTTCTAGATTAATTTGTACTTTTTTCGGCAGAAAAATGCCAAACTAATGGGGCGAATGTCTTGAAATCTCGTAACTAATAGGGCTAAACATGAGGGAGGAGGAGGACTCGAAAAATCAACTGCCTCTCCTTAAGAAGAACGTATTTTACTCAGCGAATTTATTGAGATCGTATTTACCGCTTTGAGTCTTTGAGGTTGATTATAAGCTAAAGAAAATTGTCTAATGGTAACATAATAAGATGCAAATACATCATCGTGCTGAAGGGATCAAAGACGGTGAGGAAGGGAACTGGAGGAGAAAATGAAGGCGTCGGGGCTTGACCGTCATGCTTATGATGCATCTGATTGAGTCTTTTTGCGGAGGAGAACGGACATAATAAACAAAACGGAGGAAAATATGTAGGATTCGAAAAAATATACAGTAGGTAACACATTTCTAATATTAGTTTTGTATTCTTATCTTCATATGCTTCATTGCTACATAATTTTTATCCTCGGGAAAAACAAAATCTTGGCATTTTGTTATTTTGTTATTGGGTTTTTTTTCTTTTCATTAACCTAACCAAAAAACCTAACCTAACCTAAGCTAAATGTATTTGGGGCTATTAGATTAGGTTAGGTTAGGTTTTTTGGTTAGGTTAATGACAACACAAAATCCCAAGATTTGTTTGTTTAATTCTAAGATGTTTTTGTTTTCCCCGAGGATGAACATTATATAGCAAAGAAGCATATGATGGTACACTCACGGTGGTAAGTCGTAAACCAGGGGTGTGCCAAAGTCCTAGCCACACAATGGCAGCAGGTTCGAACAAATTCTATCTTAGCTGGTTCAGCGGTCACGATGCCAGTGAAACAAGCGCATTGATAGTTAATAAGCTCCACCCACACACAGTTGCGTATGTACAGGCATATGTAATGGCAACAAAATAAAACACGGTAATAGTGATTATTGTATTCCAATTTATTTATTTATAAATGTATTTATTTTATTATAATAATTAAAATTTAAAACTTGCAAACTAAACAAACCAAAATTGGGACAAGGACAATATAAGGTAAAATTAAATTATCAAAATCGCTATGTGGAAACAACGCTTACTAAAATGAAATCTATGAAATAAAAGAACACAAACCACCCCATAGGGTGTACATTACTACATGAGCAAGTTAATCGTTTCCCAAGCAAACTAATCGCACACATAACAACGCACTATCGTCGTGACGTTCAAGGAATTAGTAAAATTTGGGAAGTCCGGGACGTTCTGGTAAATTTTTACTAAACTCTGCATGAATAAAGAAACTACATGTTAAATGTCAAAATATACATTTAAAATCAAATTTGCAACATGACAAGACATTAAAAATAGTACAAAATACAAATATTGATAAGATATCTATATTATTACACAATAATATATAAAGTACAGTACAGCACTCACTAACGATAGTGCTATCGGGTAGGTACCTGTAAGCATAGTATGCCTCAAGTGACCCCTATCAATAACTACCCTACAAATAACCTACATTTATCACACAAATAAACTAAGGAAATCGCAAAAGCAAGCAATTGATACTATCGACAATGAATACATATAATATAAAGACAAATAATTGCAAAATATGAAGTAACAACAGATTTAAACAAAGAGTACTCTTTTAACAAGAACAATCAATTTAAAAATACAAAAATTATCAATATTAATATTAATAATAGAAAAAGAAAAAGATAAACAATAAATACAGACAAAAAGTAAGCAGAGGTTAGGCCTATACAAGAAACTTCAAGTTAAAAATGCTTCATTAAAAATATTGATGTCAAATTTTAGAATACAGTCACAATAATTGACCCTAAACAGATTAAATTTATGGAACAATTTACTTGCCTCAAAACCTCTGTCTACTAAGAGTCTGTTTAGTAAACTAGCTCTAGCCCAAAAGTCATCTACTTTAGTGCAAATTTTACAAAATCTTATTAACTGGGAATAAAAACAATTATAAGTTATTTTACTATCAATATTACTACTAGGGAAAGGAAAGTTTATTACGTTAAAATTAAAATCATCAACTTTGTGATATACTTTAAGTATGCACTGTTCATTAACAATCTCTATGTTAGTGATAGTAACAATCTATGATAGTTTTGTTTGTGGTTCCTTACATTTGAAATGTTACTGTTTGCAGTACAAATTATCAGACTATAACGTGCATTGAAACTCCAGTACTTAGGTAGACTACATAATACAATATCAACTCTGTTCACGCATGTTTGTTACTGGGGAACATCAAAGTAACCTCAGATTCCCTGATGACAAAGTTTATTCTAACGACCAGATGGAGGGATGAGATCGGAAACTTTGCTAAAGTAGGGTGGAACAGGAAAAACATCTGACCAGCTAGATTAGAAACGTTTTGAACTAACTAAGGCTGCTGATGATGATGATGATTATGATAATACAATAATGGAAATATAATAAGTAACTACTGTTAATGAAAACGACAAATAATATTATATTTTCCTACTGTAGGTCAATTTACATGTATAAAATAAACTTACGTGACAGCAGTTAACTAACAGTTTTACAAGCGCTACACAATGTATCGCCTCGTAATATTACTGAGACAACCAAGGATTTATAAGTAATAAGCACAATATAAATATTACTCCATACACATTATCATTTTACCGAATACAAATAACAAGTAATTACTTTTTTAAGGTGTCATTTCGTTTCTTCCTTAATATGAAAATCTTTCGTGTCATTTAGGTGTCAAATTTGTTCCCGGTGAGCGACAGCGAGCCTGTAATTTTGTACGAAACAGCTGTGACGCCTGCCAGCGTTGGCAGAATCGCCTCCCGGTAGCCACTAGCGCTCGCCAGGGCAGTGAAATGGGCTACAGTCTATCTACAATGTTGTACTTTCTTTCTTGTGAATCGTCATGTCACAGGCAGTATAGAAGTGGTCTTTATTTTTGCCTGTGACAATGCATTATATTTAATATCATGAGTTGAACATAAGATGCATTGTAGTGAAGGAGAGAGAAAGAGCGAGCGAGCAGCGTGGGGGCAGTGAGTGTTGCTTTCCCTCCTCCTTCCTCCCTCCCGGAGGAGTCCCTCGCCCGCGTGGGCTTTCTCTCGGTTTTGATTGGCTGGTGGTTCCTGGCGCCTTCTGCAGGCCTGCCGTCTGGTGACGTAGCGGCCTGTGATTGGCTGACCAATATGCCTTTGTGTGATCCTGAGGAGCTACCTTCCTCAGAGCTTGCCTGACCAGCATACCCTTCACACCTCCCTTACCACCTGTCCCCGACTTCTACCTATAGAACACTTTCTCTCTCTCTCAACTTCTTACCTCTCATTCTTCCAATCTATTTAACATCATAACTCCCCTTTGGTTCTGTACGATTTCATACATCGGCCATCGTATTATATGCTGAAGCTCTCAGATATTCCGTGTTTAGATAGACATTTTGGAGGGGTTAACATTTTGTCTGTAGAGGTTCGACACACTCACAGTGTCTCCCTACCTTTTGCTTGGTTGTCTGCTGGGCTATTTAATGCTAGACTGGGGTTAGGCTATTGTTGTTGTGATTTCCAATGTGTACCAGATTTTGTTGAACCTGTACAATCGCAACGGATACGTGGGAAGCCTAGGTGGTCTTTCTGACTGTGTACCTTGTGAGTTTAGCACTGTGTTGCGAGTGAGGGCTTTTGCCTCTGCCACCCAACACTGTGCTAACTCGTTTTGCTTTGACTTTGAGAGGGTCGCCAGGAGAGAACCAGATACTAGCGATCTGGATCTGTCGAGAGAGCACCCCGTCGTTTAACGTAATTAGGCCGTACAGTCTGAAGGACCTCGCTAGGCTACGAGCCGCTTGCTCAGCCATTGTTTCCTAGCCTACTACATCCCAGCTAGACTTTATTCGCCTAGC
The DNA here is from genome assembly GCA_032716605.1 of Paralithodes platypus. Classification (NCBI taxonomy): domain Eukaryota; kingdom Metazoa; phylum Arthropoda; class Malacostraca; order Decapoda; family Lithodidae; genus Paralithodes; species Paralithodes platypus. The sequence continues at coordinate 32,417,954 of CM064552.1, read as the reverse complement.
AGACACCCGATTAAGATTATAAGCTCTTATGTTATGTATGCAGCATTTTTATTCACGTTGATTGTAAGCCTTGGTTGTTGTTGAGTTGCACAACCCGAGCAGGCTTTTTGAGTTGCCTGATGAAGTACATCTTTTGTTGTTGGAGATAATACTATTGTGCATTTATCGTTATTCCCGTGCCAGTTAACACTGTATGTCCATACACTTGTCATATCCTGTTCCTGCTTTATATAACAGTTCAAAATCCGATTCGATCATCTTAAGCAGCATCAGACTTTCTTCAGAAGATTCCTGCTCGATGCTTTAGGAATTTCGTTCACTTTCTTTAACCCTCTCACGTTCTTGACGCAATTTTGAGCCTATTAGGGATACTTTAAAGCCTTTATTACCATCAGGGATATATAGAAACATTTAGTTTAGTTACTTTAACCTCTGCAGTTGTCTTTGAGTTAGCTGTGGGCAGAAAACTAATTTTGGAGAGGTAATTATAAGAGTGAGAGAACTCTATTTCTTATTGCTAATCTGGCAACCTCTGCGTCATATGGTCGTGAGAGGGTTAATATAGGAGTGACAGTTTATTATTGTTTAGAGTAACTTTAATTATACCTTCTTCTTGTTTGCATTAAATCATTTCAGTGATTTAATTACGCTCTCTATCTTTTTCCTTGTATACATTATTAACGTAATTGTATGTTGTGATCAGGCTGTATCAGAGATCATCAGCCTGTAGTAGTAGTGCATTTATACCGAGTTATAGGATACCCCGCAATCGCAGATTTAACTCTGGAGGGTATAGGTGTTTTTGTGCGCCGGCATTATAAGGTCGAGGGTTGGATCTAGTGTTACCGTTGTGGCTGTGCGCCTTTCTAGTCCAATGATTAGGAGCCCTTGTTTTATACGAGTCCCGGTCGTAACAAATGGCGACCTTGCTTAGGATTTTGTGAACTTAGATAAATATTGCAGGAGTGTTGTGGTCATTTGTTTTTTTTTGTTTAAAGGAATATAGTGGACACGTGGAATTTTTGTTGGCAAGTAGTATAACACTTAAGAGTCTTCAAGCATTTTGGAGTGAATAGGAGTACAAAGGAAATCAAGCAACAACAGGTCTAGTGACCCTTCTAGGTTGCTTGTCCTCCAAAACACTGAGGATCAAGTGTCCAAACAGTGGTTTAGAGTGGGTAAGGGAACATTGGAAAGGGAATTACTGCCCTGGAACTAATGTCTGTGGCAGGATTAGGAAGTTAGTAGGGGACAGATGGGTTAGTAACTGAGGGGGGGATAAAATAAAGTTATTCATTTACAAATGCAGTCAGTCGCGGGTTTGATGCGAAATATTTGTCTAGGCGGAGTTTAAATGAATCAACGGTGATGCAGTCTATAACGTTTCGGGGAAGCCCATTCCACAAGTTGACAACTCGATTGAAGAAGAAATTCTTAGATTCGTGGGAGTTAAAAGATTTACCAATAATTTTGCAACCGTTTCCCCGCGTGTAATTAGATTGGTCGATAGTGAAGTACTTACTACAGTTCATATTGTCGATGCCTTTGATGATTTTGAACACTTGAATTAAGTCACCTCTTAATCTGCGCTGGGTTAAAGGAAATAGATTTAATTCTCTAAGACGTTCTTCGTATGGTTTGTTCTTTAGGCTAGGTATCATTTTGGTAACTCTACGTTGAACTCGTTCTAGCTTGTTTATATCTTTTTGGTAATAAGGGCACCAGGATTGAACGCAGTATTCCAGAAGAGGGCGGACAATAGTGCTACATAAGAGTTTAGGTACTTCTCTTTTTTTTGTATATAAACGTTGAGAATTTTCGGTGGACACTATGTCAGACAACGGATCAATGTACAGTGAGGACATAGTACGGGAAGCAGGCTCTGAGGTGCAGCAGCGGGGTTTGTTAGAAGGAATTGGAGTTATAACTAGTGAGGAGGATGCAAAGAAGTTTCTGGAGATGCCTACTACTGTTGACCGGGTGTCGGGGATTGATCGGTATGGTCTCCAGTGTTTGGCCACGGTCATGGGTCATGTGGGCACTAGCAGCATGACGAGAGGTGACCTGGTGGCCTGTGTGCTCGGCGGGGTGCATGGGGCTTCGGGTGGAGCGGGAGCTGGGGCACCTTCGGCCCAGCCCCCATTCCATTCGACTCCTACCATGGCGCCCCCTCGGGCTCCGGAGATGGGTACGTTCCCGCAGGCCGATAGTCACTGGCAGCGTGGTTTGCACTTGGGTGAGTCTCCAATTGTTGCATCTCATCCTCCTCAAGGTTTGACTCCAGATATGCTCTTCCAGCTTGAGATGGCTAAGCAGCAACGGGAATCTGAGCAGCAGCAGCGGCAGTTTGAGATGGCTAAGATTCAGGCTGAGGAGAGAAGGGCTAGATATGTGGCTGAGCTCGAGCAACGGCAGCGGGAATCTGAGCTTAGGATTCAGTCTGAAGAGAGAAAGACCATGTACTGTGCGGACATAGATCTTGAGAAGTCTCGGGTGGAGTCAACAGGGCAGCGTCTCGGTTCTGGGAATCGAGGTTTTGATCAGTCTTTATCGCACCTTCTTAAGTTGGTCCCTGTATTTGATGAGTCGGGTGTCACCGAATTTTGTATGCGTTTTGAGAAGAAGTGCCGGGAGCACCAATGGCCCGAGGTTAAGTGGGCAGCCCTTGTTTCCTCTAGGTTGGTTGGCAAAGGACTCAAGGCATATGATGCGTTGCCTTTGGAGTCGTGCATCGATTATGAGGTATTGAAGGAGGCTGTCCTGCGGGAATATGAGTTACAACCAGAGACGTACAGATTGAAGTTCTGGGGTGTAACGAAGGGTCATGAGTGCACCTTCCTTGAGCATGCCCGGGATCTGTCCGATGCATTTAGAAACTGGCTGCGTTCTGAGAAGGCATCGACGTTTGAGGAGTTGAAACAGCTGATGCTTCTAGAACAATTTTTCAAGTGTACGAGCGGCGATCTTGAATCTTAAAGAAAAGAACCCGAAAACTCTTCAGGAGGCAGCTGAGATGGCTGACCTTCGGTTATCTTTGATTCGTGGGTGCGGTCTTGCACAGAGAAGTGATGCAGGCAATAAGGAGCGTAACCCTCCCCCTCCCCGAAACACTGATACACATAATTACACTAAGAACAAGAGCAACGACACCAAAACTGACCATAAACCTAGTACCGTCCCGTTTAAGAAGGGTCAGTGCCCTTCCCCACCTCAAGGGAAGCCCAAGGGGGAGTTAGAGTGTTTTCATTGTCATGAGAAGGGACATTTTGCAAGAGCCTGTCCAAGCAAGCTACCTAATGCAGTTGTGTCTTTGGCTCGCAACATTGGGGTGTCCCCGAAGTCGTCTGAGTTTGCCCGGGGTATAACGTCAGAGGCTGGGACACAGCCAGTGGAGAAGAATCCGGAAGGCTCGAACCCTGTCCGCGATGTCTTTTGCGACCATCGAGGGCGTGGCTGCATGAAGTGGGCTGGTAAGAAGCATGGAGTTGAGCTGTTGCGAGACACGGGTGCCTCTCAGACTTTTGTTATTATTATTATTAATTTTTATTTTGCCAATCAAACATACAATATATGTTAATTTTACAATAAAATAATATCATGGCTGCGCCTTTTGAGAACAATCTCTCTTAAAGGCACCTTGAATACAACTCGATGGTTATTTTACATACAGTAAGATTATTAAAACATATAATATTATATAATTATAGCTAATGAGGCACAGCACCAGCCCCGCAGCCACAGCAAGAAGGGATTCGGAACAGTGGCCAGGTATAATTACCTAGCCACCACCCCGAACCACCCCCCACCCAGACCGCTGTGGGTAGAGCAAACCCCAGCCTTATATACAGTACGATACCTACATATTGATCAACACCAGAACAGTATCTTAATTTGTTTCCGATATAAAGGTGATTGTAATTTAGGGTTGTGGCAGTTTTATTGTCAAATGTTAAGTAAGATTAATATTTAGACATTAGTGAAGATTTGAGTGATATTTTGAAACTAGGCAGAGTGGGTTTATTTTGTAAGTCAGGAGACAACTGATTCCAAACTTTCGCACCATGGTATTTTATTGATGTCTGGGATTGTCTAGATGTCATAAGGGGAATATTTAAAGAATTTATATTTCTTAATGCATACCTTTCATTTTCACGATGTCTAAATAATTCCACATTGTTATAGCCATGTAATGCTTTGTATACAAAGATAGCACTACAAAATATGTTAATATCTTCAAATTTTAAGAGATTAAGTTGTCGAAATAATTCATTGGTGTGAGCATATTTGGATCTAAATGTAATTGTTCGTATAACTTTTCTTTGTGCAACTTCAACAGGTTGTAATTTACTTTTACCCGTCGCTCCCCATACTGTATGACAGTATAAGAGAAATGGATAAATTACTGAATAATATAAAAGCTTTAGGGCATTTAAGTCAAGACATTGGCGTGTTAAGTACAGTATACCACATTGTTTATTTAGTTTATTTGTTACGTCCTTTATGTGTAAGTTCGAAGACAGTTTTCTGTCCACCGTTATCCCCAGAAACTTAACGCTCTCCACTTCTCTCACTGATTGATTACCAAATTTAATTGGTTGCATATCATTTGGAACGTTTTTGTTTCTGTGAAAGACTATAAAGTTAGTTTTATTAATATTTAGTGTAAGTTTATTGGTAGTTATCCAATTATGTACATTATTAAGTTCATTGTTTATAGAAACAATAAGAGAGCGCAAGTCCCGGTGACTGGCGTACAGAGTACTGTCATCAGCAAATAATATATTTAAATAACATACTTGAGTTTACAATATCATTAATAAATAAAATGAACAACAATGGACCCAGTATAGAACCTTGTGGTACTCCGTAGGATATTATTTGCATATTAGATGAATTGTCCTTATATTGTACATACTGTTTTCGATTAGTTAGATAAGAGTGAAACCATTTGCTAATGGTACCTCTAATGCCATAATGTTCGAGTTTCTTTAGGAGGATTTGCTGGTCAACAGTATCGAATGCTTTGGATAGATCTAAAAATATACCAACTGTAAAATGCTTGTCATCAAAAGATTTGAGGATATCGTTAGTAAATAATGATAAAGCTGACTCTGTTGAACATCCTTTTCTAAACCAATGCTGAGCCTCATTAATAATATTGTTAGTTGAACAAAACTCTGTAATCCTTGTATGCATAATTTTTTCTAGGATTTTACTCATAGCTGGGAGTACAGACACAGGACGGTAGTTATTAAAGATTGAACTATCTCCGGATTTATATATAGGAGTAACTTTTGCAATTTTAAGGCAATCGGGAAAAACACCACTGGAAAATGACATGTTACAAAGATATCCTATAACTGGAGACAAAGCTGTAATAACAAACCTTAAAACTTTCATTGGTATTTCATCATAACCAGGAGAGGAGTCCCGTAGTTGTTTTACTGTATTGATTATTTCATCGCTTGTGACGGGAGACATGGAAAAAGGCGTTACTTGTCTATTTTGTAGGTAGGATGTAAAGTCTACGTTTGAAGTATCTATATTTTCTGCTAATTTTTTACCGACATCAATAAAATATGAGTTAAAGTGTTCCACAATATCACTAGGTTTAGTTAACTCGGTATTATTATTAATGAAAGTGTTGTTTATTTTGTGTTTAGTTTTCCTTGCAAGAACAGAATTAATTATGTTCCAAACCTTTTTAGCATTACCAGCAGATTCTTGGAGTTTAGATTTATAATGGTTTCTTTTAGCTGATCTTAAAGCTTCTGTTACCTGGTTACGTAGTCTACGGAACTCCTCTCCAAATGTGATGGGCCTAATAGCATATTTCCTAGCTAGTTTATTCTTCTGTTTAATTATGATATTTAATTCTAGGGTTATATACTGCTTATCTAGGTAGGCGTTATTTATTCGTTTTGTAATTATTGGAAAATATCTGTTAAAACAAGCATTAAATATTGTCATAAAATTATTATATACAACATTAGGGTCATTGGAAAAATAAACTAGTTCCCAGGACGCATCTTCTATGGCTTTCTTAAATTCATTTAGATTATTTTCACTATAATTTCTATATCTTATAAAAGTATGGTCTTCTTCCCTATTATTAGATGCGCATATCTCAGATTCATAAATGGTAAAGATTGGAAAATGATCAGTTAATTTATTGTATATAATTCCACTGAACACATTTTGCGTGAAATTGTTTGACCAAATGTGATCTATTATTGTTGCTATTGTAGAAGTTACACGTGTTGGCTTATTTATAGTATTGAAAAAAAGTTTAGAATAGCATGTGGAGATAAATTCAGCTACTTTGTTGTCATCTTTATATTTTAATAAGTTAAGATTAAAGTCCCCGGTAAGGTAACATTTTTTCCTCTCATCACTTATTACTGAGATTATGTCATTAAATTTGTCATGAAAATATCTGAAATCAGTGTGTGGCCTTCTATATATTATGCCTACTATTATGTTGTCCGAGTTGGTGTTACATATTTCAATAAATAATGTCTCTATACTATTATGTTGAATTGTTAAGTCGTCTCTTACTATGTATTTGTAGCCTGTTTTAAGGTACAAATACACTCCCCCACTGGTTCGTGTGAAATTGTTATTGAATTTTGTGTAATTAGGAATATCATATAAGTGCTGTATATCAGATGTTAGTTTCGTTTCACATAAGCCTATCACATCAAACTTAATCGAAATTGGGTTCAGACACTGCTCAATGAAATCATCAAAATGCAGTGGTATACTATTTATGTTATAGCTTAGGAGAGAAAAGTTAGATCTGGGAATTTTATGATAGTTCTTCAAAGCTATGAGGGAAAACATAATTACATAATGGGTTTTTATAATTAGAGAACTTAATAAATAGTTGTCGGGGTCTACATCGGCATTGTAAGCATCATCATTGAAGCTAAAAGGGTTAAAGATTAATTTATCTAGTGTGTTTAAAGGGATATTTTCACTGTTGGGATTATACAAATTTTGGTTGATGTGTAATAACAAATCTTCATCATTTAGATGTGAAAAAGGTAAGATGTCGTCCATCTTGAAAGGTTAACTATGTGTGAAACTATATAATTATTTCTTGTTTGGGAATCTAGTTGGTTGTTTCCTATGTCGCTGGTGGTGCTGAGGTGCTGAGGGGGTTGAGTGGTCAGCTTCCCCCAACTGCTCAGGTTCAACCTCTCCCTGTAGACGTTGAGGCAGGTCCAAGCTCGAGCCCCCGGTGCTGGTCTGGGGGCCAGCACCACGTAGGACATCTTCCTGGTGTAACCTGGCAGTGGAGGCTCGGATTTTCGGGGGCGGAGTTCTGCTTGAATTAGAGGTAGGTGGTCGCTCACTGGGTTGTGGGGTGCTGGAGATCCTGGGAGAGGGTAGGGGTGAGGTGGGTAGGGGCTGGTGGTGGGGTGAAACAGTGGTGGATTGGCGAAGTGGTGGTGGGGAGGCGGCAGAGGGTTGCTTTGATGAAGAACTTTACTGGTAGACCAATAAACGTGGCACGGGTAGTTGTGGTGCAAGGTATCAATGCTATCAGGTCATACCCGTTGGTCAGGATGGAACTGGAGGTAGATGGTGTGACACGAGAGTTGGATGTGGGAATTGTGGAGAAGTCGACTTCCTTCTCGGCAAAGACTTTGCGGTGCCTACTTCTAAGGTTTCCCCCTTAGTCGTTGCCGAGAAGCCGGTCGACGTGAGTAGGGAAGAACAGGAGTGGGTAGAGAAGTGTCAAGTACAACCTATGGTGTGCGTTGTTACAAGACCTCTTGCATCCAAAGTGTCACAGCCTATTCCTCAGTCTTCTGATCAACGGAGGAACGGTTGGAAAAAGACGGCTAATGTTGGTAAAAGTTTGGAGAGTTTAGTACCAGCAGCTCTTCTTGGCGACTCAGTATTGGCACCATTGTTGGAGTCTGGAGAAGCCCCAGGACCTGTCACAGCTAGTGAGGAGGTAGGGCTGGAAGAGACTCCGAGGCAGCAACGTTACACACCGAGAGAAAAAAGGGTTGCTCAGTTTGATATTGGGGGAGGACTTGGGTTGCTTTGGAAGCATTTAGACAGGTTGGTTCCCTCAGATATTTGTAAACTGCAGTTGGAGGATCCGGAAGTTCAGAAGGGTGGTAATGGTGCTGTCAAGATCAAACACGAGGACGGGGAAACATGTTATGTGAACCTGTTGGAGGAGTTTGTGAGGCAACCACCTGAGCAGCCTACTGTCCCTGCGTTGGTCTGCAGCGGCCAAGGTGGAGAAGGAGAGGGGGCAGTAGGACACAGGTGGAGGAGAGTAGGGATTGTCATGTCTTGGCGGAGCAGTGGGCGGGGGACACGAGTCTGGTGGCTGTGGAAGCGCTAGAGCACCTGCCTGAGCAGCAGTGTGCAGCGCTCCAGCACCAGCTCGGTTCATACCCCACTGGTCGTGCCGAGCACCCGAGCCTCACAACTCAGGCGGTACAAGATGTTCCGCGGGCAGGTCACGTGAATGTTGGGAGACCGTTAGCCTCGTTGTTTCGGTGGTTCAGGGTGGGCGACGAGGCTTGGGCATGGTTGCCAGGTCAGGGTCGACCCATGGCTGCCAAGGGTAGTGGTCAGAAGGAGGACATTGAGCAGATTGGTGAGGTTGGCTGTGGAGTGGATGTGCCCGGTCGTCGCATAGCCTCCCAATGCTGCTCTAGTCGAATGCAACAGCCCTACCATAGACCGACTGTATCTGGCCGTGTCGCTAAAAGCAGTGATGCTGCGCAGGCAGATGTAGTCGTAAGGAATGCGGGGGTGCGCATGTACGGTATCGGCGGGGAAGCCTTAGCAATAATGAACTATGGGAATGACTGCACAGGTGGTACTGATTGTCCCTCTCATGACCTGGCTGTTCTAGGGACGAAGGTGGAGAAGGATGGAGACTACAAGTTAGAAGCTGCGGTCTCAGCTGGGTTGTGGGAGGGCACTAGGCATGTTGTTCTGCGAGAAAAGTTGTTTACTAGGCTGTGGCAGTGTATCCGCATGTTTGTTGCTTCTCCAGGCCTGATGTACGGGGTAGAATCCGACATGGAGGCTGGAGACAGTGCAAGGCTCAGTTTAATTCCCTACCGTATAAATCCTGCTCGACAGCCTGTGGTGCAAGCAGAGCTGGATTACGTGTTGACGAAGGGTCTGAGGGATAAGGAATGTCGTGAGTGGTCGTTGCCTGTAACTTTGCAACCTGTGTTAAGTGGCAAGATCAGTGTGTGTGTTGATTGCAAGAGAGTGAGTGCATTATCCCTGACAGACGCCTATACCTTATCGAGAGTTGACGACACCATAGACCGCTTCGGGGCTGCATCGCCTATCACGAAGGTAGAACTAGTGAAAGGCTTTTGGCAGGCCCCGTTGCCGGAAAGAGCGAAGAGAAATGCCAGTCTTGTGATGAACTGGGCAGTTTATCAGTGCCAGGTGTTGTTTTGCTGCCGGGACACAAGTTGGATGTGTGGCATGCTAAGGGCACTGATAATGTTTTGGCTGATTGTTTGTCACAGGAGGGTTTGTTTGCAGGAGAACTCTCGCCGTTCAGTCAGTGTGGGTTGAGAGTGGAGAAAAAACTAGGCTTGCCCCTGTAAGTGCAGCCGCCATAAACATATTAAAAATAAAAAATCACATAAAAACTCTTTCTTTTGATAGTTAATTGTAAGTTGCCTATGTTATAGTTAAAATCCTAAGTTGAACCTGTCTTTCACTTAGGAGGCTGGGCTCTGTGAGAGCTTCACAGAGCCCAGCCTCCTTAGGGAAAGACAGGTTCAACTTAGGACTTTAGCTATAACATAGGCAACTTACAATTAACTATCAAAAGAAAGAGTTTTTATGTGATTTTTTATTTTTAATATGTTTATGGCGGCTGCACTTACAGGGGCAAGCCTAGTTTTTCTCTACTCTCAGAGAGTGCTCCATGCTCAGGGAGCATAGTAGGCTAAATTATACTATTATGTTTGGGAGGGGTTATAAGATTTTCTTTATGTTGATATGTTGTTTTATGTAAGACTTGAGCTTTGCCTTTCATTTCTGGTGGAGTGGCTATGTGTGACGGGTCTTGTCGGCATTCTGCCTTGTCAGATATCGTGCTCGCCTAATGTTGAGCGTCCTATATCTTGGGCGGGGTGTGACGCCTGCCAGCGTTGGCAGAATCGCCTCCCGGTAGCCACTAGCGCTCGCAAGGGCAGTGAAATGGGCTACAGTCTATCTACAATGTTGTACTTTCTTTCTTGTGAATCGTCATGTCACAGGCAGTATATAAGTGGTCTTTATTTTCGCCTGTGACAATGCATTATAATTTATATCATGAGTTGAACATAAGATGCATTGTAGTGAAGGAGAGAGAAAGAGCGAGCGAGCAGCGTGGGGGCAGTGAGTGTTGCTTTCCCTCCTCCTTCCTCCCTCCCGGAGGAGTCCCTCGCCCGCGTGGGCTTTCTCTCGGTTTTGATTGGCTGGTGGTTCCTGGCGCCTTCTGCAGGCCTGCTGTCTGGTGACGTAGCGGCCTGTGATTGGCTGACCAATATGCCTTTGTGTGATCCTGAGGAGCTACCTTCCTCAGAGCTTGCCTGACCAGCATACCCTTCACACCTCCCTTACCACCTGTCCCCGACTTCTACCTATAGAACACTTTCTCTCTCTCTCAACTTCTTACCTCTCATTCTTCCATTCTATTTAACATCATAACTCCCCTTTGGTTCTGCACGATTTCATACATCGGCCATCGTATTATATGCTGAAGCTCTCAGATATTCCATGTTTAGATAGACATTTTGGAGGGGTTAACATTTTGTCTGTAGAGGTTCGACACACACACGGTGTCTCCCTACCTTTTGCTTGGTTGTCTGGTGGGCTATTTAATGCTAGACTGGGGTTAGGCTATTGTTGTTGTGATTTCCAATGTGTACCAGGTTTTGTTGAACCTGTACAATCTCAACGGATACGTGGGAAGCCTAGGTGGTCTTTCTGACTGTGTACCTTGTGAGTTTAGCACTGTGTTGCGAGTGAGGGCTTTTGCCTCTGCCACCCAACACTGTGCTAACTCGTTTTGCTTTGACTTTGAGAGGGTCGCTAGGAGAGAACCAGATATTAGCGATCTGGATCTCTCAAGAGAGCACCCCGTCATTTAACGTAATTAGGCCGTACAGTCTTAAGGACCTCGCTAGGCTACGAGCCGCTTGCTCAGCCATTGTTTCCTAGCCTACTACATCCCAGCTAGACTTTATTCGCCTAGCAGACACCCGATTAAGATTATAAGCTCTTATGTTATGTATGCAGCATTTTTATTCACGTTGATTGTAAGCCTTGGTTGTTGTTGAGTTGCACAACCCGAGCAGGCTTTTTGAGTTGCCTGACGAAGTACTTCTTTTGTTGTTGGAGATAATACTATTGTGCATTTATCGTTATTCCCGTGCCAGTTAACACTGTATGTCCATACACTTGTCATATCCTGTTCCTGCTTTATATAACAGTTCAAAATCCGATTCGATCATCTTAAGCAGCATCAGACTTTCTTCAGAAGATTCCTGCTCGATGCTTTAGGACTTTCGTTCACTTTCTTTAATATAGGAGTGACAGTTTATTATTGTTTAGAGTAACTTTAATTATACCTTCTTCTTGTTTGCATTAAATCATTTCAGTGATTTAATTACGCTCTCTATCTTTTTCCTTGTATACATTATTAACGTAATTGTATGTTGTTGTGATCAGGCTGTATCAGAGATCATCAGCCTGTAGTAGTAGTGCATTTATACCGAGTTATAGGATACCCCGCTAATGGCCGCTATCGCAGATTTAACTCTGGAGGGTATAGGTGTTTTTGTGCGCCGGCATTATAAGTTCGAGGGTTGGATCTAGGTGTTACCGTTGTGGCTGTGCGCCTTTCTAGTCCAATGATTAAGAGCCCTTGTTTTATAAGAGTCCAGGTCGTAACACAGCCTTTGGCCAGGATATGTTTCTGCCCAAAAATGTAAAAATGTATCTTGAAAGGGGAAATTGAGGTGCATTTTTTCAAAGCTTGGACGTAGTGGTCTAGAGAGGAAAGTATAAAAATACATATATAAATATAAAATGAAAACTTAAATGAAAACAAAAATATACATAAATAATATCCCCCCCCCCCCATTATCTGGTACTGATTTAGTTAGTACTGTGTGAGATATCATGGACCCCAAAAACTGAATTAGAACAAGGTATAAATTTTAATCCTTTCTGTACCGGTGACGTTTTTTTTAGTTATGTTCTAGTTATGTTTAGACGATTTTGTGCAGTTTAAGAAGGATCTGTGGTAGTAATTAGGGTTAAGTGAGATAGTTTCAAGCCTGTTAATTGTTGTAGGCTCTTTTAAAACTGAATGTAATCGTTTAATAGTAGCCAGAATAAAGTTAAAAGGACGGTACCGGTACTGAATGGGTTAATGACAAATTAATCCTCCATTACAAACCCAAATGCACCTGAATAAATTAATGAAAGCATATGATCCTCCCGGGATTCAAACTCTGAACGCCACACCCAGAACATAAGCATCTAAACCTTTACACCACGGACACTATTAATTGTGAATAACTAACCCATAAACAGTGTTAAGGGAAAACGGTCGTTTTTCTGGTCCCCTTTCTCCCTCGTTTTTAGTCCCATTAGTTTTGAGATTTTTTGACGTTCGGCCCATTTGTTTGGCGATTTTAAGACCTTTCGTCCCATTTCGTTATACATTTTAAGACCTATCGTGCCATTTAGGTGACGATTTTTTCCTGACGAGCGATAGCGAGCCTGTAATTGTAAGAGGAACCGGCATTCGGACGGGACATTTTTCTATCAAAAAATCTACAAATTTATCTTGATGGGGGGGGGGGGGGGTGTCTAGGGGATATTTTTCTAAGTTTGAGGGATATCTAGCGAGGAAACTAGGAATTTATGAATTAATGAATTAATAGGCCAAAAAAGCAGTCATGTCCCCTTAAGATTGCATGAATTCATTTACAGATATGATTTTCATTTATGATAAAAAGTAACAAGTTAAAAATTAAATTAATTAAAATTTGGTACGAATTTGAAAAGGTCAATTTTATGTTTATCATCCGATACTGATCTTCATCATATGTTTATGTATATGTGCTACATTCCACTTCATTGTTTGCATGCTATTTTCACATTCTTACTAATACAACGTCATGATTATAATATTCTCTCTCTCTCTCTCTCTCTAATGAGGCAGAAAGGAGACAACGGGGTGTATGGATTTATCTATGCAAACGATGCTTAGGGAAGGGTCAGAGGGGAATATGGTAATGGTCGGAGAGAGAGAGAGAGAGAGAGAGAGAGCAAATTATAGTTGCAAAGGTGAGGGGGATAGATATATTGGGAAGGGGAGTTGAATTTTTATTGTAGCGTATATTACATGAAATATATTGGATTCGTCAGCCTTGGTCGGTAACCCAACTAGGGGAGTGAACCTTATACAAATCTCGGCGGGAGCAGCTCTCACCCAGGCCACTGGCAGATGACCGAACCTCCACTAGACTAGACCAAATTTTCAAGAAGTAAAGGAGGACACAAAGAGCAAACTAGAAGAGTAAAATATGGAGGGTTGTCCGCTTTGCTATCGGTTATGTTTTGTTTTATTCACATACTATCCCATATTGTACCGGCGGCGTCTTCCTAATTTTATTCTAGCTATATTTAGACTATGTTTTTTGCAGTTTAAGAAGGATCTGTGGTAGTAAAAAGGGTTAAATGAGATAGTTCAAGGCCTTTTAATCATGGAGGCCCCTATTGAACTGAATACAGCCGTCTAATAGTAGCAAGAATATAGTTAAACAGACGTCGCTGGTACAGAATGGGTAAATATTTGTTTATAACAAGAACATTAATCATTAGAGTAGGATTTGCAGCAGTGTTGTATTATGTTTCAGTACAGTCTAGCGTGAGTGCAGTATATGTTTATATCAGTGTATAGTGCAGTATATGTTTATATAAGTGTATAGTGCAGTATATGTTTATATCAGTGTATAGTGCAGTATATGTTTATATCAGTGTATGTATATGCATGGCATTGTGATGGTGGTGTAATGGATTATATGCTTATGTTCTGGGTGTGGTGTCCCGAGTTCGATTCCCGGAAGAATCGTATGCTTTCATTAGTTTATCCTAGTGCATTGGGGTTTGTAATAGAGGATTAATGTTAAGAACGGGGTGTTCCTTAAATATTATAATATCAGTAAGTCGAGTTATTTGATGGTTTGTCTCATTCCTGTATGAATCTTGTGTGCATGTATGAGCCCCTTCAATACGATGGCTTCAATTTAATATGCGTGGCTAATATTAGACGGTTGTAATCATCTTAGGAAGGACGTATAGTCAAAGAAAGGTATAGCCTTTCTCAATTTAACCTATAACTATCATCGATCATTCCTAAATTGAAAAAATTATCTTATGATAACAAGAGTAAAATAATAATATCACTCATAATAAAAGCATGTAGATAATAGTTGCAGTGTCTTGAATTACACACACCTTGCAATATTTAGATCTCATTCATTGTTTGCACCATAAAATATATACAATTTGCGTGCAGTTCGTGACAAAAAGACATTTCGAAGAAGCATGCCCACCTAAAAAGCTTAACATTCAGCGTAGCATATATCAAAAGGCGAAAGGATATAAAGTTGGTAATGACATACAACCAGAAGGGAATTTAGAGGCAGGACATACTACCAAGAAATATATAATTCGATACTATACACAGATGCAATACACTACCTCCGTACTCTCCACTTACACAGTTTGATATAGATCCCTGGTCCCTGCTGGTGACACGCAGTACTGATATTATCAACTGGGGTGGTGTGGCAATTCAGGTTTCAGTAATTCCCTTTTCTGTGTCAACTGCGGATTAGCTTAAGTCAGGCTAGATTGGGTTATAGCAGGATACGTTAGTGTGTTCGTTTAGGCTATGCTAGATTAGGCGTGCGCAAGGTAGATTAGGATATGTTAGATCTGACAAGGCTAGGGTAGGCAAGCTTTTTCACATGAGGCGATTTTTTTTTTTTTAATCGAGTGGTACACGTATGGAATGGACTACCTAGTGTCATTTAGTGTAGTACCGCTCAAACTTCCAAGAATGGACTAGATAAATATTTCGCTCTTAACCCCCCCCCCCCCCGATTAACTACGTTTACAAACAAATAGCATCACTTTATACCGTGCTATCCTTTCCTGTTTGCACATAGGATCGGTAATATAGTTACAAGTAGCCTCATAAGGATCAATACATATGTTATTACTTGTTTTCCTTTGTACTAGGGTGAAAGAGATATTGACAGATTTGCGTTGATGGGGGTCCTCACTGACATGGAGTTTATTAGGGTGATTATGTTTTAGTGAAGCAGATATTGGAAGAAATTAACATGGATCTTGCTAGTATTTTGGTCCTGTGCTCATAGAAGGTTTCTAACTGGCTGTATGCTAATTATAAAATGTTGTGAAGGAGAGGGAGGATAAAGATGTTGTACGGATGATGAGTTCATAAAGTGAAATAATTGTGTGTGTTGGAGAGAGAGAGAGAGAGAGATTATTATTTCAGTTATTCATTATTTCTGTTAGGCTATTCATTATTTTTGTCATTCATTATTTACCTCTCCCTACAAGCCCCTACCCTTTAAAATTGTAGCCGAAGACGAACATGACAGATTCAGAACTGTATATAAATGATTCCATACCTTCATGTAAAGTGAAAACACTGATAAATGTTTGATTTGGTGATTCCATATATTCAAACTGTAACCAATATTGATTATAAGGCGGTAGTGGATGTTTCCAGGTGTGTGAGCGAGGTTGTGTGTGTGTGTGTGTGTGTGTGTGTGTGTTTGTGTTAGTGGGCGTGTCAGGTCTGTAAGTTACTATACCGTGGGTGTTTAGAGTTATTGGCTGGTCAGTAAGTTATGGTCACCGGACACTTTGTCATTACAGACACGGTAATTGAAATATACCGTACTCTAATGGTGCGTTTCTGTGGTATGTGTGTGTGTGTGTGTGTGTGTCAGGTCAGGTTAATGTATTGAGGGATTACAATACCAGGTAAGAACACCTTTCAACGGCACCTCGTAGGCTATCTACTTTTCGAAGAGTGTTGAGAAAGTGTTGAGAGAGAGGCGAAGCTGCTGTGTGATATGATACGTGCTATATGTGATTGAGTATCGATTCTTCTATTCTTGAAGTTTCAGTGTTAAAAGCTGCATTTAGTGTAAACATATGGTATTGTTACTCTTTAATCACATTGTTTGAACGTGATCCGAACAATAGTAGTGATTCTCAGGAAGAATAAGCGCTTCTGAGAACTACTGTATATGAGGTGAATATTGGTCGTATTATGTGTTAGGTTTGTTATCTCTATTATTGCCTTTATTTTCGTTATTACTAATGAATGGTAGTTGTAGGTGACAAACGAACAGCAGTATGAACCCAGGCATTGCATTTCAACGTACCAGCTTCCCTCTTTATCTTAATAAGGTATTGGAGAGAGAGAGAGAGAGAGAGAGAGAGATTACTGAAAGTGTGTCGTCGGATACAAAGACGGGAGATAGTGACAACAATCAAGGAGTAGACAAAGACTGATGAGAGGTGGAGAGGGTGGACAGGAAGAAGAGCGAAAAATAAAGGAAAGGTGGAGAAGGAAAAGAAAACATAAATAAGAAGTGGAGAACAAGACACATAAAGAGGAAAGAGATTAACTAAGAAGACAGATAAATAAAGAAAAAGAGCACGACACAAAGACACAATAAATATAACAAAATATTGCTGCCTAGGGAGGGCTGATGGAAAGGCATTAATACTTCCCAACTTTCAACTGAACTGAGTAGTTTATTTGGAGAGTACAGGTTGTGGAAGATACGAGAAAAGAAAAGGAAGGATAGGTGACTCTAAGAAGAAAAGAAAGGAACTACTAATATATATATATAAAATAACAAAAAGTAAGTGAAAAGGGGCACGTCACAGAAAATAGTAAGATATACTCTCAGAGAAATGCCTTTAAATAAGGCGCTATACTTCCCGAACTGCAACTGACCTAAACTGAACAGTATAGAATAGGTACAAATATTCTACTTAAGCGTTTTCTTCCACAATTTACTTTAACTATCCTTTCTATGACTTTAAATTTCCGAACTATATCTAAATCTAGTCTCAAGCTTTCCCTTGAGATTCCGATACCGAGGCAAGGAGCCCTCCTGTGATGTCGAGGCTCCAGTAGTAGAATAATACAAATAAGATTAAGGAGAAGGTGACATCATTGGTGATTTACTATTCAATGAAGATAATATAGAGGTTGTGAAAGAAGCCATCTGTAAATTTTGGAGGCAGCTCACCAAGAAAAAGAAGAAAATCAACAACTTAAAACGACAAACACAACTGTACAACTACCCATTGTAGGCCTACAAATGGGAAGAACCGCATAACAACCTAAGGAGAAAGATTTTACCACAACTTATGAGACTCCAGAACACCAGGAACCTTCAAGCAACCAGGAAATATATGGGCAAGAGAAACTCTTCCCATACATGAGGGACTCTGCAGCGAAATTATATATTCCCTCGATTATCATCTGATCTGATCTGATCAACAGAGAAACAGAGATAGATCTTGGTCTCATTGATATAGATAACTCTATTTCGAGGCGAGTGGCTAATATAATAGTATTGTGTAACTACCTCTCACATTTTGTTTTGTTTTTTGTGAACTCTAATGTAAATGGAATGTAATGAAGATAAATCAGCATCCCTATATATATATATATAGTATAGGCTATCAGAATATTAGAAAATGTTTCCTAGGCTTTACAAATAAATCACTTGACTTATGCAGTACTTTGATATATATTGTTTCCTCCGTTTAATGCTTCTTATAATAATAGGCTTACCTTTAAAAAAAATTATTGTAAGGAAGTCTAATAAATGAAACTGTATCATTGTTACTTTCGCTCATAGGCTGAGCTTATACATGATAACAGTGAGTCCTGTAATTTAGCATAGGCTGGATATATCAAAATGTTCATGCCGTGTTGATAATATATTAAACTAACTATAGTCCGTTCATTCTAGGTTTGGCAGAAATCGTAAGTTATGAGAGGTTACGGGTTACACTTTCTGCCCAGCCTAGAATGAACGGACTTAGGGTACTGCATCAGTACATCAGACAAGGGACTGGAGTTCTCGAAAAGGGCTCCAGTCATGACGCTATTCTTGAATTATAGTGTGCCGGGTTAATAATCCAGAAGGGTTGATAGCCTCTGAAGTCCTATTTTAACTAACTAGCTAAACCAATAGTACAGTCACTTATACAAAATCGTGGACACCCTGTTTGTCATCATGCAATTAAAAGTAGGCTACTGGGATCGATTTTGGGATGGCAGTTGCTTTTCAATAGATTGTTTATATTAGTTGTAGTTGATGTATATGCAATTATTGTCACAAACTAGTTTACAGAGATAGATTTACATAATTAGAAATAGGTGAGGTCCACAAATTATTATGAGTGACTACATCTACAGTTGTGTTGGGTGGGAGGAGGGACACCGACTGCCGGATAATATAGGGATATGGAGGCGATTCATTCGAGGTCGACCCGTCTGGGATTGAGGCTGCTGGCAACCCTTCTTTTATTATTAAGGGGAGGCTGACGGTTTGTTTGGTCTATTAATTCATTTATTCATATATTTTTTTAGTTTCCTCCCTAGACCTCCATCAAGCTTAGAAAAACACCCCGTAGACCCTGCTTCAAACTAAATTTGTACATTTCTTGGTTGGAAAAATGTCCCGGCCGAAGGCCGATTCCTCTTAAAATTGAAGGCTCGCTATCGCTCGCCAGG
This sequence comes from Paralithodes platypus, assembly GCA_032716605.1. Taxonomy (NCBI): domain Eukaryota; kingdom Metazoa; phylum Arthropoda; class Malacostraca; order Decapoda; family Lithodidae; genus Paralithodes; species Paralithodes platypus. Next base: position 32,399,083 of record CM064552.1, on the reverse strand, counting down.
AAATAATGACACCTAAGTGGCACAAAAGGTCTTAAAATTGACAACGAAATTGGGCGAAAGGTGTTAAAATCGCCAAACTAATGGGCCGAAAGTCTTATGATCTCAAAACTAGTGGGGCTAAACATTAAGGAGACGAGGATCCAGACAAACGGTCTGCCTCCCCTTTAAGCCACCACACTAAGTCAAGAATAGCGTCAAAACTGGAGCCTCTTTTCGAGAACTCCAGTCCCTTGATCACAGCGTCCGATAATAGATGGATATTTCTTACTGGGAATAGGTAGGATTCTGTCTATAGACGGTGTCACATGAGCAATTAGCCTATTCCGTCAATGTTTGTGGGCAATTGTAGTCTGAAAGTTTCAAAATGCAAGTTTCATAAGTAAACTACCTGATCTACAGTAGTGTCCGATCCCTATGTGAAAGAGCCTCAACATCGTACGAGAAAATCTCGCCCATCGAACATTGCCGGAAAATACGCTCGCCTGACGCCAGCTTAACTCTCTCTCTCTCTCTCTCTCTCTCTCTCTCTCTCTCTCTCTCTCTCGGAAACAAGGAGAGAGCCAAAGAGATCGTCTACAGGTTGTGGAAGATACGAGAAAATAAAAGGACGGATATGAACTGAGACTCTACGAAGAAAATTAAAAGAACTACACATACATATATATATATAAAATAAGAAAAGTAAGTGAAAAGGGGCACATCACAGAAAATATCAAGATAACTCTCAGGGAAGTGCCGTTAATAAGGCGCTATACTTCCCGAACTGCAACTGAACTGAACTCTCTCTCTCTCTGTCTCTCTTTGATGAACAAAATCGAACCAAACTATGATCATTAAAGGGAGATACAGTAGATGAGAAATGAACATTTATATCAGGAATGCTTCAGTGTATTTATACAAATTTAACTTCCCCTTTCATTATTTTTATCATGTCCTATATCTCATAATTATTTTTAGCTGTAGGCTATTACTATAATCACTAAATATAATGATATGTTATTAATCGTGTTACTTATTGGTGTCAATTTAATCATATGGCATTTATTAATTGTTTAAAAACTAATTTCTCACAATTGTAGATTTCTACTAATTCTTCCTATTATGTTTTACAACCTGTGAACTACAAACAAGAATAAAAAGGAGAGATTGAGAATGTGAGAATATGTATAGTAGATGTGTGAGAAAGAATGATGTAGACAGTGGGGGAGAGGGAAATACGGAAGGGGAATTGGTGGCCGTTTCGTCACCAAACCATTTCGCCAGTTACTCTGTCAATTACTCTCTCAATTAACCAAATATAACCGTTTGTTATAACATCTGAGGTGAAGCCATTGATTTCGGGGGCTTATAAGTGACTGGTGCTTCTGAATGCTTGTGTGCTTGTTTTTTTATGTGGGCGAAGTGTTATATGTTCTTCTGTCACCTCATTTTCCTTTCTCGTGTCTCTTGCACAATAAACAGGCTTCGAACTATCTCACGTAACCCTTTTTACTACCACAAATCCTTCTTAAACTGCACACAATCGTCTACATACAGCTGGAATAAAATAAGAGAGCAGTCACAGGTACAGAAGGGGTTAATGCATTCCCAATAATGAATACTTACCTTGGTATACCATCAGTATTTCACATTTTGAAACTATTTTTGCATATATTCAAATAGATTGTGTGTGTATGTGAGAGAGAGAGAGAGATTCAGTATTAACCATTGTTAAACTATCTTAGCCTACTACAAACTATTTTTACTACAAAGTAGTAAAGATAATTTCAATGTGGATACATTCTAGAAAGGTTTGATTGAATTATACAAATTGCTAAGTTATTTAATCAACTTGATACATTATGTACGTATGTCTTGAAATACATAATCAAAGTAAATTAATTAGTGAATAAATAGGTAGTAGGCCTATACTGTTGATGGAAATACAATTATTTTTAACATCGTTCCTAACATCAATAACCCCAAAAGGAAATTCATGAAAGCATGTGATTCTCCCGGGATTCGAACCTAGGACATCTTTAACGCTCTCACATAGATGAATTACATAGTTAACTTTTAGTATACCAAAATGGATACTCATTGTACTGTTGTACTTTTAAAATAGTTAAAATAGGACTTTAGAGGCTATCAACCCTCTTGGATTATTAGCCACCACACTGTAAGTCAAGAAGAGCGTCAGGATTGGAGCTTCTTTTCGAGAACTTTAGTCTATTCTGTTGGTATTATAATATGAATATATTATACCTGTCATCTTAAGTCAGGAAGAGACGTCAAACTTGGTAGATACATACGATAATTTTATCAAGTCAGTATTCAATGCGCAAAATAAATATATCCCCAAAAGAAAATTTAGATCAACACAGAACCAACCCAAATGGATGAATAATAGACTATTAGATCTTCTAGGAAAAAAGAGAGGAATATATAGAAAAATTAAAAAAGGCGAAATTCACCTACTTGCTTACTATCAGAATCTATCACGACAGGTAAAAAAGGATATTAGTAAAGAAAAAAGAAATGAAATTAAGGTTGCCAATGACTCAAAAAATAATTCTAAAGCTTTTTACCAACTATATAAATCCAAGGTTAGAGATGTAATTGGTCCCCTTAAAACTTCGATAGGAGAAATGACAGAAAGTGATTTAGAAATGTGCAGTACATTAAATAGTCAATTTCTTTCCGTTTTCACTAATGAAAATTTGGCACAGTTTCCAGAAGTCCGTAAGGTATACAGCGATAGTATAGATAATAGGTTAAGTACGGTTACTATAAGTAGAAATGATGTGCTTAAGGAAATTGACAGACTGAAACCTCATAAATCGCCTGGTCCTGATGAGGTATATGCTAGAGTATTAAAAGAATGCAGAGATGAGTTAAGTTACCCATTAACATTTCTATTTAACAAGTCATTAGAAACAGGTATAGTTCCAGAAGCTTGGAAGCTTGCAAATGTAGTTCCGATCTTCAAAACAGGTGATAAATCAATAGCATCCAATTACCGTCCCATTAGTCTCACTTCAATCATAGGAAAGCTACTATAGTCAATTATTGCTAGGAAAATGAGAAACCACTTAGAAACATTTAACTTAATCAATTCTTCTCAGCATGGATTCACTCAGGGACGGTCTTGCCTTACTAATTTGCTTAGTTTTTTCTCAGAGGTATATGAAGCAGTAGATAATGACAAGTCATATGATATTATATATTTAGATTTCAGTAAAGCTTTCGACAGAGTCCCTCATGAGAGATTGATGAGAAAGGTTGAGGCACATGGAATAGGTGGGGCGTTGTTAGGATGGATTAGGTCATGGCTAATTGGTAGGAAGCAGAGAGTCAGCATAAATGGTACCAAGTCAGAATGGGGAGCAGTCAAAAGTGGTGTCCCCCAGGGATCGGTATTAGGTCCCCTGTTGTTTCTTATATACATAAATGACCTAGATTTAGGTATAACTAGTAGGATAAGTAAATTCGCAGACGATACTAAAATAGGGAGATCAATTGATTCAGATAGCGATATAGAGTGCCTCCAAAGGGATCTAGATACCTTACATGAATGGTCAGTAAATTGGCAGATGAAGTTTAACATTGACAAAATGACGGAACGTCATTATGGGAGGAAATTAAAATGGCATCAAGGTTTAGCAATGTGTGCATTATGGGGGATTTAAATTTTCCGAATATAGAATGGCAGCATCAAATAGGAGACTCTGATGCTGAGGAGTTTATAGAGGTAGTACAAGATAGTTTTTTATTTCAATTCATAGATACGCCGACTAGAGGTAATAATATTCTCGATTTAGTTTTCAGTAACAATGAACATATGGTAAATAATGTAGAGATAGGGGACCACCTAGGAAATAGTGACCACAATTCTGTGTATTTTAATATACAATGGAAAGGTAATACCAGAGAGAATACAACATTAATACCTGACTTTAGAAAAGCCAATTATGGTGGGTTAAGAAGAGCCCTACTAGCGGACCCTATGGTCAAAAAATTAAGTCGATCCAGGTGTCCAAATGAGTGTACCCCTTCTCAGGCACATGTCATCTTAAGTCAGGAAGAGACGTCAACCTTGGTAGATACATACGATAATTTTATCAAGTCATTATTCAATGCACAAAATAAATACATCCCCAAAAGAAAATTTAGATCAACACAGAACCAACCCAAATGGATGAATGACTATTAGATCTTCTAGGACAAAAGAGAGGAATATATAGAACAATTAGAAAAGGCGAAATTCACCTACTTGCTTACTATCAGAATCTATCAAGACAGGTAAAAAAGGATATTAGTAAAGAAAAAAGAAATGAAATTAAGGTTGCCAATGACTCAAAAAATAATCCTAAAGCTTTTTAGCAACTATATAAATCCAAGGTTAGAGATGTAATTGGTCCCCTTAAAACTTCGATAGGAGAAATGACAGAAAGTGATTTAGAAATGTGCAGTACATTAAATAGTCAATTTCTTTCCGTTTTCACTAATGAAAATTTGGCACAGTTTCCAGAAGTCCGTAAGGTATACAGCGATAGTATAGATAATAGGTTAAGTACGGTTACTATAAGTAGAAATGATGTGCTTAAGGAAATTGACAGACTGAAACCTCATAAATCGCCTGGTATATGCTAGAGTATTAAAAGAATGTAGGGATGAGCTAAGTTAACATTTTTATTTAACAAGTCATTGGAGACAGGTATAGTTCCAGAAGCTTGGAAGTTTGCAAACGTAGTTCCGATCTTCAAAAAAGGTGACAAATCAATAGCATCCAATTACCGTCCCATTAGTCTTACATCAATCATAGGAAAGCTACTAGAGTCAATTATTGCTAGTAAAATTAGAAACCACTTAGATACATTTAATTTAATAAATTCTTCTCAGCATGGATTCACTCAGGGACGTTCTTGCCTTACTAATTTGCTTAGTTTTTTCTCAGAGGTATATGAAGCAGTAGATAATGACAAGTCATATGATATAATATATTTAGATTTCAGTAAAGCTTTCGACAGAGTCCCCCATGAGAGATTGATGAGAAAGGTTGAGGTGCATGGAATAGGTGGGGCGTTGTTGGGATGGATTAGGTCATGGCTAATTGGTAGGAAGCAGAGAGTCAGCATAAATGGTACCAAGTCAGAATGGGGAGCAGTCAAAAGTGGTGTCCCCAGGGATCTGTATTAGGTCCTCTGTTGTTTGTTATATACATAAATGACCTTGATTTAGGTATAACTAGTAGGATAAGTAAATTTGCAGACGATACCAAAATGGGGAGAACAATTGATTCAGATAGAGATATAGAGTGCCTCCAAAGGGATCTAGATACCTTACACGAATGGTCAGTAAATTGGCAGATGAAGTTTAACATTGACAAATGAAAGGTATTAAAGATAGGGAAGATGCATACAAATGATAAATATAAACTAGCTAATGTGGAATTAGAAATCTCGAATTGTGAGAAAGATTTAGGTGTGTTTGTTAGCAATGATTTGAAGCCTAGACAACAGTGTATAAGCGTTCGAAACAAGGCAAACAGGATTCTCGGGTTCATCTCAAGGAGTGTGAGTAACAGAACTGCTGATGTTATCTTAAAACTTTACTTGTCATTAGTGAGACCCCATATGGATTATGCTGTTCAATTTTGGTGTCCTTATTACAGAATGGACATAGATTCATTGGAGAGAGTACAACGTAGAATGACAAAAATGATCCATAATATTAGAAATCTTCCGTATAAAGAAAGGTTGAAGAAATTAGGCTTACATTCGTTAGAGAGACGCAGAGTTAGAGGGGATATGATAGAGGTGTTCAAGTGGGTTAGTGGGATTAACAAAGGGGACATGACAAATGTACTAAAGCTCAGTGATAGCGAAATAACTCGTACCAATGGTTTCAAATTAGATAAATTTCGTTTCAGAAAAGATATAGGCAAATATTGGTTTGGTAACAGAGTTGTAGATGGGTGGAATGGACTACCAAGTGCTATAGTGGGATTAAAAACGATAGGGAGCTTTAAGATAAAATTGGATAAGCATATGGACGAGAAGGGTTGGGATGTGAAGGGGGATCAGCAGGGTTGGGCCAATCAGCACTCTGCAGACCCCCGTAATCCTGCGTTAATCTCTAACCGTTTTGGTAAGACGATCCTCAGGGTATTAGAGTGTTGAGCCTATAATTGGGCTTTGTAATTGGGGTTGTGTGGGACAGGGATCTGCCTTGCTTAGGCCAATCGGCTTTCTGCAGACTACCATTTTCTTATGTTCTTATGTTCTTATGTATTAAAGATAGGGAAGATGCAAACAAATGTTAAATATAAACTAGCTAAATTAGAATTAGAAAATTCAGACTGCGAGAAAGATCTAGGTGTGTTTGTTAGCAATGATTTGAAGCCTAGAAAACAGTGTATAAGCGTTCGTAATAAGGCAAACAGGATTCTCGGGTTCATCTCTAGGAGTGTGAGTAAACTGCTGATGTTATCTTAAAACTTTACTTGTCATTAGTGAGACCCCATATGGATTATGCTGTCCAATTTTGGTGTCCTTATTACAGAATGGACATAGATTCATTGGAGAGAGTACAGCGTAGAATGACAAAAATGATCCATAATATTAGAAATCTTTCGTATGAAGAAAGGTTGAAGAAATTAGGTTTACATTCGTTAGAGAGACGCAGAGTTAGAGGGGATATGATAGAGGTGTTCAAGTGGGTTAGTGGGATTAACAAAGGGGACATGACAAATGCACTAAAGCTCAGTGATAGCGAAAGAACTCGTACCAATGGTTTCAAATTAGATAAATTTCGTTTCAGAAAAGATATAGGCAAGTATTGGTTTGGTAACAGAGTTGTAGATGGGTGGAATGGACTACCAAGTGCTATAGTGGGATCTAAAACTGTAGGGAGCTTTAAGATAAAATTGGATAAGCATATGGACGAGAAGGGTTGGGTGTGAAGGGGGATCAGCCGGGTTGGGCCAATCAGCGCTCTGCAGACCCCCATAATCCTGCGTTAATCTCTAACCGTTTTGGTAAGATGATCCTCAGGGTATTAGAGTGTGAAGCCTATAATTGGGCTTTGTAATTGAATTGGGGTTGTGTGGGACAGGGATCTGCCTTGCTTAGGCCAATCGGCTTTCTGCAGACTCCCATTTTCTTATGTTCTTATGTTCTTATGTTCTTATGTTCTTATTATCCCTTTCTATACTGGTTATGTTTCTTTTATTTGATTTTAGCTACATTAAGACGATTTTATTAATATTAGGAAGGATACACGGTCCCTGAAAAGATTAACTGAGATAGTCTGTAACCTGTTAATGGATATACGACTATACGTCCTACCAAAGCTTGACAAAATCGTCTAATATTTGCCAAAATATAATTGAAAGAACGTCACTTGTACAGAATGGGTTAAGTGTAGAAAGGCTCTTTGATAATCAGATGGACAATTTAGATTAGGAGTTACGCCCTTGAGTGTTTGATATTTTTGTCTAAGCTGTATATATAAATAACTGTGTGGTGTTAGTAAGAATGACGTCATGTTACTGATAATATTAAAATTAATTAGGCTGCATTGCAAAATAATCAAAATATCCTCCCAGAGTAGCTATGCAACGGTGCGTCAAGAACCCTTATATGGTAATTGAATTGGAAATTAACAAACTAAAACTATTATTAAGGAGTACCCATAAATACAGCCCCCATTAACTCTCTAATAACTAGTGACGTCTCGTCCCTGGTAAAAAAAATAACAAAAAAATATAATATATATATATATATATATATATATACTGTATATATATATATATATATTATAAGTCTACAACGAAGCTATTTGTCCCATTTAGTTCGATGGCTTCTTATTATATCATAGTTATCGTGTTATATAACTGTCTTGAGGGTGTAATGGTTAGAGTGTTTACGATATGTATGTGGTAACCCAGGTTCGAATCCCGGTAGGATCACATGATTTCATAAATATCATTGGGAGGTGTTTGGTAGTGAAGTATAAAAATTATATTATTATTTAACTGAACCCCTTGAGGGTAATGACGCGTGTGGACAATTAGTCTGCCTATCATAAGACGATTTTGTTTAGATTAGGAAAGGTCATTTAAGTCAAAGGGTTGTTGTTGTTGTTGTTCCCTAAGCTGCCTGGCCGAATATTCCCGAGTCCTTAAGGAAGACCATGGCCACGGTCGGGCTCTCCCACAGAGCTCTCAAAGAGTGTAAATTGTGTTGTTGGCGTAAGTGGTTGTGTGAAATGCAGTCTTCTATGATGTGTTTAATGGTATGGGGTGCTGTGTTACAACCCGGGCAGGTGTCGACGACGGAGTCATCCAGTCTCTTCTGATAACTCAGAAGAGCTGGATGGTGTCCGCATCTCAGCCTGGCCAGGTGGACTCTGTCCTCGCGGGGAAGGGAGGATTCAGAAGGATGGATTTCGGGAGGTCGTGCTTGCAGCTGCGTGTTGTCTATGAGTGAGTGGATGGAACGGCGAGTGATATGAGTATGGATGTGCTTCCGGAAGTTGGTTTGGGGTGGGCAGGGAGGGAGAGAAGACAGTATTTGTGTGTCATAGCGTGTGCTGGGTGTTGTTTTCATATTTCTTGGTGTCTGTGGGTGTGTTGCCATGTAGTGTAGTGGGTGGTGTTGATTCGTGGAGGCTGCTGCCAGGAATTGTGTGCCTCTCATGTCTAGATGATCTTTGACTGAGGACTTTGGTTTCTTGATGTAGGTGATCTATGGGTGTCGTAGCTGTGCATCCTGTGATGATTTTCAGGGTTTTATTTTGAATAGTCTGTAAGGTCTTAAAGTCAAAGGGTTAATTGAGACATTTTACCATTTTAGTTCCCACAGATCCTTCCTAAGCTGTATATAATCGCCTAAACGATAGCCAGACAAATTCTCAAAGACTGTCATAATCCTCAAAAGGTTAAGGGGGCCCACCTCGTGTATTTATTTTGTTTTCTCTCCCCCTCTCTCTCTCTCTGGCTTGTATCCATTCGGCCCCATTTAACCAATTGTTTTAAGACGTTTATCCCCATCCAGGTGTCGTTTTTCCTGGTGAGCGTTAGCGAGCCACTATATTTAAAAAAACAAATTTGACAGCAGGCTAAATTTGTAAATTTTTCGATAGAAAAATTTCTCGGGGAAAGCCGGATTTCTCCATACAATGCTGGCTCACCATCGCTCGCCAGGAAGAAATCGACACCTGGATGGGGATAAATATCTTAAAACAGTAGGCTATACGCTGAATGGGGCCGAATGGATACAAACCAGAGAAAGGGAGAAAGGAGAAAAAAAAGCCAGGTCACCCCCTTTAAGGATAGTAAGAGGGTTATTGTTATTGTTTGTATAGCTGTCATAACTAAAGGTCCACTACCACCCTTACATTTATTTGCTCATCTATATATATATATATATATATATATAGTTTTTAGTTTCCTACCTGGACCTCCATCAAGCTATAAAAAACGCCCCCTAGACCCCCCTTCAAGATAATTCTGTACATTTTTCTATCGAAAAATGTACAGGCCGAAGGCCGGTTACTCTTAAAATTATAGGCTCGCTGTCGCTGACCGGGAAAAAATCGACACCTAAATGGCACGAAAGGTCTTAATATTGACAACGAAATGCGGTGTAAACCTTATAATCGCCAAACTAATGAGCCGAACGTCTTAAAATCTAAAAACCAATGGGGCTAAACACGAGGAAGAAGGGGGACCAGGAAAACGACCCATTTCCCCTTAAGACCATCATCACCTATCATCTATAGTCACATCTTTCACGATAACACAACTACAACTACTGCCGTCGCTACCACCACCAACATTATCAACATCGCTAACCAATACGCCGCGGGATACCCAACCATTACCATGCCACTGCTCCCATTATAAGCAAACATCACACTCCCAATATACCATTACATTCACCACCATCACCACAACAACCACCTCTGTCTACTACCACTACCATTTCCACCACTACCACAACAACCCCAACCCCAACCCTTGTGCACTATCACCATCATAACTATATTTAGCGCCAACGAACTTGACAATAATCTTGATCCCTGACCTCTCTATACATCAAAACGGGCCTAGAACAATCTGGCTGTAAATATCCACACATATTTCCTGATGGACTCTTCCCAAATGATAGGAACGTTCCGTCAGCCCGATTGCTTTCATTCATTTCGAGTTATTAGAAGTTATGGGGCCAAGATTATTGTGAAGTTCGTTGGCTCTACCTATACCACCGTCATAACTACCACCACTATTGCACATTTCCTAAATCTTCACGACTCCCACAGCCACTACTAAGGTCCCCACCCCAGCCCAAGTTGGTCTATCCATCTAAACATTATGGCACGTAATTGGTCTTTACCCTCCCTCTTTTACTTCTGTATTAGCCTTATAGCCTTTCGTTTTACCTAGCCAACTTTATTTTACCACACTCTACGGATCTTGAATTTTGGGTTGTTGGTTCTTGTGTTCCATTTTCTAGGTAGTTACGTTAGTTATAGTTTGTTTTTGTTTATATATGAGGTTGTGTGTTAATCAATCAGTTCTGTATATGTGGTTGTATCCTATTCTATTGAACTTCTTAACTCTCTCTCTCTCTCTCTAAATTTATATCTATTAACCCGGCAAGTGCTGGAAGACTCTAGTTTCCCCGGGCAACTGCGGGAAGACTCTTAAGATCCTGGGCCTAAAAAAATCCATTTAAAACACCCCAAACATTTTTGTTTTTTGTTTTGTTTTTTTGTTTTTTGCCCCTGGGCCATGCCAAATATCACTCCTCCACATCCCCTCCTTCCCTACTTCCCTCCCCTCCTTCAGTTATCACCTATTTTCCCTGTTATTCCCTTATTCTGTGGTCTATTTTCATGCTAACATTAGCGAGTTGGTAGCAGGTCGTTGTCATCACTGTTACCAAGCGTGGGAAATAGAGAGAGAGACTATTGGGTAACAGTGTTTCTCCAGACAAGGGGAGGGGAGGGAGGTTGCCTCAGCCATACATTATATAACTCCCGGCCTGTATCGCCGATTTTGACCATCCAAACGCTGTTTCCACTTGTTTTATGTCTGTAACAGGTTAATACCTTTATTATCAACCTAAAATAGGCGCATATGGATAAGTATTAATGCTATTTATGGTAAAATAACGATGTTAGTGATGGGAACACCTCAAATACGTGCGCACAGGCGTGTGGTGTCTCATACCCCCCCATGCGCACGTCTTAGGTTACCCAAGCAGAACCTTGTGGAATGGGTTTCCCCGAGATGTCATAGACTGCAACACCGTTGATTCCTTCAAATTTCGTCTAGACAAGCACCTTGCCCTGAACCCAAGTTGACTGTATTTGTAATTGAATAAATAATTTCTTTAGTAGTGTTCGTTCAATAACCTAATAATCTTAATATAATTTCCCATGCCATGAACTAAGCCACAGGGCAGCACTTCCTTCTCACATTCTCTCCGAAATACTGGTGCAACACATGGAATAGCAGTGTTTTGGAGGGCAAGTAACCTCGAGGGGTTGCATGACCTGTTGTTGCTTGTTTTCTTTTGTACTTCTTTGTACCCTCTCTCTCCTTTAGCGTACAGGCCATACACCATCCCAGCAGGTGTAGGTAAGTAGAACCAGCCTGTGGTTGAAGTTACTGGTTGAAAGGTGTTGCTGCCCGAGTCTCTGGTTCACGGTTATGGTTATGTCTATTAGTTATGGTGGTAACGTGCCGGAGGTGTTATTCTAGCTGGGTATTATCTATCTATCTATCTATCTATATCTATATATCTATCTATTTCCGGACACCTTAAACCGGTGTCACAGGAACTCATTATCCGTCAATTTGCAATGAGCAAGTATTTTTTAGTACTATAATAAGTCTTTTGCATTGGAATCGGAAACTAAATCGAAGGTGGATTATGTTAGATAGCTTAATTATTATGGAACTTATATTTTAAAGCAACCAGACAACAATTTCTCGTAAACAATTACGGAAAAATAGCTCGTGTGACTCTACTTTGACTCCCCTTTATGTGGCCAATTCACAAAATTGCCCCCAAACGAACCTATCTCTTGCGAGAAAAACAACCCTTGCCAGTTTATTGAGGACTTACAGGATTTACTACTCAATTTAGGTTCCTTCCGACTCCAGAGGCTGTTATATGATTTGTGACATCTTATGGGTTTGTTGTTTTGTGAGTTGTTTATTTATTGGTCCAAAATGATGTGTTATTCTTCTCATTAATGATAAGACACATTTTCAATTTATGACATAGCAAACTGTTGTTTTGTTTTGCTTAGCCTTTTTTCGCGCTGAAAGATATACTTATTAACATTATAGAATATATAGGCCTAGATTATATACAGTATTAAATATTGGTTGCCGTAAGAAACTTAAGAAAAGTAGTGTTTTACCTTCTTTACTTTTGGAATCTATCCGCAATAATCAAGATCAATATAAAACAAAATGTGTATCATTGTGCTACATACCAGTCTGTCATCCTTGAGTTGTGCATGTGGACAGGAGCACACGGGCTTGTGCCATCCCCAGCCACAACTTACCTCAAACTAGGTACAGTACTATAGTCCATTAATTCTAGGTTGGGCAGAAATCGTAACCTCTAACTTCTGTAACTCAAAAAGGGCTAGAGCAAATGAGCTGCCAATTTCCACACATATTCCCTAGCCAAGTCTTCCTATTTGGTAGAAATATTAGCTCGATTACTCTAGTCCTTTTCGAGTTACAGAAATTAGAGGTTACGATTTCTGCCCAACATAGGATGAACGGACTATAGTACGAAAATGAGCGACAAATAACGAAAAAGTAGCGAAATGCTAAGCTAACTTAAACTATTTCGGAATGGTTCAGTATCGAGTCAAAATGCCGACCCGTAAGACACAATGCCGATACCAAAATACCGGTCCCGTCATTCCGACATACCGGTATTCTGTCTAGCATTCACCAGCCTGTTCGGGAATTGCTCGGTACTGTTTAAAGGAAATCGTTTCATGTCTTTAGTTATGGTGGATTAGTTATTTATATAATAGGACTTCAGAGTATATCAACCCTATTGGATTATTAAGCCAGCACACTGCAAGTCAAGAATAGCGGCAGGACTGGAGCCCCATTTCGAGAACCCCATACCCTTCTTATGGTGGAGACGTGTTGAAGGTTATTATGTGTGTTGTGTTATAGGTATATGATGTTTAGTTAAAATAGGACTTTGGAGGCTATCAACCCTATTGGATTATTAAGCCAGCACACTGTAAGTCAAGAATATTTTCAGGACTGGACCCCCTTGTCGAGAACTCCGGTCCCTTCTCCTCTATGTGATATTAGTTGTTATTAGGATTATTAAGCCAACACACTGTAAGTCAAGAATATGTTCAGGACTGGAGCCCCTTGTCGAGAACTCCAGTCCCTTCTCCTCTATGTGATATTATAGCTGTTGCGTATTGTAGTTGTTATTTGTGTTATGCCAGGGTGTCAAACTAGGGATTATACAGAACCAAGTCACTTGTGTTTTAGTATACTTTTATAAACAAGCTTAACCCGCTGAGTGCCAGGGACGTATATATACGTCCTAGGGTGTTGTCACGCCCAGTGCCAGGGACGTATATATACGTCCTCGCCGAAACAAAAATCGTAGCAGCGAAACGACTGAACCTATGGCTTTCATATTTTTACCACATGTACCTTACCCTTTTGGCTACCCACCACAAAAATCCCAAATCCCTCCTCCCACCCACTCGCTGACTGTCGGTCCCGTCAGAAGGAAAAAAAGGAAAATCTGTGGCGGCGAAACGACTGCACCAATCGGTTCCATATTTGTGTGACAAGTCCCTTACCCGCTAGACATCCATCGAACTTAAAAAAACATCCCCATACCCCCTCAAGATAAATTTGTACATTTTTTGGTAGAACATTTTCCGGCCAAAGGCCGAACCGGCCTTTGGCCGGAAATTTTGTCTTACAATTAAATGCTCGCTATCACTCGCCATGAAAAATTAGTCACCTAAATGGCACGATTGGTCTTAAAATATATAACAAAATGGGACGATAGGTCTTAAAATCGCCAAACAAATGGGCCAAACGTCTAAAAATCTAAAAAAAATGTGACTAAACACGAGGGAGAAAGGGGACCAGAAAAACGACTGTCTCCCCTCAAGGGGAGATTTCCAATTGAGGGATTTTTATTTTTTTATTTTAAGGCGTTCGCCCCATTAGTTTGGCGATATTAAGACCCTTCGCCCAATTTCTGTTAATGTTAGACCTTCCATGCCATTTAAGTTTTGATTTTTTTCTGGCGAGCGATAGCGAGCCTGTAATTTAAGAGGAACCTGCCTTCGGCCGAGACATTGTTCTGCAGAAAAATGTACAACTTTGTCTTGAAAGGGGGTCTAGGGGGTGTAATTTTAAGCTTGATGGAGGTCTAGGAAACAAACTAATAACTTTCCCTACATATTATGTCTAAAGCAGGTATCACACGAGAGCTTTTATAGTCAACATTCGATGATCAACATTTTTGCTGGCAACATTTCTGGAGTATTTTGCACCGATATCGGAAACTATAGACTGTTGGTAGATGAATTTAGGTAACCAAAATATTGTAAAAGTTGACCTCATAAGCTGCCAGACCAGTGTTGAGGATAAATGTTGAGAGAAAAGGCGCTCGTATGATACCGGCTTATCAATTAGTTCTTAATAGGTGTTTGGAAGTAATAAGGTGGCCTAAACGATGCAATTTCACCTGAATGTTCATGTCTTCCATATCATAATAATTAATCCAGTTAATACATCAAATTTCCCGGTTTGTCACTGTCACACTTATGCTGCGTCTTATACTATGATTGAGTAAGGTAATAAATTGTATAGGAGATGTCGGAGTTGTACTGGTTAAGTACTTTTTATTTATTAATTAAAAATTATAAAAATTTGTAGAGAAGGTATACTCTCAAATTTACATTTATTTATATATTAATCTACTGAATAGTTTTATTTTATCATTATCGTTCCAAATTAGTTTCATAATTTTCCATTGCGTGTAAATCAGCTGCTTAGAAATTCATTTTACCGTCACAGCTGGGGGAAAAAAGGAAAAAAACACACACACACAAACCATGGTTACACAATGTTTAACCCTTTCCGAACCGGCGACGTTGTTTTAATGTAATTCTAGCTCTATTTAGACGATTTTGTGCAGATTAAGAACGCTCTGTGGTAGTGAAAATGGTTAAGTGAGATAGATTAAAAGCCTGTTAATTGCTGGAGGCCCTTTTTTAACTAAATATAATCGTCTAACAGTAGCCACAATAAAGTTAAGAAGATGTCGCCGGTAAGGAAGGGGTTAACCCATACAATACCAGGGTCGTCCTTTTTATCATATTCTGGCAACTATTATACGATTTTATTCAGCTTAGGACCTCTAGCAATAATGAGATTTCAAACTATCTCAACCCTTTGCACTACCACAGATCATTCTTAAGCTGCATAATATCGTCTAAATATAGTTATAATATAATATAACACATGTCGCTGGTACTCATAGGGTTAATATATACGTGTTTTATTTGTTTGCGTGTCTAGCATTCAGGAACGTTAGGTAGGCCTATTTGTTGAGTCCTGGTACATTTTTGTGTTCATGAACCTGATAAAATTAACGTTCATACTTGAGAATTGGGTATAATGAACGATTACCATTCTCTCTCTCTCTCTCTGTGCAAGTTGTGTTCACGCTCTCCTGTGAAAGAGGTATATTTATTGGAATGGTATCTCCATAAATTGTCATGTTTATAATGATATTATGTTTAGGTTAATGGGCCTATGTTGCACAAGGCTAAGCTATTGATATTTAGTGCACAATTGCAATTTGATTATTGTATCACATTAATTATGTTATGACTATAGTCTATTCGCTATAAATAGGCGATAAATCATGACCTATAACCTCTGTAACTCAAAAACAACTAGAGTAATCAAGCTATTAGTTCTACCATTTGGGAATAGATGTTGAAATTCACAGCCAATTTGCTCTGGCCCTTTTTGAGTTACAGAGGATAGAGGTCATGATTTCTCGCCTACTTACAGCGAATAGACTATAGTAAAATAGTCCCATAGTGTAACGGAATTATTGCATCACAAATAATGATTGTATCGAAATGCATTTCTGGTTGCCCACTCGGTAAATAAAGGTTAGTAAGTCAAGTCTCTCTCTCTTCAACCCCCACTGTGGCTTTGTGGAAGGCCTCCCACGAATAATATTTGTTTGAACAAAGCAGAAACATTTTCAATTTTAGAGAGAGAGCTATAACATCTAAAACAGGATGGTGGATAGGCCTATAAATGGGATGTATGGGATTTCTTCAAATTACATTATAGGGCGCTTCAAAAGAAGGCGTGTGGGTGTGTGTGTGTGTATGTGTGTGTGCTACAAAGTTACATGCTTTCACACATCACGTAGACCTTGTGAATCTAACTAGGTGGTCCAGCATAAATTGTTATATTTACATTCAGTCAAAAATGATGCCATATATAACGCACCTTCTGGATTACAGTAATCTGTCATTCAGTCTGTTACCATAGGAGAGAGAGAGAGAGATTTCCGTAGATTTACACATATTCACATTGATACACTGACCACACAGACCTTACGATTCCAGCGATTTGGTCAGAACTTAACCCTCTCCGACATATGACTCGATTTTGATCCTATTGATGTTACCATCAATGGTATTTAGAAACCTTTAGTTTAGTTACTTCAACCTCTACAGTTGTCTTTGAGTTAGCAGTAGGCAAAAAACTAAATTTAGAGAGGTAATTATAAGAGTGAGAGAACTCTATTTCTTATTGCTAATCTGGCAACCTCTGCGTCATATGTGCGTGAAAGAGTTAATTCTAGTAGATATAGCTAACCCGAGAATAAAGGAGAGTGGAAGGATAGGATAGCAAAGAATATCTTAAACTGTGAGAGAGAGATAGAGAGAGAGTGAGTGGGGTGAAAACAGCTTGATCAACATAAACAAGACGTCCTGGCAAACAGAGGAAACCCAGACAGACAGACCTCCCACTGTTTCACTTAATCATGCTATTCAACCCAACAAAGGGACTCACCGCCTCAGGATAAAGTGACAGACCCCACAATAGTCTACTGCACACACAAGAATACGAGGGATTATCACAAAGACATCCCACTAAAACCATCCGACCGTGAATGGATGGTGGCTGCCTTTGTGTTGAAATGGATACCTTAGTAATGTGATGGGGTTATCCGGTAATTTAAGATATTCATAACGGAGAGGAATAGATACTGAAACAACCAAAAAAAAAAAAAAAAAAAAAAAGAGTCGTGTGTTTCGTTATATGTTGCTTGATTTATTAAGTATAATTTACAGAATATTTAGATCTATACACAATATAGGCTCCACCACCTAATATCACCTGTATAATATTTCAGTCGGTTTGGTCGATTTCTTCCATTCCTTTGCTCGTGTTTGCTACCTAAGGATCCTACCCCCGCAGGTTGGGTCAAGCCCCGATACTATTCGCTCTTACTAATGTTCACTTCATCACAACCTACTACACCCACAGTTTCTGGGTGGCCATTAGCCATTTTATGGGTCGCCTCTCTTTCCCGTCTGTACATATGTATGGAACAGACCCTATACATCGTCAGTTAAATAGAAATGCAAGCAACAACAGACCTGATGGTTCTTACTAGGCTGCTTGTAAACAAAACACAATAATACAAAACTATAAGATGCTTGCCACAGCCATCAACATAGTATGAAGATTTAATTTTTGTTTAAAGCAGACGCGAAATAATGTAACCTAACTTACTTTGTCTTGTCATACTGTACTGTACATTATGTGTATTATAATAAACAATGAAAGTCAGAAGGCGAATGTTCTATAAAATCCATAAATTGGC
This sequence comes from Paralithodes platypus, assembly GCA_032716605.1. Lineage (NCBI taxonomy): Eukaryota > Metazoa > Arthropoda > Malacostraca > Decapoda > Lithodidae > Paralithodes > Paralithodes platypus. Next base: position 32,381,150 of record CM064552.1, on the reverse strand, counting down.
AATAGCCGCTTCCACAGATGGCGACACTTGTTCCAGTCGTGCGAATAATGGTTTGAGAGGAGGCATAGATATATACAGTATATATCGAGCCCATTCAAAAGCATACATATGTTTAAAGGGGGTCACCTGCTTTATTTCTCTCCTGTTCTCTTTCTCTATTTATTTGGCTTGTATCCATTCGGCCCCATTCAGCATACTGTTTGAAGACGTTTATCCCCATCCAGGTGTCGATTTCTTCCTGGCGAGCAATAGTGAGCCAGCATTGTATGGAGAAATCCGGCATCGCTGAAGACATTTTTCAATCGAAAAATGTTCAAATTTAGCCTGCTGTCAAAACCATTTTTAAAAATATGGTGGTTCGATACCGCTCGCCAGGAAAAACCGACACCTGGATGGGGATAAACGTCTTAAAACAGTAGGCTGAATGGAGCCAAATGGATACAACCCCTAGAGAGAGGGAGAGAGAGAAATAAAACGTGGTTGGTTTCCTTAACGAAACCATCTAATTTGAATAAGTAGAATGACTAAAGATTTTAAGTAACAATGATGGTCCCTGTCCCTGTCAAGATTTTCAGTAGTCAATATGGCCTATATGATCTAGCCATTAATCACGTGAAATGTATAATATATAAATGTATAAATATATAAATAAAATGCAGAAATTAATATAGGCCTATATGTCGGATTTTGTATTCTATGAGTACGATTATTGAATGTGAAAGAAGAGAAGGGAGATAACTTTATAATTGCTGACTTGCGAGTTTCGTTCAATAAGGAAGTTGGAGCTGTAGACAACGATATTTAGCAGAATTTACAGGTAAGTACATTTATTAATACATAAAACTCAATTCAACATACCATTCATCCATCATAAACTTACATTATTATTGCGTTTCTGCTTAATGTCGATGTTCACGGCTCCAACTTCCTTATAGCCTGAAACTCGCAAGTGGTCAATTAGTGTTCATGTTCTGTTGTTCTTTCAGGTTGGCTAACTCTGTGTTATCATCAGTTTCCAGGATGGGGGTTGACTGACTGCTGATAAGTAAGTAAAAATGCACTTATATTGTTGTTGTTGTTCTTGTTGTTATTGTTGTGTGTGTGTGTGTGTGTGTGTGTGTGTGTGTGTGTGTGTGTGTGCCATCGTATTGTTCTGCTAAATCGTCAATGCGTTATTTCTACAAAGTGATTTTGATTTTTTTTTTTTTTTTTTTTTTTTTGTGCGGTTCTTGTGTTGGTTTCTTTATTTCGCAAGTTTTACATTTTTAATTCTTCCATGCAGTACTTTTATGATCAATGTGTGGCAATATTTGTGGCAAAGCGTTTGGGATACATTTCATGACAAACATTTAAAAATTAAAGCTTATATTTTACTATACTGTTACAAATAGGTAGGCCAAAACTCTTGAGCATTAACCTTTATAACTCACAAAAAAACTTGAGTAATCGAACTAACATTACTACCATTTGGGAAGGGTGAGCCAGAGAATACATGTACAAGTTTACAGCCCATTTGCTCTAGCCCTAGAGGTAATCGCTAAAGGTTCTTCTATAGTAGCCTACATTTGGTGGGCTGCCGGATGAGAATAGCATGTATAATTTCTCTCACTCTCTCTCTCTCTCTCTCTCTCCGACCAACATTGTTCTACCATAATGCACTTTCCATGTCTACCTTATATAAAGCCTCCCTCCCCTGCCCCCTCTTCCTTTCCCTTGTGTAAATATATTATCATGTGTTGTTTTGAGGTGAGTCTACGCTACTCTGGTCTTTATATATTTTAAACCACAAGCTTTATTGTATATTTCCCTTTTCCCTCCTGAGCTAAATATTTTCCACTGGTGGCCGACAGTCTTGAATATATATATATGAGATTATATCAGAGTTTTCTCGATTTGACTGGTGTTGGTAGCTTGTTATATTTATATCTACTTATGTTATATATTTGTTTACCTTTTTACTTTTTGTTTTCATGTTATATAATTATATTCAAAGCAAAACAACATACTGTACAGATTTTATTTACTTCCGTGGTGTGATTTTCTTTCGTTGATACATTCATCTGGGTTATTCTTTCTCTCTCTCTCCTTCTCTCTCTCTCTCCTTACGAAGCAAACAAATTCATCCTATATTCAACCATTCTGATAAATTATGATGTTTCGATAAGCCAAGCATTAATCTGGCAACTTAAGGAGTGGAACTAAATGTTCCAGTCATGCTTGAGTGGATAATTAAAGGCTGCCTGTCAAACAATTGGCAACGAGAGATTAGTCACAATCAGTCCCAATACAGCCCCCTTCTCCCTCATGTTTACCTCTATTAGTTATGAGATTGTAAGACATTCGCCCCATTAGTTTGGATTATTTGTATACATTTCGACCCATTCATTGTCAATATTAAAACCTTTCATGCCATATAAGTGACAATTATTTCCTGGCGAGCGATAGCGTGCCTACAATTTAATGGGAACCGGCCTTCGGCCAGATTTTGTTTTTACCGAAATATATACAAATCAATCTCGAAGAGGGGTCTTGGGGGTTGTTTATTAAGCTTGATAGAGGTTTAGGAAGCAAACTAAACAACATATATAAAATACGCATGTTGGGCAAGCACCGACGTCTTCATTTCCTCCTGCAGATCCCTTCCTCACCCCCAACTACATCCCCTGTCCTTTTCATTGCTTCGAGGCATTAATGTTATCAACATTAATGTTCGTCTCACCTTTCCTACATTAAAGGGGGATGGGCCAATTAGTTGATTATATATATTTGTTCTTTTTTTATTTGTTTAGTTTCCTTCCTAGACCTCCATCAAGCTCCAAAAAACATCCTCAAGATATGTTTGTACATTTTTCGATAGAAACATTTCATAGCCGAAGGCCGGTTACTCCTATATAACAGGCTCGCTATCGCTCGCCAGGAACAAAATCGACACCCATTTTGTACAAAAGGTCTTAATATTGACAAGGAAATGGGACAAAAGGTCTATAAATAGCTAAACTAAAAGGCTGAGCGTCTTATAGTGTGAAAACTAATGGGGCTCAACATGAGCAAGAAGGTGGACCAGAAAAACGGCCCATCTCCCCTTAATGTCATGTCTTGCCATGGAGGGAACTGTGTGTGAAAGGTATACTGACATCCTTCAAAAGCCAACATAGATGAGCATTGTGGCAAAGTGCTGGATGGGGGAGGGTACGTAAAGGCTACAACAACAGAGAGAGAGAGAGAGGGAGAGAGAGAGCGCGCGCGAGAGAGAGAGAGAGAGAAAGCAAAGGGAAGGAAAGCATTATGATGATTACACAACAAATATTAACAAAGGAATGATGCGGGGGGGGGGGGGGTCCATGAATAAAGAGGCAGTAGTTAAAATAGAGAGGAAGAAAGGATATTACATGAAGGGCTAGTTTTTCAAATGTCAAATAGTATTGATGTTCAGAAGTGATATTGTTTTATGGCCTATTATTTTGTTCTCTCTTAAAGGGAGCCTACCTCGCTTTTTTTCTCTTTCTCTCCCCCTCTCTTTGGCTTGTATCCATTCGGTCCCATTCAGCCTACTGTTTTAAGTCGTTTATCCCCATCCAGGTGTCAATATTTTCCTGGCGAGCGGTAGCGAGCCAGCATATATATATATATTTTAGTTTTACAGCTAGCTAAATTTGTAAATTTTTCTATAGAAAAATTTCTCCGGCGAAGCCGGATTTGTCCATACAATGCTGGTTCGCTATCGCTTGCCAGGAAAAAATCGCCTCCTGGATGGGGATAAACGCCTTAAAACAGTTGGCTGAATGGGGCCAAATGGATACAAGTCAGAGAAAGAGAGAAAAGGAGAAAGATTAAAAACACAGGTTACTCTCCCTTAATATGCTTACTTCGATTTGTCTTGTCAGTGTGTGTATGTGTGTGTGTGTGTAACAGTTTCTCACTTTTTATTTGTGGGTGGAGAGTGGGAGAGGGAGAAAAAGAAATAGCAGGAAAAAACACTACCACATTGATATTATTCTTACTGTGCAGTAGAGTAAAATAATGTACGTTCTGGCCGATTGCAGGTAGTTCCTTTGTGTCTCCCACATTATATTTGTTCCACGTGATATCTAGTGCCGTATGAATTCTCGATGTAATGGTCCCTGTCCTTTAGATAGCTTCTGGTGACTATTAGATTATATTATTCATATTTAAAAGGGCAACCAGCAATTAAAAGGGTTCGAGCCATTCTGTTACCACATTTTGCTATTTTCAATACCACAGATTTGTCCTAAGCTGCACACAATAGTCTAAATATAGCAAAACTGTAATTAAAAAGACGTATCTGGTACAGAAGGGGTTAAATAATTAATATGTTACAGTTAGTGTTAACGAGAAACAATAAACTTGCTTGTCATGGCATTACATGTATATAGGATATAATTATTATCATCATATTCAGTCCTCGATCAAAGCAGGAGACATTATTTATATGGGGGCGGTGGGGCTGGAGGAGATGAAGAAAACCGGTAAAACCCAAACATGCCCAAGTTTGTTTCTTTTTTCCCAGGGTGCTGTCATGTCAACGATGTAGATTAAGTAAGTTCTCTCTCTCTCTCTCCATATGGTGCCAGTCTAAACAAAACAAAATCTCCGTTAGCACTTCAACTCGAAGCAGTGTTCATTACTACCACATCTACTCCATCCCAATTTCTCTGTGGTATGAGACTTTTTGTTTAAATGTATATATTGAGACACTATCTATTATTTTATCAGGGAGCTTATTCCACATTATAATGTGAGTAAAGAATTTGTTTGTTGTATCCAGGTTTGCTTTCTTACCCATTAATTTTAACTTGTTTCCTCTTGTACAACTCTTGGGCTACCTTATATAGTATATCAGGTTAATGTTACTGAATCCTTTTAGAATCTTAAAACACTCAATCAGTTGTCCTCTTATCCTCCATTTCTTAAAGTGAAAATGGATCGAGTTCTCTTATTCTCTCATTATATGGTTAATTTCTTAGAGAAGGGATCAATTTAGTTGCTCTTCGCTGCACAGATTCAAACTTTGCAATGTCCTTTATGAGGTAGGGAGACCAGAACTGCACAGCATACTCTAGATGCAGTCTCACTATACTTTTAAATAATGGCATAACTATGTCTCTGCTGTGATAATGAAAATTTCTTCTGATAAAGCCTAATGCTCTGTTTGCTTTGTTAGCTGCTGCCATGCATTGGTTTGAAGAATTTAGGTGTTCATTTATAAGCACTCCTAGGTCTTTAACCTGTGTTACGCTATAAACTTTCTTCCCGTTCATGTAATTTTCATATTTATTGTTTTTGGAGCCTATTGGCAATATCTGACATTTGTTTACATTAAAGGGCATTTTCCATTGTTCCGAGAAAGAGAGAGAGAGAAAGAGAGAGAGAGAGACCACAACGTAGAAAGACATTATGATGATTTCATGGAAAAGAGTAACAAAGGACTGAAGAGGGAAGAATGTTATAAAAGAAGCAGTAGTCAAAATAGAGAGGAAGGAAGGATATTACATGAAGGGCCAGTCTTTCAAATTTCAAATATACTGTAGATGTTCAAGAGTTATATTATGTTATGGCCTATTATTTGTGTTCTCTCTTTAAGGGGGAGGGGGGGGGGGGTCACCTGTTTTTTTATCGTTCTCTCTTTCTCTGGTTTGTATCCATTCGGCCCCATTCAGCCAACTATTATAAGACGTTTATCTATCGAAAAATTTACAAATTTAGCTTTCTGTCAAAACAAAAATGTATATATGCTGGATCGCTACCGGCCAGGCAAATATTGACTTGGATGGGGGTAGACTTCTTAAAACAGTAGGCTGAATGGGGCCGATTGGATACAAACAAAAAAGAGAGGGAGAGAAAGAGAAAACACGCGAGGTGGGCCCCCTTATATATGCTTACTTCTATTTGTCTTGTCAGTGTTTGTGTGTGTGTGTGTGTGTGTGACAGTTTCTTCCTTTTTGTTTCAAAATCACTTCTTGTCACCCTGTTTATACTTTTACATTTTGTTTTTGCCATTATTTGATTTCCGTGTTCGTGTTTTCCCAGCTGAATATAATCGATGCCTTTTGTGGGTGGAGAGAGGGAGAGGGAGAAAAAGATATAGCAGGACACAAAAAACACTACCACATTGATATGATTCGTACTGTGCAGTAGAGTAAAATATTATTTGTTCATATCAATTGTAGCTTCGAGAAGGGACTGGCTCCGACTGGGGTTTTCGCAGAGAGGTTTCAGTCCTGACGTTATTCTTGACTTCCAGTGTGCTGGCTTAATAATCCTATAGGGTTGATAGCCTCTGAAGTCCTATTTTCACTGTAGCTACGAGAACATAGAATTTCAAATTATGTGTTGCGTTGAATATATAATGCCATATGCATCATTGATTTACAGGTACCTGCCTTATATCTATTTCTGGTGATTATAGATTCATAGGGTGAATCTAGATGTGAGGCTGGATGGGGAAATATTGGAACATGTAAAGTGTTTTAAATATCTAGGAGGAACGATAAGCAGGAGTGGAGGTATGGAAATGAAGGTAAAACAGAGAGTGTGTGAAGGAAGGAAAGTTTTCGGAGCAATGGGAAGTATGTGGAAGACGAGAAATCTCGGAATGAAAGTAAAAAGTGCAATGTATCAAGGAATTGTTGTGCCAACAGTGATGTATGGGGCTGAGCCATGGGCTCTGAAGAAAAAGGAGAGAAGAAAGCTGGATGTGATGGAGATGAGCTGCTTGAGGAGTATGTGTGGAGTTACTAGTAGAGACGGATTGAGGAATGAAGAGATACGTAGGAGAGTGGGGCAGCAGGAACATTTGTCAGCCAGAGTGGACAGAAGGGTGCTGAACTGGTATGGTCATGTTGAACGAATGGGAGATGAAAGGCTTACAAAGAGAATATATGAGTCAGATATAAGGGGAGATAGAAGGGCAGGAAGACCCCCATTGAGATGGAGAGACTGTGTAAGACAAGCTTTGGATGATAGAGGAATAACTATAGATCAGGCAAAGGAAGTGGTAATAAACAGGAATGAATGGAGAATGCTTGTGAATAGTTGAGTGAACACGTCGTCATTTGGGGGAAGAGGTCGGGCGCAAGTTAGACTAGATAATAGTCCATCAGGCGCCTGGCCCGGGGAGACGATTAATATGAAGGGTGCGCCTGGAAGTGTGGTGGGCGGGCTTGTGGCCGCTTTGGCTCCACTACATGTCTGCCTGCCGAGATCGGAGCCTCTCCGGGTGGTCAGGGGCCGGGGGAGTGCTGGAGCGACCTTGGTGACCCTGGTCTCTGGGTATTCTCCTGGGTGACCTAGATGTGTATGAATTTTGTGGTTTGTCTGTGTTTGTTCGCTGTTTTGTCTTGTGTTTTGTGTTTTCCTGTTCTTGCAACAGTTGGCCGCCCCAAAGAAAATACAAAAAAGAAACAAAATAATATAATAGAGCAAAATAAAATAAAAAATAGGAAAAGTGGGGATTGGGCCTGAGCATACAGATAGATTTGATTATGTTATTCATATTAAAAAGAGCCTCCACCAATTAACAGGGTTCAAGCTATGTTTTGTTACCACATTTAGCTATTTTCAATAACACAGATTTGTCTCAAGCTGCACAAAATAGTCTTAATATAGCAATCATGTAATTAAAAATACGTCTCCGGTACAGAAGGGGTTAAATAAGTAATATGTTTCAGCTAGTGTGATCGTGAAGCAATAAACTTGCTCGTCATGACATTACATGATTATAGGATATAATTATTTTGATCATATTTAGTCCTCGATCAAATCAGGAGACAGGATTTATAATATGGGAAGAAGGGAGGGGAGGGGAGGCGGTAGGGAGCTGGAGGAGGAGATACAGAAATCAGGTAAAAACCCAATATGCCCAAGTTTGTTTCTTTGTTTTCCAGGGTGTTGTCATGCCAACGATGTAGATGAAGTAAGCTCTCTCTCTCTCTCTCTCTCTCCATATGGTGCCATTCTAATGGTTTTGTTTTCTCCGTTAGCTCTCTTCAACTGGAAGTAGTGTTTATTACTACCACATCTACTCCATCCCAATTTCTGTGGTATGAGACTTTTTAAAATGCATATATTGAGACACTACCTATTACTTTATTAGGGAGCTTATTCCACTTACTAATTATACTGTGAGTGGAGATTTTCTGTTTTTTTAATCCAGGATTGCTTTCTTACCTATTAATTTTAACTTGTTTCCTCTTGTAGAATTCTCTTAGGCTACCTTTTATAGTTTATCAGGGTTAATGTTACTGAATTATTTTAGAATTTAAAACACTCAATCAGTTGTCCTCTTATCCTCCATTTCTTAAGTGAAAATAGATCGAGTTCTCTTATTCTCTCATTATATGGTTTATTTCTTAGAGAAGGGATCAATTTAGTTGCTCTTTGCTGCACAGATTCCAGCTTTACAATGTCCTTTATGGGGTAGGGAGACCAGAACTGCGCAGCATACTCTAGATGCAGTCTCGCTATACTTTTATATAATGGCATAACTATGTCTCTTTTGTGATAATGAACATTTATTTTGATGAAGTCTAATGCTCTGTTTTCTTTGTTAGCTACTGCCGTGCATTGGTTTGAAGATTTTAGGTGTTCATTTATAAGCACTCATAGGATTTGTACCTGTGTTACGCTATAAACTTACTTCCCGTTCATGTAATATTCTATTTTTGTTTTGTTTTAGCCTATTTGCAATATCTGACATTTGTTTACATTAAAGGGAATTTGCCAATGTTCAGAGAGAGAGAGAGAGAGAGAGAGAGGTAGACTACAGTAAAGGAAGGCATTATGATGATTACATGAACAAGAGTAACAAAGGACTGAAGAGGGAAGAATGTTAAAAAAGAAGCAGTAGTCAAAATACAGAGGAAAGAAGGAAAATAAATGACGGCCCAGTCTCTTTCTAAATATATAATTATATTATAGATACTCAGAGGTGTTATTTGATTTATTCTCCATTACTTTTGTTCTCTCTTTACTCTGTTTACGTCGATTTGTCTTATCATTATATTTTTCTTTGGTGCTAAACAGTCTTCCTTTCTTTTCAAATTCACTTTACTTTCCATTGTCACCCTGTTGGTTATGTTCTTGTTTGTATTTGTATTTATTTGGTTTCCCTTTTCAGCTTTTCCCTAGGTGAATAGGATCGATAGCTTTTGTGGGTGGCGAGAGGGAGGGAGAGAGAGATTGCCGAAAAAACGCCACATCAATCATTTACTTTGTGCTGTGCAGTAAAGTATATTAATAGACCGGTATATTTTTCATAGTTGTGTCTATTGCATTGCGGTCAAAGAACAGTATATTTAATACCGACATTAATGCCAAGTGTTTCATTATTTAATATGGGTAAACCTGAATGTCAGCACCAACAGCGGTTTCATCAAGCATTTGTTTTGTTTGTTCCTTCTGATGTAGTTTGTATTATAATGATTTGGAGCAGAAATAAGCATTTACCCGTTTTCAAACGATAAACAAAAACAGCCCCGCTAGTGGGGAGGCCTACGATAATCAAGGAAAATGTGAGGTTCAATATGATATACAAGCAAAAATAAGCTATATATGACAATAACCGATTGCCGTGGGTTACAGGATTTGTTAAAGTGTATATTAGAATTAAGCTTCAACTTGCATACATTTACATAACTACACTGACCAAAATTACCGTACGATCTAAACAAGATGGTACCGCCCTAATACTTACAAAAGTAAATCCGAGTTATTTCGGATATGCAAGCAAACAAAGAAGATTAGTATATATATATATATATATATATATATATATATATATATATATATATATATATAAAAAACACATTAAAAGAGTGAGAGGTACGGATGTTTGGTAAAATACCGAAAGAGAGAGAGAGAGTGGGGGAGGGGGGCAATTGGAGAGAAGACTGTATGGAAATACAGAAACATACGAACGATAAGTAACTATTTATTAAAGTTTAGCAGAATACGACAGAGAAGTGGATTAAATGGTCGGCATTACGAGAGAGAGAAAGAGAGAGCAGCAGCTTGGGGTGCCGTACGAAAAGGGGAATAGACGATCACCTAAAGATCATGGTTATAATTATACTCTCTCTCTCTCTCTCATTATACACAAATCCGTTCACATTTTTTCAATTAAGTTTATTTTCGTATTTTTCATATTCTGGTTGTGTCCTCTTTACGCGTTCTTAATTTAACTATATATATATATATATATATATATATATATATATATATATATATATATGGGTGGGAGGCTATGAATACTCCCCCCCCCACCCCCTTGTAAAATTCACCTACTAGACAAGAAATTGAAAGGGGCAAGGGAATGCAAATGTGGTCCCGGACTTTAATAATTGAAAGCTTAAATGTTTTTTTCTGTTCAGTCTCTGTCTCGAGTCGGCCACTCCCAGCTATAGGTTATGTGCCCGAGTATATATATATATATATATATATATATATATATACTGTATATATATATATATATATATATATATATATATACTGTATATATATTTTTTTTCTATGTGATTGAGGGAGGCAAAAGGCAGAACTGCCTATAGCGAGTGCCTCCCCCATAGTTGAAAGAGTGACGGCCAGTATCAAGGGACGTTCGAGCCAAAATGCCTGGACACACGGAGTTTGAAGCAATTTAAGTCATAGGAAGAAGGAAAGACTGATTCTGGGAGAGAGTTCCAGAGCTCAGCTGTTGAGAAGAAGAAAGTTTGACAGTACCGTTTCACTCTTGGGTTGGAGAGTTGCACAGAGTAGGGGTGGGATTGAGTAGCAAGACGGGTACCACGTGCCCTACGTAAAGGAGGTGATATACACTGGGAAAGCTCTGAGGAACACTGATTATTATAGTAGCGATAGAATAGCGAGAGAGATGCAACATTGCGGCGGGGAGAGAGAGATTGCAGAGAGTTGGTGAGTGGATGGGAGTTATTGATACGAAAGGCCTTCCTTTCAACTTTGTATAGGAGAGCGGTGTGAGATTAACCTCCCCACACATGTGAACAATACTCAATGCAAGGACGCACTATTCCCCTGTACAGAGCAAGAAGCTGTACAAGGGTAAAGAACCCCCTAAAGGCGGTGGAGCACACCCAGCTTCTGGGAGGCTGCCTTAGCAAGACTGGTAATATGGTCCTTCCCACTGAGAGCAGAAGAAAAAGATATATATATATATATATATATATATATATATATATATATATATATATATATATATATATATATATATATATATATAAATTTATGTATGTATTTATTTGTGCTATATAATTTACTTTTCTTCCCGTGGTATCCAATAAAATATCTGTGGCCACAATTCATATGTGAAATTCACGTACTGAGTGTATCACAATAACTCAATTTTGGAGTGGTTTAGGAAGGTTAAAAAGGAATGTCTTTGATTTCGTTTTGTATATATTAATTTCCTTTTCTTTCCTCTCTCTCTCTCTCTCTCTCTCTCTCTCTCTCTCTCTCTCTCTCTCTCTCTCTCTCTCTCTCTCCTTAATTCCTTAACAATAACGACATAAATACATCTTGGGAATTATTCGAAACCACTTACCTAACAGCAGTGCAACACTGCATACCATCGAAAATACGGCGTACAGGCCATAATAATAAGCCCAAATGGAGGAATAAAGATATTTCAAACTGTCTGCTTGCTAAAAAGTTTGCTAATGATAGATTCAAATCCTTACAAAACGACGAAGAACGGGTGAAATTTGTAGAGCTACGACGCAAAGCCAAACAGTTAATTAAGCAAAGTAAAAAGACCCTGGAGTTACATGTTGCGAATCAAAGTAAAACAAACTCGAAAGAATTCTATAGTTATATCAGAAAGAAAAAAGTAGTTACTTCAACTGTTGGACCGTTAGTCAATGAAAATGGAGAATACACCAATGGCGAAGTATAAATGAGTAATGCCCTCAATCCCTTCTTTGCATCAGTTTTTACAATGGAAGACCTGTGATATCCCTTCACCATCGCCGATTCAGATTGATAATTCAGATGATGTTCTAAGCAATATCACCGTTACAGAGAGAGAAGTATTGAATTGTTTAGATAAACTCAAGGTAAATAAAACGCCTGGACCTGATGCAATCTCTCCTAGAGTCCTAAAGGAAGCTAAGGATGAGCTCTCTAAACCACTGACACTGCTATTCAATAAATCCTTGCAGTCTGGAACTATGCCTGATCAGTGGAAGCTAGCCAACATAACACCGATATTAAAAAAAAGCAGCAAATCCCTACCCAGTAACTATCGCCCAATTAGCTAAACCTCAGTTGTATGTAAAATGATAGAAACACTCATAAGAGACAGACTCGTAAATCACTTAGAGGATAATAACATACTTAAAGATACTCAACACGGCTTTCGTAAAAAACGTTCCTGTTTAACAAACCTCTTAGACTTCTTCCACGATATCCTCAACCTCTACGATGAGAGTAAAGCTGTAGATATTATATACCTTGACTTTCAAAAGGCCTTTGACAAAGTTCCCCACAAACGTTTACTGCTAAAACTAAAAGTGCATGGAATACAAGACGGTGTGTTGAAATGTATAGAAAACTTGGCTCAGCGACAGAAAGCAAAGAGTAGTCATAAACGGTAAGGCATCTAAATGGACCAATGTAAGTAGTGGGGTACCCCAGGGATCGGTACTAGGACCAATTCTCTTTCTAATTTACATCAACGACATAGATGAGGGTCTCACCTGTACAATCTCAAAATTTGCTGACGATACAAAAATTGCAAATAGCGTACTCTCAAAAGAACAAGTTGACGACATGCAACACAAACTTGATAAGTTGTCATATTGGGCCCAAATTTGGCAAATGAGTTTCAATGCGGATAAATGTAAAGTACTACATATCGGATACCAAAATGAGAAAGCAAACTATTTGATGAACGGCACTCAGCTTAAAAATGTAAACAGAGAAACCGATCTGGGAGTAACAATATCGAGTAACCTAAAACCGTGTCAACAATGTTCAGAAGTTGTTAAGAAGGCAAACAAAATAATTGGCTTTATAGGCAGGTCATTTGAGCATAAATCCAAAGACGATATCCTAATCCTTTTCAATTCCTTAGTCCGCCCTCTTCTGGAATACTGCGTTCAATCCTGGTGTCCTTATTACCAAAAAGATATAGACAAGCTAGAACGAGTTCAACGTAGAGTTACCAAAATTATACCTAGCCTAAAGAACAAACCATACAAGGAGCATCTTAGAAAACTAAATATATTTCCTTTAACCCAGCGCAGATTAGGAGGCGACTTAATTCAAGTGTTCAAAATCATCAAAGGCATCAACAATATGAACTGTAGTAAGTACTACACTATCGACCAATCTAATTACACGCGGGGAAACGGGTGCAAAATTATTGGTAAATCTTTTAACTCATACGAAGCTAAACATTTCTTCTTCAATCGAGTTGTCAACTTATGGAATGGGCTTCCCCGAGATGTTATAGACTGCAGTACCGTTGATTCATTTAAACTTCGCCGAGACAAATATCTCGCATCAAACCCGCGACTGACTGCGTTTGTAAATTAATAACTATATTGTATCCTCCCCTCAGTTACTAACCCATCTGTCCCCTACTAACTTCCTAATCCTGCCACGGACATTAGTTCCAGGGCAGTAGTTCCCTTTCCAATGTTCCCTTACCCACTTTAAACCACTGTTTGGACAATTGATCCTCAGTGTTTTGGAGGACAAGCAGCCTAGAAGGGTCACTAGATCTGTTGTTGCTTGATTTCCTTTGTACTCCTTTGTACTCTCTGTCAAATTCCACATTCCCTTGGTTCTTCCCTCCCGATCACCCCACCCATCATTCTTGATCTCTAATTGGTTGTTTGCTTGTTAACTGAGAGTTTGTGTGTGTGTTTGTGTGTGTGTGTGTGTGTGTGTGTGGAAGGGAGTGAAAGTCAACATACAGTAATATCAGTAAAGAAATATATTATAAGTATTTGATCTCCATACAATGATGTGTACAATATAACACTTAGTTGGGATCAATTGTATTGAGAGAGAGAGAGAGAGAGAGAGAGTACAAAGGAAATCAAGCAACAATAGGGCTAGTGACCCTTCTAGGCTGCTTGTCCTCCAAAACACTGAGGATCAAGTGTCCAAACAGTGGTTTAAAGTGGGTAAGGGAACATTGGAAAGGGAACTACTGCCCTGGAAATAATGTCCGTGGCAGGATTAGGAAGTTAGTAGGGGACAGATGGGTTAGTAACTGAGGGGAGGATAAAATAAAGTTATTCATTTACAAACGCAGTCAGTCCAGTCGAGGGTTTGATGAGAGATATTTGTCTAGGCGAAGTTTAAATGAATCAACGGTGCTGCAGTCTATAACATCTCAGGGAAGCCCATTCCATAAGTTGACAACTCTATTGAAGAAATTTTTTTTTAGCTTCGTGCGAGTTAAAAGATTTACCAATAATTTTGCACCCGTTTCCCCGCGTGTAATTAGATTGGTCGATAGTGAAGTACTTACTACAGTTCATATTGTCGATGCCTTTGATGATTTTGAACATTTGAATTAAGTTGCCTCTTAATCTTCGCTGGGTTAAAAGAAATAGATTTAATTATCTAAGACGTTCCTCGTATGGTTTGTTCTTTAGGCTAGGTATCATTTTGGTAACTCTACGTTGAACTCGTTCTAGCTTGTCTATATCTTTTTGGTGATAAGGGCACCAGGATTGAACGCAGTATTCCAGAATAGGGCGGACTAAGGAATTGTAAAGGGTTAGGATAACGTCTTTGGATTTATGCTCAAATAACCTGCCTATAAAGCCAATTATTGTGTTTGCCTTCTTAACAATTTCTGAACATTGTTGACTCGGTTTTAGGTTACTCGATATTTTTACTCCCAGATCGGTTTCTCTGTTTACATTCTTAACACCTAACGAGCGGCCTAGGCGGTAAATAATATGTAGCCACCAGCGGGGTGTTTTTACCCAAAATAGGGTTGTTTACGTGATAATGTTCATGCCTAAATAAGACCCAGAGCGTAAAACAAGTATCTATCCCTGTAAGGGCATAAACAGAGCTTTCCAATGACACCCCAACGATCCTTGTACGACCGCTAGTTTTCTTGCATCAATCGCGCAACACGAGTGCAAAAACTATGTAATTCGGTACTTTCCCTAAACAATTCACTGTGTAGCGAGTGTGAGAGGGTGGAGGAGGGTGGGATTCATGTCAGTTGGTCCACCGCGGTGGTCTGGAGCAGTCATACGCTCGCTACTCTCCTGCCACCACTTGTCTCTCTCTCTCAGCAACATTACGTGCTGAAAATGGCACACGACTTATGTTGTGAGCTGCCACATAGTCCAAATTTCTTTCACTCGACTTATGTTGCGCGCCGTCAGTTAAGGGTTAAGCCGAGTGCCATTCATCAAATAGTTTGCTTTCTCATTTTGGTATCCGATATGTAGTACTTTACATTTATCTGCATTGAAACTCATTTGCCAAATTTGGGCCCAACATGACAACTTATCAAGATTGTGTTGCATATCGTCAACTTGTTCTTTTGAGAGTACGCTATTTGCAATGTTTGTATCGTCAGCAAATTTTGAGATTGTACAGGTGAGACCCTCATCTACTGTATGTTGTTGATGTAAATTAGAAAGAAAATTGGTCCTAGTACTGATCCCTGGGGTACCCCGCTACTTACATTGGTCCATTTAGATGCCTTACCGTTTATGACTACTCTTTGCTTTCTGTCGCTGAGCCAGTTTTCTATCCATTTCATCAGACCGTCTTGTATTCCA
The DNA here is from genome assembly GCA_032716605.1 of Paralithodes platypus. NCBI lineage: Eukaryota > Metazoa > Arthropoda > Malacostraca > Decapoda > Lithodidae > Paralithodes > Paralithodes platypus. Next base: position 32,365,356 of record CM064552.1, on the reverse strand, counting down.
TGCGCTTTTAGTTTTAGCAGCAAACGTTTGTGGGGAACTTTGTCAAAAACAAAAAAACAAACAAAAATGTTTACCAGAGACAACTGTACGAGTTGTCGGATGTCGGATATGCAAGCAACCATATCACTGGATTTGCATAGGATTGACACCAATAAATGAGGCGTACAATACAAGAGGGAAGAACCTCCATTTCTGCGATAGTTGTTTCGATATCACATGGCAAGTCATACAGACTGTAGAAAATACAGAAGTACAAGATAGACGGAAATATAGCCAAGACATAGCTACCTTTCACAGAAAATGGGGAACTATTGGGGCCTTAGGGCCCATACAAATATCACAACCCACACACGCACACCTTCCCATGATAATGCCCACATTGCCTCCTGCACATCAACACACATCGCCTGCCGAACAACAACCTTTCGCACCCTACATATACACAAACCCTGCCGCACATCTCCCCAGACCCAGAAAACACCCACATTAATCCCATCTGTGGCCATTGACCACCCTACTGCTGTTGATCAAATACAATTGCAGGATGAACGTAGGATGCAACAAGCCCCCATATCAGGCTCCCCTTCCACATCGTCTCCCCCCTCACCACTGCCACCTGCCCACCTACAACCGACCCGTAACTCCACCCCCCTGCAGGCCTCACCCACCCATACACCAAGCCCACTATCACCCACAACCACACTTAGCTCACCACATAACCCCTCGCAGCCCCAGCTACACCTACTGGGGTTGTCTACACCAGTGTGCAGATATTATCTGGAAAGAAGGTGCTACTTTGGTCAAAAGGGCGAATATAATGGAAATTCATGTAGATTTGCTCATCCCAAAATTTGCAAAAACATAACCAGTCATGGAAAATGTAGATTTGGTAAAACCTGCAAATACCACCACCAATACCTTTGCAAGACATCACTTGAGAACAAGACCTGCTACAATATGAAATGCCCAGCTTTTCATATTAAAGGGACTTGGAGATATGCTAGACCTAACACGAATGGTAGCCCAAAAAACTCTCTAGCTATGCGAGGACGAGACAGAGGAAAAAGGCAAGGAGGGAAAGGGCAGATGAAGATGAAGAGACTGAGGGAGATGGAAGAGCACATAGAACACCTCGAGCACCTCCTGGCCTCCCAAGATTGGCCAATACATCCCGAAGACTATTAGGTACACATAGTACTCCAAACAATCCCTCCCCAATCTTGTTTGCAAATATCCAAGGCCTAAAAAATAGGACCACGAACAAAATACCATTTCTTAGGGGCCTGCTAGAAGAAGGAAACGCTATATTTGCGGCTCTCACAGAAACTCACATTAAAGATCAGGAAGATAGTGAGGTATGGATTGCTGGTTACAACCTACATAGGGCGGACAGAACGCATAGATCACATGGAGGTGTAGCCTTGTACATACATGACTCACTGATATGTACTGAATTCCTAAATAACAGTAATGAAGTGGTGGAAATACTTGGAGTTAAAATAGAATCCCTAAATTTAGCAGTTATTGTTACATACAGGCCTCCAGACTCATCCCGAGAAGAATTCAAACCCCAGCTCAACAAAATAACATCAGAAGTGGAAACCCTGGGGAACCCAACACCAAATATTATATGGCTAGGAGACTTTAACCTACCAAACATTAAATGGAGACAACTAGAAAACCAGTTAGTGGCAAATAACACCGGAGAAGCAAATACTAATACGAGAGAGCTTTTTGAACTTTGTGATTTTTTTAGTCTTACCCAACATATTGCTGAACCCACACGGGAAAACAATATCTTAGACCTGGTCTTCACTAACAACGACTCTCTAGTACACAGCATTAACATATCGGACACAACATACTCAGATCATAAATTAATTGAGATCAAAACAACCTTAGAAAGTGTACAGACAACCTCAGAATCGAGAACAAAAACCGGCCCCTTCAGTAAATTTAACTTCAATAACAAAAACATTAGGTGGGAAGAGGTAAATCAAGAAATGGAGGAAATAGACTGGGAAGATTTAATGGATAACCTGACACCAGCAGAATGTCTAGTCTTAATAACAGAAACCATGACCCAAATCTGTAGCCACCATATACCTGCAAGACAAACAAACCGAAGAAGCAAACAAGATCGGGAAAGGAGGAGGCTGTACAGAAGAAGAAAATTACTCACACAAAGACGCACACATCAAAATCTACAGGATAGGCAAAAGGTCGAAATAGATAGAGAAATTGTGGAAATTGAACAAAGGCTAAGAATATCATAAGAACTACAACATATGGAAGAGGAGAGGAAAGCTATTGCAGGTATAAAGGAAAATTCCAAATACTTCTTTTCATACGCCAAACAAAAGGCTAAAACAACATCAAACATCGGCCCACTGAGCAAAGGGGACGGCTCTTTCACAGGGGACAAAAAGGAAATGAGCGAACTCTTAAGCAGGCAGTATGAAATGGCATTCAGTGAGCCTGATGAAACAAAAGTCATCAGAGACCAAAATATATTTTTCATGGAAACCTCCCCCACGGAAACCCCTCAGATGCTGGATATTGATTTCGGTCCAAAAGACATAGAAGAGGCCATTTCCAACATGCCATCCCACTCGGCACCAGGCCCGGACTCATGGAATTCGATCCTAATGAAAAAATGTAAGGAAAACCTCTCAAAACCCCTGGCTATAATGTGGAGAAGGAGTCTAGACACTGGTGACATACCAGATAGCTTGAAAAACGCAATAATTGCCCCACTGCATAAAGGAGGGAGTAAAGCACTACCAAAAAAATACCGCCCGGTAGCTCTAACTTCTCACATCATTAAAGTTTTCGAGCGAGTCCTGCGAAGCAAAATTTCAACATTCATGGAGACAAATGAACTACACAACACCGGTCATCATGGGTTCAGAGCGGGGAGATCATGTCTCTCACAACTTTTGGAACACTATGACAAAATTCTTAAAGCGCTAGAAGAAAAGAAAAATGTGGATGTCATTTACACCGATTTTGCTAAGGCATTTGATAAATGTGACCATGGTATAATAGCCCACAAACTGAAAGCAAAAGGTATAACTGGGAAAATCGGACGGTGGATATACAATTTCCTCGTAAACCGAAAACAATCGGTAGCAGTAAACCAAGTCACTTCTGAGCCTTCGGATATCAAAAGCTCAGTGCCCCAAGGAACAGTGCTAGCACCCCTTCTGTTCCTCATACTAATTTGCGACATAGATACCAACACCAGACACAGTACGGTGTCGTCTTTTGCTGATGACACAAAATTAAGCAAGATAGTAAACACACAAGAGGACACGGGCCGACTGCAGGAAGACATGAATGTAGTGTTCCAGTGGACCAGGGAAAACAACATGCAATTCAATGAGGAAAAATTCCAATTAATACGGTACGGAGATAATAATGGTGTTAAAGAAATTACAAATTACTTAACAGAATCTAACCACATAATAGAACGGAAAGACAGTGTGAAAGACCTTGGGGTATTAATGTCTGAAAATATGGGTTTCAAAGTACATAACCAGGTCAAAGTGGCGGCTGCGAAACGTCTAACGGGTTGGATTCTGCGTACTTTTAAAACACGCGGTGAATTGCCTATGATAACGCTCTTCAAATCTCTAGTGCTACCGCGGCTTGAATACTGTAGCGTATTAACATCCCCATACAAAGCAGGTGAAATAAATGACGTAGAGAGTGTACAAAGAAATTTCACTTCGCATATAAGTTCGATAAAACATCTACACTATTGGGAGCGTTTAAGAGCACTGAATCTGTACTCACTGGAACGTAGAAGAGAACGTTACCTAATAATATACACATGGAAAATCGCAGAGGGTTAATACCAAACCTACATACTCCGATAGTCATGAAATTCAGTGATAGGAGAGGCTGGGAATGCGAAATCCCCCGGATGAATAACAGGGGTGCTATGGGCTCTCTGCGAGAGGGCTGGTTATCACACAGAGGCCCACGTCTCTTCAACAAACTCCCACGGCGAGTAAGAGACATGAGGGACATCTCGTTAGACAACTTCAAGAGAGCCCTAGATGTCGAACTGCAAAAAGTGCCAGACGAGCCCATCCTCGCAAGGGAGCGAGCTGTCGCTTCAAACAGTCTACTGCACCAAATCACCACCCATAACGAGGGGCGTCGCGCTCCTTGGTGCCGCTAGAGGAGCAGCGAACACATCCAAAGGTATCCAAAGGTAAAGGCCTTTTGAAAATCAAGGTATATAATATCTACAGCTTTACTCTCATCGTAGAGGTTGAGGATATCGTTGAAGAAGTCTAAGAGGTTTGTTAACCCTTAATTAGCGGCTCACCACATAAGTCGTATTTAATAAAGCTGGACTATGTGGCGGCGCTCGACATAGGTCGAGTGGCAATTTCAGCACGTAATGTTGCTGAGAGAGAGAGACAAGTGGTGGCAGGAGAGTAGCGAGCGTATGACTGCTCCAGACCACCGCGGCGAACATACTGACACGAATCCCAGCTCCCTCCTCCCTCTCTCACGATATAAGGAATTGTATTGGGAAAGTAGCTAATTACATGCTTTTTGCACTCGCGTTGCACGGTTATTGCAAGAAAACTAGCCATCATAAAAGGATCGTTATGGTGTCATTCGAAAGCTCTGTTTATGCCCTTTCAGGGATAGGTACTTGTTTTACGTTCTGGGTCTTATTTAGGCATGAAAATGATCACGTAAACAGCCCTATTTTGGCAAAAAACACCCCGCTGGGCGGTACATATAAATAAACCGCATAGGCCGCTCGTAAGGTGTTAAACAGGAACGTTTTTTACGAAAGCCGTGTTGAGTATCTTTAAGTATGTTTTTTTTCCTCTAAGTGATTTACGAGTCTGTCTCTTATGAGTGTTTCTAGCATTTTACATACAACTGAGGTTAAGCTAATTGGACGATAGTTACTGGGTAGGGATTTGCTGCCTTTTTTGAATATCGGTGTTACGTTGGCTAGCTTCCACTGATCAGGCATAGTTCCAGACTGCAAGGATTTATTGAATAGCAATGTCAGTGGTTTAGAGAGCTCATCCTTAGCTTCCTTTAGGACTCTAGGTGAGATTGTATCGGGTCCAGGCGTTTTATTTACCTTGAGTTTATCTAAACAATTCAATACTTCTCTCTCTGTAATGGTGATATTGCTTAGAACATCTGAACTATCAATCTGAATCGGCCGTGGTGTAGGGATATCACTGAGGTCTTCCGTTGTAAAAACTGATGCAAAGAAGGTATTGAGGGCATTACTCATTTGTACTTCGTCTTTGGTGTATTCTCCATTTTCATCGACTAACGGTCCAACAGTTGAAGTAACTACTTTTTCTTTCTGATATAACTATAGAATTATTTTGGGTTTGTTTTACTTTGATTCGCAACATGTAACTCCAGGGTCTTTTTACTTTGCTTAATTAATTAACTTTTTGGCTTTGCGTCGTAGCTCTACAAATTTCACCCGTTCTTCGTCATTTTGTAAGGATTTGAATCTATCATTAGCAAACTTTTTAGCAAGCAGACAGTTTAAAGTATCAAGTATCAAGCAGACAATTTAAGAGAGAGGGAGAGAGAGAGAGAGAGAGAGAGAGAGAGACAGAGAGAGAGAGAGCGCAAGGAATGGATGATACATGGAATGGGCGGTTGATGATTCCTTAACGATGGGTGATTGTTTTTTATTGATCATCCTCCATTAGTTCCTCCCAATAGTCTCTCTCCCTCTCTCTCTCTCTCTCTCTCTCTGAATGGACTACCTAGTAATGTAATTGATTGTAGTACTGTTCAAACATTCAACAATCGGCTCAATATATATTTCGCTCTCAACCTCCGATTACAAAGAGAATATGTGAGTCAGGTACAAGGGGAGCTAGAAGGGCAGGAAGACCCCCATTGAGATGGAGAGACTGTGTAAGAAAGGCTTTGGATGATAGAGGAATGACTATAGATCAGGCAGGGGAAGTGGTGGTGGACAGGAGTGAATAGAGAATGCTTGTGAATAGTTGAGTGAACACGTGGTCATTTGGAGTAAGGGGTCGGGCGCAAGTTCGACTAGAAAATAGTCCATCAGGCGCCTGGCCTGGGGGGACGATTAATATGAAGGGTGTGCCTGGAAGTGTGGTGGGAGGGCTTGTGGCTTTGGCTCCGCTGCATGTCTGCCTGCCGAGATCGGAACCTCTCCGGGTGGTCAGGGGCCGGGGGAGTGCTGGAGCGACCTTGGTAACCTTGGTCTCTGGGTCTTCTCCTGGGTGACCTGGATAGGTGTGAGTTTGCGTTTTTTATCTGTGTTTATTTTTTGTTTTAGGTTGTTTTTGTGTTTTCCCTGTTCTTGCTCTGTCTTGAGTCGGCTACCCCCAAAATGGGGATTGGGCCTGAGCATATAGATAGATAGATAGATAGAACCTCCGATTTACTGCGTTTACAAACGAACGGCACCCCATTATACTGTGCTATATTTTCCTGTTTTCACATAGGATCGGTTGTTTAGTTACAAGCAGCCTCGTAAAGATCAATATATATGTTGTTTGTTTTCCTTCATACTCCTTTGTACTCTCTCTCTCTCTCTTTGTTTTCTGTAATTTCCTGTGCTTTCCTTTATAAATCTACCCCTCTTCCCTTTCCATCTTAAAACTCCTCCCCCTCATTTAGTACCATCTCCCCTCTTAAACACCAACAAATGCCCCCCCCCCCCCCCTTATCCCTTATCAATCTTTCTCTCTCTCTCTCTCTCTCTCTCACACACACACACACACTCACACACACACACACACACATACAAACACACACACACACACACACACACACACACACACACACACACACACACACACCACTGCCTGCTGTCTGGGTCATAATACAGATCCACTCAATCCTCTATAATAGCCCCGGTGGTTGAAGTGATGGTACGGTGACGGGTTACTGTTCTTATGTGTGTATCAGTCTGAGCACAGTCACATATAAATAAGCACATGGGTACACACATTAGCTCAGGGAACAAGGGACTGGAGCTCTCGCATAGAGGCTCCAGTCCTTACGTTCTTATCGAATTACACTGTGCTGGCTTAACAATCCAATAGGGTTGATAGCCTCTGAAGAAAAAACACTCAGGGAACAAGGGACTGGAGTTCTCGCATAGAGGCTTCAGTCCTGACGTTCTTATAGACTTACAGTGTAGTGTCCTAATAATCCATTAGGGTTGATAGCCTCTGAAGTCCTATTTTAACTAACTAACACTAGCTCAGGAAAATATAATAGGAGAAAACAAAGTAGAAGAGTAAAAGGTGGGAGGCTGTCCTCCTTGCTGTTGTTTAAACAATAGCAAGGACAGCCTCCCCACCTTTTACTCTTCTACTCTTCTACCCAACCTGTCTATCCCCCTCAACTTTAACTTAACTTAGCTCAGGAAGGGACTGGAGTTCTCGAAAAGGGGATCCAATCCTGACTCAATTCTTGGCTAAATAATCCAGAAGGGTTGATAACCTCTGAAGTTCTATTTAAACTAAACTTGCTCACACGCACACATTCCTTTTATACAAACACACTCGCATGCACACAGAGACATGTCATTGAAAATATAGACGCTTTCTATCTTCATAATGTTACCTTGAATGAAATCAAATTTAAGTAAAGTTACTAGGAAACCGAAAACAAAAATATTCGAATGTTTGTATTAGTGTACCTTAATCTCTTACAGTATCACCTACATAGAAAGTCGTTTTGGTTCAGTTGTTTTCGATTTATCATCTCGCCCGCAGTTTACGGAGTTGATTTCGAACGTAGTGTAGCTAGCTGTTGAGGGAAATGTTTTTGTTTTCGATCGTGTAAGCATCAATCTAGTCAGTTGCCGGTGATTTTGCCCAAATGTCGATTCGTTCACTCGTGTTTTCTCGCCAACAATCGAGTTACTTATCTGTTTTGATTGCTCTTTTAAATCGTTAAGATTAGAGCAGAGTTAGTTGAACTTCAGGTAGGGTAAGATATATTTCAGCTATTTTATGTTAGGATTTGGAAATGTTTTGGTTAGCTTCGGTTAAAGTTCGGATATAAAAGCTTAGGGATAGGGCAGGATATTTTGGTTAAATACGATTTATTATTAATATTTCTTAGTATGTGTTTAGGTCATATATACCAGCATTAGGGCATTTACAGTGTATCAGCAGGCATCCAGCCCTCTTTGTCATTAACTGCATTGTGTTTTATGTATTGCCTGTTTTGTAAGATTAACGTTCATGACAAGACAATATTTTGAATTGAAAAACAAAAAAAAATATATATATATATATATAAACCCAAACTAAACCAACCTATAGGTTGGTTTAGTTTGGGTTTAGTGGGAATCGATATCTTTAGGTTCGGTGTGGATGAATGAACTGTAAATGTCTGCGATTTGTGTGTTGGCCAAAAATACCTGGGAGCGAACAATTACTAAACATCTCCATCCCAAACCCGAGGAGGGATCCGGTTCAGCTGAGGCTCCAAACTTGGTCCGCTCAACCTGGGTATGAAGAGTACACAATTTTGTTTTTGCTATTTACAGTCACTCATAACAATTCGTGAATCTTACCTTTTTCAAATTATGGAAGTATATCTCTGGAAACGAGTTTATGAACACAATTTTCTACACATCAACTTCACAACTTGATAAACTATTTATTGATAAGTTATTTCCATCCAAAAAATCAATACAGATAGCTATAATTGCATAAAGAAGAACACAAGGGGTCCACGATTTTTTTTTAGTAACTGTACGATTGAGACACCGATGCAGAAGAGGGATTTGCAGGATTAGAAGTTTGAAAGGCGTGTATGTGGTGAGGACTGGATTGCACTGATAATGCAGATATTGCATGGCTGTGGGCGTATCAGCCATGTTGATATGACAAAGTTATTGGCTCAAGGATACAAAGCTTTCGTCGTAACCCCTTCTCTACCGGCGACGTCTTTTTAACTTTATTTTGGCTACTATTAGACGATTATATTCAGTTTGAAAAGGGCCTCATAAAATTAACGGGCTTGGAATTATCTCGCTTAACCATTTATACTACCACAGACCCTTGCACAAAATCGTTTAAATATAGCTAGAATATGGTTAAAAAGACTTCGCTGGTACAGAAGGGGTTTCCTATCATTGACAACACGTGGAATAAAAATAGGAAAAGTGAAAGAAGCTTATATTTTTATCACTCTAATGCCTTGAAACAAGAAGGGGGACAGAGGAAGATATAGGGGGTTCGGAAGGGGGCTGGAGGAGGATATGAAGGTGTCGGGGTTTGCCCAATAATTGTAAGTTGTATCTAAAGGCTCTGTCTCGAGTTGGCCACCCCTAGCAATGGGGTATGTGCCTGAGTATATACATACATACATACATCTTGTTTAGTATCTTTGCAGAGTAGGACGGACAGGACAAACACAGCATGGTGGGAATGAGCTAATGTCGATGAGGAAAAGGGCTTTCTTGAGACATAATAATGTTTGTGGTACCCCTTTTCATAGGTTGACTTTTAGAGTGTTATCATATTAGGCGACCTCTCATGTTCAAAGAGCTAAGTATTTATTGAAAATATCCATTCGATAACCACGACGATTTTTTTGTATTCTAGCTATCGCGTTGCTATTGTGTTCAGCTTACGAAAGCAGAGTAAAATACTAGAAAGGCATGACAGTTTGCTTAAACCTTATTAATCTAAGTTTAGTGTGCATCTATGACTTGTGTACAGTTGTGGTCTAAGGAAATACAAATCATACTACTGTATGAATTAACAAAATTAAATATTACTATGTCAACTCTTTTAAGTATCTGGGCAGTGTGTTGAGTAAAGATGGGACTATGGATGAAGAAGTGCGGGAGAGGGTACAACAGGGGAAGAGGGTTGTAGGAACGCTGAAAGCAGTAACAAGAAATAGGGTGGTCTGTATGGAAGTGAAGAAGTCCTTGCATGACAGAGTGGTAATCCCGACACTGACTTACGGAAGCGAAGCATGGACGTTGGTTGATAGACTCAGACCAAGAGTGAGAGCAGTGGAAATTAATTACTTAAGAAGTGCGTGCGGAGTTACATGGAGGGATAGACAGACGAATGAGGAAGTAAGAAGGAGGTGTGGTGTGGAGGTAGATGTGCTGGCAAGTGTGAAAAGGAACAACTTGAGATGGTTCGGCCGTATGGAATGTATGGAAAGCGAGAGAATGACTAAGAGGGTGTACGAGAGCGAGGTGGAGGGACAGAGAGGGAGAGGTAGACCGAAAGAGAGGTGGAAGGATGGAGTGAGGAAGTATATGAACGAAAGCGGTGCTGGTTTGGGGGAGGGGTGTCGACTGACTGGGGACAGAGGTGCATGGGGGCGGTTCGTTCGTGGCCACCCCTTCGGGGATCACGGTGTCGGGCAATGGATAGATAGATAGAAATATTAAGAAAATCGATACCGGGTATGTTACTTTATGCACTTTAGGAAATGGTATTTGTTCTATATTTAATATCTACAAAAACATTGCAGCAAAATCAATTATTTGATGTCCATTTTCGAAATGTATTTATTTTCTTTCACACATGCTATAAACATGATTAAACTATAAAGTATTTGATTAAAGTGATCCGAGCTTCGAAGCAATTGCCATTTATATTGTCAATACAAACTTGGCTTGTTTTTGCATTCGGACCAGGACAGAACTATTATCAAAAGAAAAACAATCTCGACTTTTTATTCGATCACAAGAAAAAGTTTGTCTCTCCTCGGGGAATACTCAGGAGACACAGACCAAATCAGAAAAAAACAGCTCTTCTTCTTTTCTTTCTTTTTTCGCACACCCGTTCTGCTGATTTCTTTTCTTAACTCGGCCATTCGCCTCCCCACCCCAACTGAATGATCTAACTTTCCTGCTGCCTACCTGTCCAACTGTCGGCCTAACTCGCTAACAACCCGCCGCCAGTACCAATAACATTCCCTGTGGTACTTCCCTACTATACACCCCCCCCCCCCCCAACACCACCACCACCACACTACCTCCACTAGAGATACATTTAGACAACAGAAACAGGACAACTGTTCACATCTCGTTAGACAACTTCAAGAGAGCCCTAGATGTCGAACTGCAAAAAGTGCCAGACGAGCCCATCCTCGCAAGGGAGCGAGCTGTCGCTTCAAACAGTCTACTGCACCAAATCACCACCCATAACGAGGGGCGTCGCGCTCCTTGGTGCCGCTAGAGGAGCGGCGAACACATCCAAAGGTATCCAAAGGTAAGGTAATGACGTAATTTTGAAGCAGTTTCCCCACATTATAACTTGATTAGGGAGAATTTGATGATGACAGGTGGTTGCACTCAATATATAAATATATATAGTATATATATTGTTACGGATCTGGACCTCAGTTGTTTAGAGACGGTATACGAAAATAATTACTAATGGAAATGCACCTTGTCTCTCTACCAAACAACACCACGACGTAACAGGTAAGAGCACTTTGAACGCTTCCAGGCTCTTCTCAGGGCTTAAGGTGCACACTGCCCTGCTCCTATTCTAAATAATAAGTAGAACAGAAATAATCATGTAACTTACTAGCTACGAGAACTCGAAACCAACACCGGGATTAGCAATGCTGGGTTGGATAATCAAAACAGTTAAATACATAAGCTACCAGCAGACACCAACGAAAAAGAAAGAGTGCAGGTGTACTTCGAGCATAACAGGCTATGCGCGCCCTCGACAATACTAAACCGTGCGCAAACCAGCCAACGGTACTCCACTCTCAACCCCAGAGAGTTGCACATAATAATGTTGCATATAATAATATTCTAACAATACAAGGCAGTGTCCTAATATGACTACTAACCTCGGGGTGATATTAGTGGAAGCAAGTTGCCCTGACCACCTCTAATATCACACCAATATATCCTGCTTCAACCTGGGCCCCCCAGTGAGTTACCGCCCGTAACTATGAACTCTTAAGAGTCCACCTCCCACACTCACTTAACTGTGGGGGGGGGGGGTCCAAACTGAAGCTGGCTTCCTAATTATTATTAAACACTCCGTTGCCTCAGTTCGAAACCCGAGATAGGGAACACACAAGTGCTGGGGCAGAACAGTCAAGGTTGTTACCGGGTCCTGAGCACGAACACTGGGAAAAATATGTAGGGGTTATGGATGTGTGTGTGTGTGGACTGTGTATGGGGTTAACATTGATTATTAGTAAGGACCCCGGCAAACCTCCCAGCTCTTCCCTATCACGAATCCCGAAGTAGCCACCGAAGATACAGAATATATGATAAAACAAGGGAAAGATAAAAAAATGCTGATCAGAGGAAAGGAATAATCACAGAAGAAATTAGTGAATGTCTAGGATTCTCTGTTAATTACGTTACGTTAATAATAGTGCAAGCAAGGACAAATAAACGGGGACAGAATGGTGGGTCACGATCGGGAAGGGGACACCAACTATCTAGTCTGGCCACCAACGAGAGAATGGCTGGGACCGGATGTTGCAGGGCCCCGCGGAGGCCAGCCTCGAACGAAGAGGTTGCCCGATCTCACCACACGATATGATAAGACTAAGACACTTCACAAGAATAACTTATACTAAAGTAGTCCTGTGTTAACAACTTAACTAAAACAGTGTGGCAAATAAAATAAAGTACACCTTTATATTGTAACACAACTGAACTTGCAATTATCACATAGTTAATTAAACTCGTGTTGCTTAGCGAGAGAGCAACACGACCTCCACCCCCCACCCCCCCACCGCGAGGGAGCAACAAGCTGTCAACACTTCCCTCGCCAGCCACACTATCTAGCCAAAACTACACGTTGCCGCCTAACTAACAACTGGTTAGACGAAACTGATAACACTCTATGGGCTCATTCTTCACAAATGTTTATTGAGACAAAAATGCTTAGAGGCATGGCAAAACTAGTCATGAGTAATTTAGTGGAGCAGATAACTGCAAATTTCAGGAGAATCGTTCATTTCCGGAAACAAGCACCAAATTTGGCACACATACTCCTTGGGGATTGCTCTTTTGATAAAACCCGGTAGCCACCTAAAAATTCAAGATGGCGGCCATTTTTCAAGATGGCCGCCATTGAATATACAGAAATATTGCATTTCGCAATAAAATCGCAAAGACTTGTCCTATTTGAATGGTCTTGGTGTCAAATCATAAATCATTCACTATTTAGAATCCGTATTTGAAACCATGGACTTACTCACTAGCATCCTTTTACCATAATATCAGTCCCAGAATCCTAATATTCTGCTAAATTAGAGGTTCATGTTACGTCTGACTCAGCTAAAATGCATGGTAGTGTATATCGTAGTAGTGTTCGAGGTTTAGTATGTGTAGCATCTTCCTGTACAAGGCTTCCAAACTGGACATGACATGATGCGGTGGGGGGGTAGGGGGGGGGGTGGACGTTGAGAGACTTGCAGCGGAAGGTGTAGAGTAGTAGCTCAACAGAGCGAATGTCAACGCACAGCCAGGGCACACTGGTGGCACCGTTGCTGTGAAACTCAGCATGGGGTTCAGTATCAGCTGAATAATTAGTTTAGTGTAGCTAAATAATTAGTTTAGTGTCCCAAATGCTGTCTAATAAGCCCCGCATCAGTTAGCTACTGTAGATTACATGTAGTTTAACATAGATGTTTAGTTAGATAGCTGCGCCTGAATTGACAGGGTGTGGCAGCGCGGGAGAGCCGAGTCAAGGGTAACGGGCTTTACATTGCTTTGCATGTAGTTACCTGGATGGTGTACAGATCGCACAGGACTTAACTCCTTGCGACATATATGACGCGATCGATCGCGTCATATGGAACTTATAACCAAAAACTCATATGACGCGATCGCATCATATGGACTTATCTCCATGGCTCTCTAATAAGTTATATGATGCACTAGCGTCATATGGAGCTCAGTAAGTCCGATAAGTTAGCTTACGATAAAACCGTTGGTGGCAACCTCAGCCACCTCCGATAATTCTAACGGCCGCAGTGTTGTTGTGAGTGTAGTGCGAGGCAGTGGCAATGATACCGGGGCTCCCGCCTACTCGGACTTATTGGAACATAATATGTCTGAAGGAGTTAAATGATATTGGATGAACGATCGGGCTAGGTGTAGGTCATATATTTTTATTCCCGAACCTAGTCATATCCCATACCTAATTGTGCATGATTGTGATCAAGGTGGTAAAAGGATAACCCCTCGGCCTTGATTCACTGAATACAGATAATTATCATACTGTGATTATCTGTTATATCTGTTATCATATAACATACTGTGTTATATCATACTGTGATTATCTGTTATATACTGTGATTATCTGTTATCTATTATATCTGTATTACAGATAATTATCATACTGTATTCACCAAGATGGCAAATACAGATCCAGGACCATCTAAATTCCGGACTGACTGGAGCAAGTGTTGTCTTTGCCAGAAGAAGAAGAGTGAAGAGCTCAAGTAACCACGTGCACAACAACCACAAGAACATGATGGCTACACTATGATTGCGACTACTATTCCCCTCTTTCACGCAATTAATGAGATGCCTATTGTTCTGGATCCAGCCAGACTGATGATGGTGGTGGCATTGAAGAAACTCTGAGGAGGAACAAGGCACAGTATCACCAAAGTTGTCGCCTTATGTTCAACAACACGAAACTGGAGAGAGCCAGACAAAGAAGAGCAGAGAGTGCTCAGCCAGTAGAATGCCCGACAAAGTTGTGTAGAACCAGCCTTGAAGGCCAAACATGTTTCATATGTGACAAAGAAGCCCCATCCTCTGAACTCAGACAAGTTATGACGATGAACCTCAATAACAGACTTAACTCCTTGCGACATATATGACGCGATCGCGTCATATGGCAGAGTGAACCAAAAACTCATATGACGCGTGTAATAGATCATGCCCGGTGCCAATTGTAATAGTAATCCTGTCCAGATCGCCAATTGTAATAGATCATAAGACTAATAGGTTACTGTAACACTTGCCCATTATCTAGGAAATAAACCTATAATTGATAGTGTCGTTACTTTAGATCAACAATAGACAAATATCCCTTGTGAAATTATGGCAACAAAAGTCCCAGAACATGCTATACATTTATATCTATACTGACTCGATGCAGTAATATATTTGAAAAGAAAATTGCAGTTCCCAGCTTGCGGGATAATAGAGTACACGGATTTATTGTAATGATAGGTATATATTGATAATAATTATATTCTTAAAGTTAGTAAGAATTAAAGAAACAAACATTCCTACTAAAATGGTTTTATTGAATAGCGACACTGAAATTGCATTTATCAAAGAGATAATTTCATTCACACACTCAGCCACTCAATCTAACCCACTTATCTAATCCACTTACCTAAATACAATTACCCAGTATTATAACTACCCCTAAGATTACCCCAAATCATTATACTGATTACTGCTTGTCACACGAAATCTCACATCAACCAACCCTTTAGTCTACTGTGATATCGTCGCCTAGCCCAGCAAATGACCGCATGATCGAATAAGGTACTACGAGATTTTCCCACACTCACAGTACCCGTCAATCACACTCATCACTCTCTCTCTCTCTCTCACCTCCTCACCTCAGTTACGTGACTCGCTAGACTAATGAGAGTTGCCTAATTAAAGGGTCTCAAAACGGGCAGTACGACAAGTCCTAGGGAGTCAAGCCGACCATCCTCTAACAGTAACCTCACCCTCTGTGGGGTTGAGAGCTACGGCGTCACTCACCGACACACCACACACGTGACTCGCTAGACTAATGAGAGTTGCCTAATTAAAGGGTCTCAAAACGGGCAGTACGACAAGTCCTAGGGAGTCAAGCCGACCATCCTCTAACAGTAACCTCACCCTCTGTGGGGTTGAGAGCTACGGCGTCACTCACCGACACACCACACACGTGACTCGCTAGACTAATGAGAGTTGCCTAATTAAAGGGTCTCAAAACGGGCAGTACGACAAGTCCTTCAAGCTGACAATCCTCTAGCGGTAACCATCACCCTCTGTGGGGTTAAGATGCTACGGCGTCACTCACACACCCGCACACATCCACACACACGTGACTCGCTAGACTAATGAGAGTTGTCTAATTAAAGTCTCAAAACGGGCAGTACGACAAGACCTTCAAGCCGACAATCCTCTAGCGGTAACCTCACCCTCTGTGGGGTTAAGCGTTACGGCGTCACTCACCACACCCGCACACATCCACACACACCCATGGCCACGTGCATAGCTAAATCAGTGGGATATCGCCGCAGGAGAACAATGTCGCCCTGGGCATCCCTAGCCTTTAGCAAGCCCTCTGTGGGGTCATGCTTACACCTGCCATTCTCGGCCATAGCATAAGCTAATTCGGTCGGCGTCACAACCTTGGCCATGTGCACGGTCTGGCACAGTCCTGGTGACTGGCCAACGCACACAAGCACACCACCACACATCACTCTCACCACCACACATCACACTGGATATCTCAATCAACGTTGACACTTGTCTAACTGAATTGGACTCACCTGATTATGGTTGAATTAGGGCACGAGGTGCCCTCGCAGCACTGCCGACCCATTCATCGCGGGCACAACAAAATTGGACTATCTCGTTGGGGTCGGGCAGGAGGAGAATAAGGCCTGTCCTGGGCATTCCTGCCCCCTTTATAACCTCGGTTTTCCCCTCCCCCATCACATTTTGAATTTGGTGCCAATGAAAAGACTGGACATTCCCTATGACCACGCCTACAACATGAACGCACACACACATGTACGCGTAACGGCGTCCTACCCACGCTCACAAGCAAGAACGCACACACGCACACATGTACGCGAGGTGCCTAGCGGTACACAGGCCTATGCCTGTGCCTCCACCCCTCACCTCTCCCTTTCTCTACAGCTGTTCCCGCCTCCCCAATTTTTCCCGCGCTCGAGAAATATACCTAACCCTATAGTATATAATCACAGTCACGGTCTGACCCGTGACAACGCGACCGCGTCATATGGACTTATTATATTGCCAGAAAATAAATTTATGACGCAATTGAGCCGGTCTTTTGGCTGGTAAGTCCGATAAGTTAGATGTACATGTGGAAACATCTAGCAACCCCCTAGCGTCCCTGTGAGGGCCCCGCGGGGGTAGAGAGAGCCAGTTTCTTCCCAGCAGCCAGTCTACTAGGTGGGTGTGCGCGGCCCTTTAAACCAAGGGGCCTCCATTTTGCCCAGCCTGGCTTGTATTACCGCCCTAATATAACCCAAACGAAGTGCTATATCGTTGGGTTATCGATGGAGTATTGTGTTAGTCTTGTTTAGGGTATAATAACCATGTTAGTGATGTGTTATGCTAGTCTGGTGTATGTGATCAAGGTGGGCTCCACGAGGAGCCATGGTTTCGCTTGTTTGTGGATCACTTTCATACAATATCGAGTCAATTATATTGCTATTTATCAGTTCAAGTATTGTATCTTACTTATATAAGTGTTTCTTAGTGAAAACACTTTTATTACTGGTCGAGCATTCTCTGGTGTAGGCTACGTGACCAAGGTGGTGGAGCCCACGAGGGGCCATGCTTTTTGCCTATACGTTTCACTTGTTTGTGGATGACTTTCATATAATATCAGTCAATTATATTGCTATTTATCAGTTCAAGTAGTGCATCTTACATGTATTAGTGTTTCTTAGTGAAAACACTTTTATTACTGGTCGAGCATATGTCGCCATGCTCCCTCAGCCCTGTGCATTTTTGCTCGATAAATTTAGTGGTGGAAAGTGCTTGGGAGGTAAGTTTTTTATTGGCAAAAGCACTCTACATATACGGCTTGGTGGCCACGAGGGAATCTCAGCAGTGTGAGTAAGTACAGTCAAAATTTTTATGTCGCCACGAGTAGGTGGTGGTGGTGGTGGTGGTGATGATGGTGATGGCCACGAGTAGGTGGACGTGGTGGTGGTGGTGGTGGTGATGGTCGTGGCGATGGTGGTGATGGTCGTGGTGGTGGTGGTGATGGTCGTGGTGGTGGTGGTGATGGTCGTGGTGGTGGTGATGGTGATGATGGTGATGGCCACGAGTAGGTGGACGTGGTGGTAGTGATGGTGGTGGTGATGGTCGTGGTGGTGGTGGTGGTGGTGGTGGTCATGGTGGTGGTGGTGATGGTGGTGGTGGTGGTGTTGACACCAATAGGGTAGGGTCCCTTTTCTGACCTCGGGTCAGGTCACTTTTCTGACCGTGGGTCAGGTCAGAAAATGAACCCAACCCTATTGGTGTCAACACCACCACCATCTCCACCACCACCACCACCACCACCATTTTATTATTTTTATTATTTTTGTGGTTAGGCCTATTTTATTATTTTTATTATTATTATTTATTATTATACCTGTAATTCCTGTGTATGGGATCACCCATAAAAAAGTATTTATATTTGTATTTCATTAATATTTTTGCTTTATTATATTATTATAATTTATTAATATACCCAACATTATTATTATAAATGTCCCCCACCCCAAACTCTATTATATATATATATATATATATATATATATATATATATATATATATATATATATAGGGGAGGTGTGGTGGAGTGGTCTTGCCACTGGCCTGGTAATCCAAAGGTCCCGGGTTCAAATCCCGATGTATCAATGGGAAGATATTATTGGGATGGAATTTGTGCTGTACCTAGTATCAGTGCATTACCACAAAGCCCACCGAAACGTCAATAAAATACCCTCATTGTTCCCTGATTAAATAGCACTGTATGAATATTCCCATATTCAAAATATGCTATAGGGGTGCAATGCCTGGTGAGTTATCTGCTCAACAGGTGGCGTTGTGTGTGTGTAGGTGTGAGAGTCCGAGTGTAGGGGGTGAGACAGTGAAGCACGGGAACGAGATGGCTTCAGGGATGGGGTCGTTTCGGGCCATGAGTGAGCACCGTGCCTCATGTGAAGGCAAGATGGCAGGTGCTCGTTGTGCTCTACGTGCTTCACATGTCTCACTCCCTAGACTGGAACAAGACCTCACGGGCTTCACTGTTCATTGAATGTTAAGGCTCTCAGCCTATGCCCGAGAGGAAGTAAGTTGGAATATAGAAAAAAAAAAAAAAAAAAAAAAAAAAAAAATATATATATATATATATATATATATATATATATATATTATATATATATATATATATATATATATATAATTATATATACCGGTATATATAAATATATATATTTTTGTTTTGTTTAGGGGTGGCCTATTTTTTTTGTTTTCCCTATATTTTTATATATATATTATATATATATATATATATATATATATATATATTATATATATATAATATATATATATATATGCTCCACATTTCTGTCAACACTGTGGTGTTAGTTGTGGTGGTGTGTTAGTTGTGGTGGTGGTGTTAGTTGTGGTGGTGGTGTTAGTTGTGGTGTGTGGTGGGTGGAGGTGGTGGTGTTAGTAGTGGTGGTGGTGGTGGTGATTGTAGTTGTGGTGGGTTTCACACCTTCGAATACCACTCCCTTGGCTTCACACCTCCCAATAGAGTACCTGGACCTGAGTGACCCTTCCCCAGACAGTCACTTGATCTCTTGTATATACTATGTTTTTTTATTTTTATTATGCCCCCTCCCCCATTATACCCCCCTCCCCCTCTTCCCCCTGCCCCTCATATACAATATATATTATTAGGATAGTATCTATTTATTATATATTATTATTCGACTCCCTTCCCCTCCCTCCTCCCCCTCCCCCCCTCCCCCTCCCCCCATATATATATACCGGTGTATATATATACCGGTATATATATATTGTTACGTATCTTGATCCTCAAGTGGTTAACTTGATGAATCTAGATAGCACAGAGATATATATTAAGGTATCAGTCAGCTGAAGGCAAAACAAAAGTCAAATCTAATAAAATAATTTCCTGTTGTTGCTTCCTTTCCTTTTGGATCTTAGGACTTAGTATCCTTTATTGACTGATACTCTTTAATTATGAAAAATACTGAAACTAATGAAAGTCATGTAGTATTTATAAAGAATTGTTATTTAACCGAAGCTTAGTAGGCTATGGTTATGAACCGAATAAGTTATAGCTAAAGAAGGACTATTAATTTTATAAAAAGTCTTGAAAGATAAATATTAAAGTAAGAATATTTCGGTCTCTTACCCTTTTTGAAATGAATAGATAGTTTTATGATATGTCCTTTTATTGTTATTTAATGTAATTATTCTTGGTTCTTGTCTTACGTTAATAGTATTATATTATTATTATCATCAGGGTTTATATCAAAGTCACATAAAAAGTTAGATATATATTTAATAATTAGTTAAATGTATTTCTTAACCACGTAACATTGAGGTTTGATTATGAGTAAATAAAGTTACAGGATCGTTTCATAGATTCGATTCAGGTCTCACTCAAATAATATGAAAAGCAAAATATAATATTTTGAAGCAAAAGAATTTTCTTCAGCTTAGGAAATCACTAGAAGTAATATTAACACAGCCATGTTAGTCTAAGGCGATATTACTAATACGAGACAATAGCATCACCGTACTAAGCACCGTTAAGCAATGTAAGCTTAATTCAAAGAAAATGAAAGAACTCGTAAGTATTAATATAAAACAATAGTATTACTTTCATCATAACCCAATTACTTAAAGAGTTGCTTTAGTCCACAAGTTAGTCAACTAAAATAGTTAAGTACATAATAATAGCGTTAACGTTAAATCCCAATCAAATAGTTACGTACATAATAGTAGCGTTAACGTTAATTCGCAATCAAATAGTTAAACACATAATAGTAGCGTTCACGTTAATTCCCAATCAAATAGTTACGTACATAATAGTAGCGTTAACGTTAATTCGCAATCAAATAGTTAAGCACATAATAGTAGCGTTAACGTCAATTCGCAATCAAATAGTTAAACACATAATAGTAGCGTTCACGTTAATTCCCAATCACATATCTCACTAACCAACATAACGTAAGTGTTTACACCGAACACACTTAACACACATTTATATAATCTGACTGACAGTCACAATCCCATTATAATACTTCACCCCGTCTTCCTCCAGCTGCAAGTTCACCTTCCCCAACTCCAAATGAGACTGATTTGAATGCCCACAACTCGGATCTTATATACCAAACAATGATGGCCTAGGAACGAATCAGGAGGCGAGTGATGGTGCGCGCTCCAATCATAGCTCCTCGAGTTGCATAGCAGGTGCATGGTCCAATCACAGCTCCTGGCGTCGAACATACGTCATAACGTCGGGTCATCGAGGTAGTTTGCAGGGTCCCCTATGATGCACGCAGGTGTGAAGGCTAGTTTGCAGGTATGCGGGCGAGCTGGTTTACCCACTCGCTCGTTCGCTCGCTAGTCTGCTTCACCGTTTGGGTAGTTTGGCTCCTTCAACTCTAATTCTAACTCTTAAATGAACATACAGGGCTCCGTATGTCAGACCTCCCCCCTAGAAAAGAGTTTAAGGAGTATAGTACATAATATTAAACACAATACATAAATAGATTCACCACCAGATTGGCAACAGCAAGATTATAATGAGGATATAATAAGGATATCACCCAAAGTAGGCAACGTCTCCAGGTACCACATCAGAACATAGCCGGAACGTAGCTGGAGCGTTATTCGAACTGCATGGCATTATCTCACAGCTGAAGGCTTGAAAGCGCACTACAAAAGCATAATATTTACCTCGCTACAAGGAAGAGCTAATTGCCAAAATCCTAATTAAACTTACTGTTGTATGAGGCCAACCTGGTAAATGCAATCTTTGATCTGTGGCAGTGGGTAGGTATCGTTCTTTGTGACAGCATTAACTTGCCTATAGTCCCTACAAAACCTATGGCTCCCGTCTGGCTTTGGCACAAGTATGACCGGACTACTCCACTGGCTGAAGGCCCCTGTGATCAGCTAGTTTGAAAAAATTAAGTCAAGCTCGACCTGCAGTATACTCCTGCGTTGTGGCGAGACATGGTAGGGGGATAGTTTAATGGGAGTTGCATCCCCTACGTCGATGTCGTGCACGGCCAAAGAAGTGAGCCCTGGAGTATCACGGAACACACTGAGAGACTGAGAAAAACAGAGATTAGTTGGTTCGCTTGATCAGAGGGAAGATGACATAGGTTAGATGGTGATTCCTTCAAAGCCACTGAATTATACTGAAAGTTGGATAGGCTAAATGACAAGTCAAAGTCTGCATAGATACCTTCAGGCTCTGGAACAGTCTGTTGCGGGTCAGTAAGAGAACTGAAGACTTCGTCCGCACCAGGCTGTTCACAGGTTCTGACATTCACTGCCACAGTGGGAGAATCTGGAGGAGAGGAATCAGGGGACCTATGGTAGGGCTTCAACATATTTATATGGAATACTTGAGTGGGCTTTCTCCTGTCTGGGGTAGTTACTAGATAATCGGTAATTCCTCACCCTCCGAATGATCTTATATGGGCCCCTGAACTTGGCAGATAAAGGTTGGCCAAAAAGGGGGAGCAGGACCAAAACCTCATCACCGGGCTTAAACTCCCTCTCACGGGCTTTTCTGTCATACCATTTCTTCATGGAGCTTTTAGCCACTGTCAAGTTTTGAGCGGCAAACTCACATGAGGATCTCAGCCGGGTTTTGAAATCTGAAACATACTTGAGGAGGTTTTGGTTCCCCTCCTGGCCAACTAGGCTATCCTGCAATAGTTGCAAAGGACCTCTTACCTGGTGACCGAAAACTAGCTCATTAGGGGAAAAACCCAGGGATTCAGTTGGAACCTCACGAGTAGCAAATAAAAGAAAAGGTACCCCCTTATCCCACTCAACTCCGGTCTCTGTACAATACTTACGTAACATTCCCTTTAATGTCTGATGATATCGTTCGAGAACCCCTTGACTCTCTGGGTGGTAGGTGCTAGACGTTACATGCTCGATACCCAACTCCTTCAGGGACTGCTGGAAAATGTTAGAGGTAAAATTAGTTCCTTGATCACTTTGCACCTCATGGGGGAAACCCATTCTGGTGAAGAATTTGAGCAGTTCCTTGATAACAGTTGGAGCAGAGGTAGTCCTTAAGGGTATAGCCTCTGGGTAGCGAGTTGCCATGTCCATGATAGTTAATAAATAAATGTTACTGTTATGCCCGGTCCAAATTGGAACGCGAGATATTCTTTGTACAATGAGCAGCTCTCTAACTGGATAGGTATACCTTAAACTTTAAATAAAGAGACAACACGGCAGGATAGTAAGCACACAGGTAACAAGTTAACATGGGTTTTATTCAGTTTAACACCTGGTTCATGGAGGAGCAAGACATATATTTTAATGTAACCTGGAGATCATCAACAACAATAAGAATAATTAAGACATACAATACTCAGGTTATCAAGTAAGCAATAGGAGTCGGACAATGGGTCGGACTCAGGTAATAATAATACTCCTAGGATACAATTATAAGGTATCCAAAATGGTGGAGGTACACCTCCTACCCAAATAGATCTCAGAGAGGATCTCAACAAAAGACAAGAGTGCAGTAATGGCAAATGCCGTCTGGATCATGCAATGATGTCCCCGGCATATAGTGACGTTAACTAACTCTAAAGCAATAATGGCCAAGTGGTCATCAACAATGAAGTGGGCTCGGAAAGGCTCACAAATGATATACTATAGGTGTGCTAGATCTCACCTGGCAAAGATTAATCCTTAACTCTAATTGTGTACTAGCAGGGTGCTGAAGGCTGAGGCAACAATCGTCGGGAGCTGAGATAGAGTGAAATCTATTTGAGTTATGAACCTGACAGAATGTTAAATGAATTAGGCTAGAAGTTATACAAAGGGACTAGATTACGTGCAAATATGGTTTGTGTTTGATGCTAGGGTCTTATATAAGCACGCCCCTCTGTCGGGCTATGGGAGACCAATAACCCGGGAAGGTGCATATATAAGGATCCCCTGATAGGTATGTATAATGGGTCCCGGCAAGTGGGCTAATTAACGTCAATTTAAGTAGGGAGAAGAAAGACCTCTCGCAAGACGTAATGTTAATGAGAACCCCTGAAGATAACTTCTACCACAACCCTGAGTCAACTCTATACCCAGAAACGGTACAAAAGCACTTAAAGGAGAGCTGTAGTGAAGAGGAGGGCCCATAGATCGAGGGAGGATCCAGTAGTCCGGAGGGCGGCTGGGCGTGATGACTCCGGAAGTTGGTCCAGGGGGGGCGGCTGGGCGTGATGACTCCAGCTACTGGTCCAGGGTGAGTCACAAGATGATTCCTTAGACCTTGGCGCCTACCACGGGACAACCGGGTTCCTCTTGCACTCCCACAGTGCAGTGATCCCCAAAGGATATGCTGGAGTTCTGCTACAAGGTTTGGGGGGTTATGGTGACTAGCATAGATCTACCTAGAGTGGCAAGCAGTCTAGATAGTGACATTATAGGTAGTCTAAGGGGGGTCAAGGTAAGTGTCTTCCTTCCTTGCTAGTTCGTGGAACTATCAGAACCATGTAGCAAAAAGAGAATCCAGAAAGGGGAGCCCAAAGGGGGTGCCCAAAATTAGTCCTCTTCCTGATGGGGGGAACCCGATCTGGTAGATCTCTAGTTATTACACTATCCTCATAATCCCTTGAACAAAACAAGGTAGGAATCCTTTGGTACTTGGTTTGTGCACCGCATCGAAGGCCAGAAAGGGGGAGCCCAAAGTGGGTTGCCCAAGCTAGTCCTCTTCCTGATGGGGGAACCCGACCTGGTAGATCTTCGATCACAGCACACAACTGACAAGTTGAACACCAGCTATCTCTGGCTGTTCTTACCCTGAACTAAAGAATACCAAATGGCAAGCTTAGTTCATGATCGGGGGGTGAGTATAAGGCAATCTTCTTGCCCCTACTTAAGGCGCCCGGCTTGAGAGGATCAAGGGCGTTTGGCGCGTGGTGGTTATGTCCTTGTGGCTCTGGGGGTGGCGCGCCTGGACTCTGGCTGGCAGGAGTAGGGTTGGCTGCAGGTTTTAGTGGCAGCTAGAGATGCGGTCTTATCATCCTGAGACCGCATCTCAGTTACCTTGGGAAGTCTTAGGCAATGGGCCTACAATGTCCACTACCACCCGAGTAAAAGGATTCTCGAAAACGGGCAAGGGCACCAGAGGATGTACAGGCACCTTCTGATTGGGTTTTCCTGTCATCTGGCAAGTGTGACACACTCTACAAAACTCCACTACATCTGCACGCATTCCTGGCCAGTAAAAGTGGGCTCTGATTCTGTCTAGAGCTTTTCTCACACCTAGGTGTCCTGCCAATGGTATACAATGTGCCATTTCCATGATATCTCTATGACAAGGTTTGGGGACTACTACTTGATGGACGTCCCAAGCCCCGTCATCGATTGGTCTGTGTGGCGGTCTCCATCTTCGCCACAATACTCCTCCTTTGAGGTAGAAACATTCACCACCCTCCTTCTCACATTCCTCTTCACTCACGGACCTGGCAGCTAACTCCTTGCATTCACTGTCATCTCTCTGTAGCTCTACCAGGCCACTAGGACAATTTGGAGGGGTTTCATAGTCATCGTTAGGGTCAAGATGAGCCATAAAGGTGTCAGATAAATCCACCTCAGTCACATCATCAGGCACAGTTGGAGCATCATTCACTCTCTCATCATCCCTTTCATCAACTCTTACATTCGGTACATTTCTGTCTGAGGGAACTGCTACTTGAGACATTGAACGTGTGACAGCACACACAGGGAAAACAGTTGGCTTCTCCTTTTCGAGCTCACCGGTTAGTGGCTCGTTAACAGGGGAAAGTGACAAAATGGGGTCTGGTTGGACCTTCTCACCTGCTACATCATTCCCCAAAAGGAGCGTTACCCCAGGCACAGGGATATCTTGGGACCTACACAAAGCTATGGTGGCCTCACCCTGTAGTAACTCACATTCAATTTCGCCTTTTACCAAGTATGCATAAAACTGGCCTCCAGCACCTCTCATTACAACTGGTTCGCCAGGTGGGCACTCAGTGTAAGGATTCACCATGAGGGTGCTAGTAGAACCTGTGTCTCTCAGAATTTTTACCTCATGCATACAACCATTTAATCTCACGTTGCCAGATGAAATAAAGGGACGGTAACTGTCCTGCACTGATTGTGAAATTATTATTGGCTTAACCCTAGTGGGTTGCACCACACATGCTACTACACCCCTGTCTAGATGGTTTACGTTAGCTGCTAGGTACTCCTTCTGTCGGGAGTCCTGCATTAAAGGAAAATTTGGTGCTAGGTACTCCTTCTGTCGGGAGTCCTGCATTACAGGCACATATGGAGTTTGAGATACGGCGGCAACTGTCTGCCCCGATCTCTCGGTTTTCTCCTTGGCCCAGCACTGATAAACTAGGTGGCCTCTCATGCCATAAAAAGTACATACTTTAGGGGATACGGGAACGTTCCCTCTTTGAGCATTACTATTAGTTTGGGGCCCACCTCTGTTACCATTGCCCTGAGTCGCATTTTTAGTTGGGGGAACAATTCTATTTTGGCTAGCTGGGGAAGACGTTATAGGCTTGTGACTGGGTCTGTCAGATTTGTGATTGGGATACTTAAAATTAGAACTAGAATTATCGTTGGGTTTCTTTCCACGAAATTTGTTGTTGAGCACGTATGTGTCAGCCATGTCAGCAGCGTCGGCAAGACAATCTACCCTTTTCCCCTTTAAATGATAGGATACAGAAGAATCAATTTTCCATAGGAAATTTTCTAACAGGACCAACTCCTTCAGATCGTTGTAGCTTGTGACTTTCTTACTCTTGACCCAATGATTGAAAGTTTTAGTCATGGTCCTGGCAAATACCTTATGGGTTTCTTCTACTTTCTTCTGGTTTTTACGGAAAGATTGCCTGTAAGCCTCAGGCTGCAATTGATAGGTTTTTAGGATAGCTTCTTTGAGATTGTCATAATCCTGCCTAACTTCTGCTACTTCTGACAAATACGTGGCTCGAGCCTGCCCTGTCAAAACAGTTTGTAACATAAAAGGCCATTGATCTCTTGTCCACTTCATACCTCCAGCAACTTCCTCAAACAAAACAAAGAAATCCTGCACATTATCCTCAGTGAAAGGTGGAATGACACTAGTCATAGTCAATCCCAGAGGGGGAGCAATTACGGGAGCATTTGTATTGACATTTAGTTGAGCTATTTGATATTGATATTGATATTGTTCGGTCGTTGCTCTGGCTTTTATGCTGGCTTCTTCGGTATTTTCTTTTATTCTGGCTAGTTCTAGTTCGAATATTTGATCACCGGTCAACCCAGGTGGCAATTGTACATAAAGTTGGCTAGGTTTACTCGGGATCCCACCAACTGCTCCGTCACCCTCCCCGCCTTCTACAGGGAACAGGTGGGTTTTTATGGTCTGAGCCACCTCTACTTTGGACATGTTTGAGACAGTTAATTGGAGATGTGAGGCAAGCACTTTCAGTTCAGATTTTGACAGATGGTCAATATCAGGGGTTGTGGGTTCTGATTCTATGAAAACTCGAGCATCTTCGTCATTAATTAGTTGAGGCATGATTAATATTTGATTTTTAAGTAGTGAAACGGTAATGAAACTGAGTGAAACTGTATGAAACGAATCCTGGCAAGGTCGCCACTCTTCTGTTACGTATCTTGATCCTCAAGTGGTTAACTTAATGAATCTAGATGGCACAGAGATATATATTAAGGTATCAGTCAGCTGAAGGCAAAACAAAAGTAAAATCTAATAAAATAATTTCCTGTTGTTGCTTCCTTTCCTTTTGGATCTTAGGACTTGGTATCCTTTATTGACTGATACTCTTTAATTATGAAAAATACTGAAACTAATGAAAGTCATGTAGTATTTATAAAGAATTTTTATTTAACCGAAGCTTAGTAGGCTATGGTTATGAACCGAATAAGTTATAGCTAAAGAAGGACTATTAATTTTATAAAAAGTCTTGAAAGATAAATATTAAAGTAAGAATATTTCGGTCTCTTACCCTTTTTGAAATTAATAGATAGTTTTATGATATGTCCTTTTATTTATATTTAATGTAATTATTCTTGGTTCTTGTCTTACGTTAATAGTATTATATTATTATTATCATCAGGGTTTATATCAAAGTCACATAAAAAGTTAGATATATATTTAATAATTAGTTAAATGTATTTCTTAACCACGTAACATTGAGGTTTGATTATGAGTAAATAAAGTTACAGGATCGTTTCATAGATTCGATTCAGGTCTCACTCAAATAATATGAAAAGCAAAATATAATATTTTGAAGCAAAAGAATTTTCTTCAGCTTAGGAAATCACTAGAAGTAATATTAACACAGCCATGTTAGTCTAAGGCGATATTACTAATACGAGACAATAGCATCACCGTACTAAGCACCGTTAAGCAATGTAAGCTTAATTCAAAGAAAATGAAAGAACTCGTAAGTATTAATATAAAACAATAGTATTACTTTCATCATAACCCAATTACTTAAAGAGTTGCTTTAGTCCACAAGTTAGTCAACTAAAATAGTTAAGTAGCGTTAACGTTAAATCCCAATCAAATAGTTACGTACATAATAGTAGCGTTAACGTTAATTCGCAATCAAATAGTTAAACACATAATAGTAGCGTTCACGTTAATTCCCAATCAAATAGTTACGTACATAATAGTAGCGTTAACGTTAATTCGCAATCAAATAGTTAAGCACATAATAGTAGCGTTAACGTCAATTCGCAATCAAATAGTTAAACACATAATAGTAGCGTTCACGTTAATTCCCAATCACATATCTCACTAACCAACATAACGTAAGTGTTTACACCGAACACACTTAACACACATTTATATAATCTGACTGACAGTCACAATCCCATTATAATACTTCACCCCGTCTTCCTCCAGCTGCAAGTTCACCTTCCCCAACTCCAAATGAGACTGATTTGAATGCCCACAACTCGGGTCTTATATACCAAACAATGATGGCCTAGGAACCAATCAGGAGGCGAGTGATGGTGCGCGCTCCAATCATAGCTCCTCGAGTTGCATAGCAGGTGCATGGTCCAATCACAGCTCCTGGCGTCGAACATACGTCATAACGTCGGGTCATCGAGGTAGTTTGCAGGGTCCCCTATGATGCACGCAGGTGTGAAGGCTAGTTTGCAGGTATGCGGGCGAGCTGGTTTACCCACTCGCTCGTTCGCTCGCTAGTCTGCTTCACCGTTTGGGTAGTTTGGCTCCTTCAACTCTAATTCTAACTCTTAAATGAACATACAGGGCTCCGTATGTCAGAATATATATATATATTTTGTCCTATATTCCAACTTACTTTACTAGGCTGAGAGCCTTAACATTCACCGCTTTACAATGAACAGTGAAGCCAGTGAGGTCTTGTTCCAGTCTAGGGAGTGAGACATGTGAAGCACGTAGAGTACAACGAGCACCTGCCATCTTGCCTTCACATGAGGCACGGTGCTCACTCATGGCCCGAAACGATCCCATCTCTGAAGCCACCTCGTTCCCGTGCTTCACTGTCTTACCCCCTACACTCGGACTCTCACACTTACACACACACAACCCCACCTGTTGAGCAGATAACTCACCAGGCATTGCACCCCTATAGCATATTTTGAATATGGGAATATTCATACAGTGCTATTTAATCAGGGAACAATGAGGGTATTTTATTGACGTTTCGGTGGGCTTGTGGTAATGCACTGATACTAGGTACAGCACAAATTCCATCCCAATAATATCTTCCCATTGATACATCGGGATTTGAACCCGGGACCTTTGGATTACCAGGCCAGTGGCAAGACCACTCCACCACACCTCCCCTATATATATATATATATATATATATATATATAAAATACATATATATAATATAATTCGTGTTTATGTATTTATGTATGTTATGCCCCCTCCCCCTCCCACCATATATAAAAAAATAAAAAATAAGAACGCACGCACGGAAGGAGGTTGAATATCTCTCTCTCTCTCTCTCTCTCTCTCTCTCTCTCATGTACTAGAACCTTTTCTTCCTCATCCCTTTCTCTGGCTTGTATCTATTCAGCCCCATTCAGCCTACTGTTTTAAGACATTTATACCTATCCTGTTGCCGATATAAACATGACGAGCGATAACGAGCCAGCATTGTATGGAGAAAGCCGGCTTCGCCGGAGAAATTTTTCTATCGAAAAATGTACAAATTTAGCCTGCTGCCAAATTGTTTTTAATAAATATACTGGCTCGCTACCGCTCACCAGAAAAAAACCGACACCTGGATGGGCATACACGTCTTAAAACAGTAGGCTGAATGGGGCCGAATGAATACAACCCAGAGAGAGAGGGGTAGAGAGAAAAAAGTGAGGTGGGCCACCTTACTCAGCCATTTTACCCATTGAATGCGAGGAGTCCGGTAACTTTGGATTAGGGTTTGTTTATATTCTGGCTTCGTAACCTTGAACGCAATACAGTTGTTGTGTTGGTGGTGTAATGGTTTAGCTGCTTATGTTCTGGAGTGTGGTGTCCCGAGTTTGAATCCCGGCCGGATCATATGCTTTCATTAGTTTATTCAAGTACGTTGGGGTTTGTAATTGATGATTAATGTTAAGAACGGAGTGTTACTTAATTATCATGTTGCATCCAATTTTGTGATTCTATATTATCCCTTTGAAAGTTATCACGCATTTGACAGGTTATTCTGGTTATCATTAGACAGTTTTATACAAGAAGAATCTGTGGCAATTATATGAGTAAAGATTATTTCAATAAACGACGTCCATATACCCTACCTAATCTGAACAAAAAAATAGTTTATTATTATGAGAAAACCCGAAAAGAAATGCGTATTAGATCTAAACCCATTCAGTTCCGGTAAAGTCCTTTTCATAAACTCTGACAACTAATAGACGATTTGTATTGAGGATAGGAACGACGTCTACCCATCAAAAGATTACACTCTATCTCAATGAACCCGTTTAGCTTCCATGCGTCTAATCCATCGTCAAATCAGATCAGATTGCTAAAGTTAACCCTCTGAGGATAGATGACGCACTCCCTTACTGTTTTCTGGCTATTATTAGACGATTTTATTCAGATTTGGATGGGTATATGGGACGCAGAAGGTTGATTGAGATTGTTTGTACCCTTTTAATTCCCACAGATCCTTCCTAAGTTGTATGAAATCGTCCAATGCTCGCCAGAATAAATTGTCAATATGCGTCATACTGCTTAAGGGGTTAAGTAAGAGAGTAGAGAGTTTTGGATAGTGGAAGAATAATTTGAGAAATGGGAAGTACAGTAAAACATAAAAGTACTTGTGTAGCCGGAATCTAATATAATAGACGTCGCCGGTACGGGTTAAGGCAGCCCACCTCCCTTTTTTTTTTCTTTCCCTCTCTCTTTGGCTTGCATCCATTCGGCCCCATTCAGCCTGCTATTTTGAGACGGTTACCCCCATCCAGGTGTCAATATTTAACTGGCGAGCGGCAGCGAGCCAGCATATACTGTATATATATATTTTTTGACAGCAAGCTAAATTTGTACATTTTGCGATAGAAAAATGTCTCCAGCGAAGTCGGAATTCTCCATACAATACTGGCTCGCTATCGCTCGCCAGGAAGAAATCGACACCTGGATGGGGATAAACGTCTTAAAAAATTTGGCTTAATGGGGCCATGTGGATACAAGCCAGAGAAAGAGAGAAAAGGATAAAAAAAAAAAAAAAAATAGGTGACCCCCTTAACCCGGGAGCTGCGGGGAGACTCTTAAGAGTTCCCCCGGCGCACTGCGGGGAGACTCTTAAGAGTCAGAGAAAACAAAAATCAACTTTTGACATCGAAAAAAAAAAAAAATTTATATTTTTTTTTTTTTTATTTTTATTTTTTTGGCCCCTGGGCCATGCAAAATCTCAGTCCTCTACCTCCCCTCCTTCCCCACTTTCCTCCTCTCCTTCAGTTATCACCTATTTTCCCTGTTATTCCCTTATTCTGAGGTATATTTTCGTGCTAACATTAGAAATCCGATTGGAGGGTGTGGTCACTGATAGCAAGCGAGTGCAAGAGAGAGAGAGAGTATCGATCGACTGTGTCTCAGTGGCCTTGGGGGAAATTGGCGGGAAAGCAGATTGCCTCACCCATACATTATACAACTCGCGGGCTATATCTCCGATTTTGACCATCCAAACGCTGTTTTCACTCGTTTTATTGTTGTTTCAGGTTAATACCTTTATAATCAACCCATAATAGGCGCATATGGATAAGTATTAATGCTATTAATGGCACAATGAATATTTTAGTGACGGAAACACCTCAAATACGTCAGCACAGGGGGACGTTTCCAATTACCCCCATGCGCACTTCCTGACGTTCTTCTTGATTTACAGTGTGCTGGCTTAATAATCCAATAAGGTTGATAGGGTTTTGTCCTATTTTAACTAACTCAGTGCGGGATTAAAGGGTTAAGCTCTCAATTATAGGTCATTGCAGTTTGTGTTGTGATAAAGCCACCAGGATGGTGCATTACTCGAACTTTAACCCTTTAACGGTTAGGACGTACATTGACGGTTTATTCCGGCTATCATTAGACGATTTATTCAGTTTAGGATGGACCTTTCATTCAACGTAGAACATTATGTCGTCCCTAGTTCGAAATCTGAGCAAAGTATTCAGCTACATTTAGACAATTTTGTGAAGCTTAGGAAGGATATGGTAACTGACATCCATCCAACACACCTGGCGTGTCTAAATGTAATTAGGAAGTCATTAACCCCTTCAGTACCGGTGACATCCTTTTCATTATATTCTGGTAACTATTAGAGACAATTATTGAGCTCAGGAAGGACATCTACCCATTAAAAGGTTATAGAATATCTCAGGTAATCCCATAGTGCGCCTGGAAGTGTGGTGGGCGGGTTTGTGGCTTCGGCTCCGCTGCATGTCTCCCTGCCGAGATCGGAACCTCTCCGGGTGGTCGGGGACCAGGGGAGTGCTGGAGGGACCTTGGTGACCCTGGTCTCTGGGTCTTCTCCTGGATGACCTACAGTAGATGTGTGTGAATTTGTATTTTGTTTTTGTGTGTTCATTGTTTTCTGTTGTGTTTAGGGTTGTCCCTATTCTTGCTCTGTCTTGAGTCGGGAACTCTCTCTCCCCCCCCCCCCCTCCCTCCAAAAAAAAGGAAAAGTGGGGATTGGGTCTGAGTATGTAGATTGATAAATATAATCCCATAGTTACCATAAATATCTCCAATGCTTCACAAAATCGTCTAAATATTGCCGATATCAAATAAAATGGACGTCACTGGTACTGAAGGGGTTACTAAAGAATCCAAGTTAAACATGGCGAATTTTGTTTTTATATATAACCTAAAAAAAAATTGTTTATATAACTTGGATATTTTACGCCCGTCGCAGCTCATTTCCCGATAAATAATGGAAACACATGAACTTATTATGTCTCTGCACCATAGCATTGCCAGGTTTTCGTAATTAACAGCATATTTGACCATGAAAACGTTGTTTTTAACTGAATAATTAATATGGGAAGGAGCCATTTTATCACGAGCTTATAATAAAGAGACTATGGGTATTAATGCAGTCAACCTTAAATTTTCAATGGTGGGTTTATCCAAGGACGGTATCCTATGCTTCAACGGTCTTCAGATGTTTTGGAAAAAAAAAGGAAAAGTTGTGATTGGGCCTGGGTATATAGATAGATAGGTAGGTAGACAGGCCAGAAGAGACCCCCCCCCCCCTCCTCTTTCCCCTCACCACATACACAAAGGCACGCGCTTTGTTACTACTTCTGTGTAATATATCTCTGTGACATACAACTCCTTCGTTTGTAATTGCCTTATTGTTTATTCCCTTTATACTCTCTCTCTCTCTCTCTCTCTCTCTCTCTCTCTCTCTCTCTCAGTATATGCCCTAGTATATATACTTTATCAGGGGTCGCCTGTGTGAGTTACTTTTTAAGCCATAATGTGCACATTTGTCCTCGCTTTTCTCTGTGTTAGTGTCACCATGTGTGTGTATGTATGTATATATGTATTTACGTGTGCGTGTTTGACTGCGTGTGTTACTCTCATTTACTCAGTTACTTGTTCGTCAAGGGGAATCCACGCAATGCGAGCTAAGCTCATTATTATCGGGCCTCCTTAACTGGGAATGTATTGCGTGAAATGCATGTTAAGTGTTTTATGTACTGTTGGAATGGCTGTGGATGTGTGTGTAGTCTGTATTTTAGCCAATTGGCGTCATCGGGAACGAAGGCTTAGGGTGGATCTGTATGGTACCATTCTCACCATAGACGGTACCGTCTCGCCCGAAGGCTTAGGTAGCCATCAGCTTAGGTGAACCATATGATACCCATCTCGCCTTGTACCATTTTTGCCAACCCCAGATGGGACGTCACAACGTCGTCCACTTATTCCAGGTACCTATTTACAGCTAGGTGAACTGAGGCTAACACATGAAAGGAGACAAGCCCAATTTGTCTCCGCCCGGCGGGGGATTGAACCCCCGACCCCTCGTGTGTGAGACGAGAGCTCTACCTACTAGGCTACGGGCTGTGTACTAGGCTACGGGCTGTGTGTGTGTTTGTGTGTGTGTGTTTGAGGGGAGGGGAATTGTATTGCATTGTGTGTTTCTGTGTATGTACACTCGGGCACCATAGTCTCTAGCCCACTCATAAGAATTTGTGAACCCCTAATGTTTTTCGGTATGCAATTATATCTATCTGGTTTGATTTTTGGTTAGCTTTTCAATCAATATCATATACAGTTTTGTAGTTGATGTACAGAACATTTTGTTCTTAAATTCGTTTTTAGATAATACTTCTATAATTAGAAATAGGTGAAGTCCACGAATATTTATGAGTGGGCAAGAGACTATGGCATCAGAGTGTATAATTATACTGTATGTGTTTGTTTTTATGTATATACGGTGTAGGTTACTTATAATGAGCGTCAGTGTGTTTATGTATATACGGTGTAGGTTACGTATAATGAGCGTCAGTGTTTTTATGTATATACGGTGTAGGTTACGTATAATGAGCGTCAGTGTGTTTATGTATATACGGTGTAGGTTACGTATAATGAGCGTCAGTGTGTTTAGTGTTAGCATGGGTGTTGGTGTATGTTAGTGAGGGTTTGTGTGTGCTTGTGTATGCGTGCGTGTAAATACATAATTGCGATCCAATAAATATATTCGTGAGGAGTGTGCGTACGCTATAACGTGTATGTGTGTGTGTGTGTGTATGTGTGTGTGTGTGTGTGTGTGCATTATATTAATTAGGATGGCTTACTTCCATTAACGATCGCAAAATGGAAAACATTGCCTGCGTAATATTTTTAGGACAGTCTCTCTCGTCAAATAAGCTTAATGATGACTCTAACAGGGGAATCCAACCCACGCTCTGACACACACACACACACACATACAGAGCTACATAGAGCTACATAGATACAGAGAGAGAGAGAGAGAGAGAGAGAGAGAGAGAGAGAGAGAGAGAGAGAGAGATGCTTATCCACATAGGCCTCCTGAAAGGTTTCTGCTGTTCACACTTTCATCCAAAAACAAACTAACTGGGTAGGTTGTAGACACCAATCGAGCATTTCAATACCCAGGGGAGGCCGCATAGGTATGTGATAAGGAGTTGCCGGAACAATTGTTTTACTTGTACTGCTTCCCTCACTGTTTCCGTTTGTGTTTCGCCTACACAAAGAGTAATCCAGCTAGCTCTCACAAACACCTCCTCATCCTCCTATTCATTTCACTACACCAAACAAGCACACCACACTTCTTTCCAAAACACACGTGTGACGCCTGCAGTTTAGCAGAACGCCACGTGGGCTCAGCCGTTCGCTTGGCCACTCGCTAACACTCGCCAGGGCAATGTATTTGGCTACAGTCTATCTACAATGTTGTACTTTCTTTCTTGTGAATCGTCACGTAACAGGCAGTACAGAAGTGGTCTTTATTTTCGCCTGTGACAATGCATTATATTTTATATCATCAGTTATAAGTTTAATGTATAAGATTGAATGATACAGCTAGAGAGTGTGAGTGAGTAAGTACA
The DNA here is from genome assembly GCA_032716605.1 of Paralithodes platypus. NCBI lineage: Eukaryota > Metazoa > Arthropoda > Malacostraca > Decapoda > Lithodidae > Paralithodes > Paralithodes platypus. Next base: position 32,329,247 of record CM064552.1, on the reverse strand, counting down.
GGAGGCAGAGGGTAGTCGCGTAGTGTTACACGTTGTCTCGGTGACGTCATGCCACGGCCGGGCCCTCTGAGTGGCTGGCCGCCTCACCACCCTCCTGCCGCGTCAGGAAGTGGTCCACCCCCACACTCCCTGCTGCCTTGTGTCTTCCTTGCTCAGAGTTTGCCTGACCAGCATACCCTACACATCTCCCTTGCTACCTGTCCCCGACTTCTAGCTATAGAACACTTTCTCTCTCTCTCAACAACTTACCTCTTATTCTTCTAATCTATTTAACATCATTACTCCCCTTTGGTTCTACACGATTTCATATATCGGCCATCGTATTATATGCTGAAGCTCTCAGATATTCCATGTTTAGATAGACATTTTGGAGGGGTTAACATTTTGTCTGTAGAGGTTCGACACACTCACGGTGTCTCCCTACCTTTTTCTTGGTTGTCTGCTGGGCTATGTAATGCTAGACTGGGGTGAGGCTATTGTTGTTGTGATTTCCGATGTGTACCAGGTTTTGTTGAACCTGTACAATCGCAACGGATACGTGGGAAGCCTAGGTTGTCTTTCTGAGTGTGTACCTTGTGAGTTTAGCACTGTGTTGCGAGTGAGGGCTTTTGCCTCTGCCACCCAACAATGTGCTAACTCGTTTTGCTTTGACTTTGAGAGGGTCGCCAGAAGAGAACCAGATACTAGCGATCTGGATCTCTCAAGAGAGCACCCCGTCATTTAACGTAATTTGGCCGTACAGTCTTAAGGACCTCGCTAGGCTACGAGCCGCTTGCTCAGCCATTGTTTCCTAGCCTACTACATCCCAGCTAGACTTTATTCGCCTAGCAGACACCCGATTAGGATTATAAACTCTTATGTTATGTATGCAGCATTTTTATTCACGTTGATTGTAAGCCTTGGTTGTTGTTGAGTTGCACAACCCGAGCAGGCTTTTGCTTTGCCTGAGATGTTGTTGGAGATAATACTGTTGCGCATTTATTATTATTCCCGTGCCAGTTAACACGGTATGTCCATACACTTGTCATATCTTGTTCCTGCTTTATATAACAGTTCAAAATCTGATTTGATCATCTTAAGCAACATCAGACTTTCTTCAGAAGATTCCTACTCGATGCTTTAGGACTTTCATTCACTTTCTTTAATATAGGAGTGACAGATTAATATTGTTTAGAGTAACTTTAATTATACCTTCTTCTTGTTTGCATTAAATCATTCCAGTGATTTAATTACGCTCTCTATCTCTTTCCTTGTATACATTATTAACGTAATTGTATGTTGTTGTGATCAGGCTGTATCAGAGATCATCAGCCTGTAGTAGTAGTGCATTTATACCGAGTTATAGGATACCCCGCTATCGCAGATTTAACTCTGGAGGGTATAGGTGTTTTTGTGCGCTGGCATTATAATTTCGAGGGTTGGATCTAGTGTTACCGTTGTGGCTGTGTGCCTTTCTAGTCCAATGATTAAGAGCCCTTGTTTTATACGAGTCCCGGTCGTAACAAATGGCGACCTTGCTTAGGATTTTGTGAACTTAGAGAAATATTGCAGGAGTGTTGTGGTCATTTGTTTTTGTTTAAAGGAATATAGTGGACACGTGGATTTTTTTTTGGCAAGTAGTATAACACTTAAGAGTCTTCAAGCATTTTTGAGTGAATAGTGCTACACAAGAGTTTAGGTACTTCTCTTTTTTTTTATAAACGTTGAGAATTTTCGGTGGACACTATGTCAGACGACGGATCAGTGTACAGTGAGGACACAGTACATGAAGCAGGCTCTGAGGTGCAGAGGCTGGGTTTGTTAGAAGACATTAGAGTAATAACTAGTGAGGAGGATGCAAAGAAGTTTCTGGAGATGCCTATTACTGTTCACCGGGTGTCGGGGATTGATCGGTATGGTCTCCAGTGTTTGGCCACGGTCATGGGGCATGTGGGCACTAGCAGCATGTCGAGAGGTAACCTGGTGGCCTGTGTGCTCGGCGGGGTGCGTGGAGCTTCGGGTGGAGCGGGAGCTGGGGCACCTTCGGCCCAGCCCCCATTCCACTCGACTCCTACCATGGCGCCCCCTCGGGCTCCGGAGCCGGCTACGTTCCCGCAGGCCGATAGTCACTGGCAGCGTGGTTTACACTTGGGTGAGTCTCCAATTGTTGCATCTCCTCTTCCTCAAGGTTTGACTCAAGATATGCTCTTCCAGCTTGAGATGGCTAAGATGCAGCTGCAGCAGCAGCGGGAATCTGAGCAGCAGCAGCGGGAGTTTGAGATGGCTAAGATTCAGGCTGAGGAGAGAAGGGCCAGATATGAGACTGAGGAGAGAAGGGCCAAACGTGAGGCTGAGCTTCAGACTGAGGAGAGAAAGGCGAAGTACTGTGCAGACATAGATCTTGAGAAGTCTAGGGTGGAGTCGACAGGGCAGCGTCTCGGTTCTGGGAATCGAGGTCTTGATCAGTCTTTATCGCACCTGCTCAAGTTGGTCCCTGTATTTGATGAGTCGGGTGTCACCGAATTTTTTATGCGTTTTGAGAAGAAGTGCCGGGAGCACCAATGGCCCGAGGTTAAGTGGGCAGCCCTTGTTTCCTCTAGGTTGGTTGGCAAAGGACTCAAGGCATATGATGCGTTGCCCTTGGAGTCTTGCGTCGATTATGAGGTATTGAAGGAGGCTGTCCTGCGGGCATACGAGTTACAACCAGTGACGTACAGATTGAAGTTCCGGGGTGTAACGAAGGGTCGTGAGTGCACCTTTCTTGAGCATGCCTGGGATCTGTCCGATGCATTTAGAAACTGGCTGCGTTCTGAGAAGGCATCGACGTTTGAGGAGTTGAAACAGCTGATGCTTCTAGTACAATTTTTCAAGTGTACGGGCGGCAATCTGACGTTGAATCTTAAAGAAAAAAACCCGAAAATTCTTCAGGAGGCAGCTGAGATGGCTGACCGTAGGCTATCGCTGATTCGTGGGTGCGGGTCTGCACAACGGAACGATGCAGGTAACAAGGGGCGCAACACTCCACCCCCCCGAGTCAGTGATACACCATATAACAATAACTACAAGAGCAATTATATTAATTCTGACCATAAACCTAATACCGTCCCGTTTAAGAAGGGTCAGGGCCCTTCCCCACCTCAAGGGAAGCCCAAGGGGAGTTAGAGTGTTTTCATTGTCATGAGAAGGGGCATTTTTCTAGAGCCTGTCCAAGCAAGCTACCTAATGCAGTTGTATCTTTGGCTCGCAACATTGAGGTGTCCCCGAAGTCGTCTCAGTTTGCCCGGGGTATAACGTCAGAGGCTGGGACACAGCCAGTGGAGAAGAATCCGGAAGGCTCTAACCCTGTCCGCTATGTCTTTTGCGACCATCGAGGGCGTGGCTGCGTGAAGTGGGCTGGTAAGAAGCATGGAGTTGAGCTGTTGCGAGACACGGGTGCCTCTCAGACTTTGATGAAGAACTATACTGGTAGACCAATAAACGCGGCACGGGTGGTTGTGGTGCAAGGTATCAATGCTATCAGGTCATACCCGTTGGTCAGGATGGAACTGGAGGTAGATGGTGTGACACGAGAGTTGGATGTGAGAATTGTGGAGAACTTGCCTGTTGGGGGCGTCGACTTCCTTCTCGGCAACGACTTTGCGGTGCCTACTTCTGAGGTTTCACCCTTAGTCGTTGCAGGGAAGCCGGCCGACGTGAGTAGGGAGGAACAGGAGTGGGTAGAGAAGTGTCATGTACAACATATGGCGTGCGTTGTTACAAGATCTCTTGCATCCAAAGTGTCACAGCCTATTCCTCCGTCTTCTGATCAACGGAGGAACGGTTGGAAGAAGACGGCTAATGTTGGTAAGAGTTTGGAGAGTTTAGTACCAGCAGCTCTTCTTGGCGACTCAGTATTGGCACCATTGTTGGAGTCTGGAGAAGCCCCAGGACCTGTCACAGCTAGTGAGGAGGTAGGGCAGGAAGAGACTCCGAGGCAGCAACGTTACACACAGAGAGAAAAAAGGGTTGCTTAGTTTGATATTGGGGGAGGACTTGGGTTGCTTCGGAAGCACTTAGACAGGTTGGTTCCCTCAGATATTTGTAAACTGTAGTGGGAGGATCCGGAAGTTCAGAAGTGTGGTAATGGTGCTGTCGAAATCAAACACGAGGACGGGGAAACATGTCATGTGAACCTGTTGGAGGAGTTTGTGAGGCAACCACCTGAGCAGCCTACTGTCCCTGCGTGGTCTGCAGCGGCCAAGGTGGAGAAGGAGAGGGGGGCAGTAGGGCACAGGTGGAGGAGAGTAGGGATTGTCATGTCTCGGCGGAGCAGTGGGCGGGGGACACGAGTCTGGTGGCTGTGGAAGCGCTAGAGCACCTGCCTGAGCAGCAGTGTGCAGCGCTCCAGCACCAGCTCGGTTCATACCCCACTGGTCGTGCCGAGCACCCGAGCCTCACAACTCAGGCGGTGCAAGATGTTCCGCGGGCAGGTCACTTGAATGTTAGGAGACCGTTAGCCTCGTTGTTTCGGTGGTTCAAGGTGGGCGACGAGCCTTTGGCATGGTTGCCAGGTCAAGGTCGGCCCATGGCTGCCAAGGGTGGTGGTCAAAAGGAGGACTTTGAGCAGATTGGTGAGGTTGGCTGTGGAGTGGATGTGCCCGGTCGTCGCATAGCCTCCCAATGCTGCTCTAGTCGAATGCAACAGCCCTACCATAGACCGACTGTATCTGGCCATGTCTCTAAAAACGGTGATGCAGCGCAGGCAGATGTAGTCGTAAGGAATGCTGGGGTGCGCATGTACGGTATCGGCGGGGAAGCCTTAGCAATAATGAACTATGGGAGTGACTGCACAGGTGGTACTGATTGTCCCTCTCATGACCTGGCTGTTCTAGGGACGAAGGTGGAGAAGGAGGGAGACTACAGGTTAGAAGATGCAGTCTCTGCTGGGTTGTGGGAGGGCACTAGGCATGTTGTTCTGTGAGATAAGTTGTTTACTAGGCTGTGGCAGTGTATCCGCATATTTGTTGCTTCTCCCGGCCTGATTTACGGGTAGAATCCGACATGGAGGCTGGAGACAGTGCAAGGCTCAGTTTAATTCCCTACCGTATAAATCCTGCTCGACAGCCTGTGGTGCAAGCATAGCTGGATTACGTGTTGACGAAGGGTCTGAGGGATAAGGAATGTCGTGAGTGGTCGTTGCCTGTAACTTTACAACCTGTGTTAAGTGGCAAGATCAGTGTGTGTGTTGATTGCAAGAGTGGGTGTGAATTATCCCTGACAGACGCCTATACCTTATCGAGAGTTGACGACACCATAGACGGCATCGGGGCTGCATCGCCTATTATGAAGGTAGAACTAGTGAAAGGCTTTTGGCAGGTCCCGTTGCCGGAAAGAGCGAAGAGAAGTGCCAGTCTTGTGATGAACTGGGCAGTTTATCAGTGTTAGGTATTGTTGTGCTGCCGGAACACAAGTTGGATGTGTGGCATGCTAAGGGCACTGATAATGTTTTGGCTGATTGTTTGTCATGGGAGGGTTTGTTTGCAGGAGAACCCTCGCCGTTCAGTCAGTGTGTGTTGAGAGTGGAGTAAAATTGGCTTGCCCCTGTAAGTGCAGCCGCCATAAACATATTAAAAAAATGAAAATTCTATAAAAACTCTTTCTTTAATAGTTAAATTTTTTTTAAGTATGTTATAGCTGAAGTTCTGAGTCGAACCTGTACTTCTCTCAGAAGGCTGGGCTAGTAGAAGCTCGCTCTAGGAGCATAGCAGTATGAATGAAGCTATTGTGTTGGGAGGGGTTGTATTTTGTTTTTGTTTTTGATGAGAACTGAGCTTTGCCTTCTTTGTTGCGAAGTGATTAGGGGTGGCGAGTCTTATCGGCGTTCTGCTTGTCAGATATGGAGCTCATGGTTGAGGGTCTAATATCTTGGGGGGGGGTGTGATGCCTGCAGCTTAGCAGAACGCCACGTGGGCTCAGCCGCTCGCTTGGCCACTCGCGAACACTCGCCAGGGCAATGTATTTGGCTACAGTCTATCTACAATGTTGTACTTTCTTTCTTGTGAATCGTCATGTCACAGGCAGTACAGAAGTGGTCTTTATTTTCGCCTGTGACAATGCATTATATTTTATATCATCAGTTATAAGTTTAATGTATAAGACTGAATGATACAGCTAGAGAGTGTGAGTGAGTAAGTACAGGAGGCAGAGGGTAGTCGCGTAGTGTTACACGTTGTCTCGGTGACGTCATGCCACGGCCGGGCCCTCTCAGTGGCTGGCCGCCTCACCACCTTCCTGCCGCGTCAGGAAGTGGTCCCCCCCCCCCGCACTCCCTGCTGCCTTGTGTCTTCCTTGTCTTCCCGTTTTTTATACGAGTCCCGGTCGTAACACACGCTTAAACAAAAAAAACGCTTTAAAATAGCGACTATCACTCAACTTTGAGGGAGACACTTGTTGCAGGCAGGTTTGCCTTTTGTCTCCTTCATACACATAGAAAAAAACACACCTCATCAAACATTGGTCAAAATATATTTTCCGCACAATGTCTTGTCTGAGTTAATTGAGTTATTGGAAATGTTACAGCAAATTACCGAGGCCATTAATAATGAATAATTGTAGTAAAAAACTGTCAAATGATTATAATTTTCTTTGCTCCAAGTTAATTAACACAGAGAATGTAGACTTTCACCTAACGATATTATGTACTTATCATCATATATATTGTCTGACGATTTATAGCAGTAGGCCTACCTGTTGACAAACAAAGGTCAAATTTATCCCACCAAGGTTATGGTTAGCACAATTTTAAATGTGCTAACTGTATAAGAGCAGTACACTATAGTATATAGATTCTGTATCGTGCCATTGATAAGATCATGTAGCTGGGTTGTAATCAATAATTTTTAAATAAGGAGATTTCCAATATTTTACCTCTTCTGTACCAGCGACGTCAAATTTACTGTGTTCTGGCGATAATTAGACGTTTTTGTGCCGCTTAAGAAGGATCTGTGGGAGCAAAAAGGGCCAACTAGGAGAGTTCAAAGCCTTACAATTGCTGAAAGCTCTTCCTTAACCCTTATTTAGCGGGTTAGGTGGTCTATTTGACCTTAGCGCCCAGCAGGGTGTTTTTACCCTAAATAGGATTGTTTACGTGATCATTTTCATGCCTAAATAAGACCCAGAGCGTAAAACAAGTATCTATCCCTGAAAGGGCATAAACAGAGCTTTCCAATGACACCCCAACCATCCTTGTACGACCACTGGTTCTCTTGCAACGATCGCGCAACACGAGTGCAAAAACCATGTAATTAGGTACTTTCCCTACATAATTCCCTGTGTAGCGAGTGCGAGAGGGTAGAGGAGGGTGGGATTCATGTCAGTACGTCCGCCGCGGTGCTATGGAGCAGTCATACACTTGCTACGCTCCTCCCACCACTCATCTCTCTCTCTCAGCAACATTACGTGGTGAAAATGGCACACGACATAAGTTGTGAACCGCCACTTAGTCCATATTTATTTCACACGACATAAGTTGCGCGCCGCCAATTAAGGGTTAATTGAATAGAATCGTCCATCGATACCCAATCTAAAGTTAGAAGGACGAAATTGGTACGGACACCGTCTATCCTCCCTCAAATCCTAATACTACAATGCAAACAACCAAAAGATTCCAACTAAAATAAGTAATTATAAAGTTCCAGAGAGAGAGACTTAGGCCATAAACTATAAGTGTTGTATAAGGAACGGAGCTATTTTACTTTACGAATGTACTGTATTATGTACTAAATTATAAATATTAAAGCACGATAACTATGTATTATTATAATTATACATTCTCTCTCTCTCTCTCTCTCTGGAGTGGAAGGGTAGGAAGAGAGCCTTCTGCTTTCCTAGCCTTACCTTCCATTAAGTAGCCAATTTTGTTAGATTTAAGTACGGATTGTCTTGTCGGGGCCGCAAGGTCTGTGCAGTCTGTGTACCTATGTAACTATCTCCTGTGTGTGTGTGTGTGTGTGTGTGTATGTCGGTGTGTGGTGTGTGTGACCGGTTACTTCCCATGCATGTGTCACTAAAGCCGGTATCACACGAGCGCTTTTTCACTCAACATTTATCCTCAACACTGGTCTGGCAGCTTATGAGGTCAACATTTAATATATTTGGGTTACCTAAGTTCGATTATTATCAGTTTAGTTTCCTATACCAGTGCAAAATATTCCCAAAATGATGCCAGAAAAAATATGATTATCGAATGTTGACTATAAAAGCTGTCATGTGGTACCAGCATAAGAGGGGTCACCTGCTTGTTTTATCTTTCTCTTCATTTCTCTCTCTGGCTTGTATCCATTCGGTCCCATTCAGCCAACTGTTTTAAGACGTTTATTCTCATCCAAGTGTTGATATCTTCCTGGCGAGCGATAGCGAGCCAGCATTGTATGGAGAAAACCGGCTTTGCCAGAGACAGTTTTCTATCGAAAAATATACAAATTTAGCCTGCTATCAGAAATATTTTTAACAATATGCTGGCTCGCTACCGCTCGCCAGAAAAAAAATCGACACCTGGATGGGGGTAAACGTATTAAAACAGTAGGCTGAATGGGCCGAATTGATACAACCCAGAGAGAGAGGTAGAGAGAGAAAAAAAAGCGAGGTGGGCCCCCTTAATGCGTCGCGTGAGAATGTTGACTATATATCATTGGCTCTGCGTGTATGTGTGTGTATGCTTGAAACCTATATCCTTTACCTCTCTGTGTGTCGCCAATATGTCGCGCGTGTGGGAGGGCGTGTCAAAAGAAAGCCGAATTCTCTATCTTTAGTCTTTATTATTGTACATGTAAACATTAAATTCTACTTTTTCACCAACCAATTTCACTTATAAACTCAATTAATGAAATCAACAAATACATGTGGCACTCCAAGGACTCGAACATAGGACACTCACACCGAAATTCCGCGCACATATGCATTACGCTATCAAGACAGTTAAAGAAATATGCACAAGCCTACGATTTATTATGCAGTTTCGAATCCTGGCATATTAGTCTAATTATGATTTATAGTCCAAATCATGTCTTTGGAAGTGATGAAATGGCCAACACATTGCTAATTCATGTTAATTGTTCTTGTATTCCAAAATTGTTTGGGTTTGACACCCTCACCCTGTGTGTAAGTTAGTTAGGTAAAATTGGACTTCAAAGGCTATCAACCCTTCTGGATTATGAAGCCAGCACACTGCAAGTCAAGAATAGCGTCAGAACTGGAGCCCCTATTCGAGAACCCCAGTCCAATGCCTGCGTGTATATATGTGACTGTTACTATATGTGTGGTGTGTGACAGTATATATGCGTGCGTTGTAACATTAGTTACATTAGTTAGTCCTCTGTGATGGAGGGGTGAGAAATTTCCACCACCGCTTTTCTCCGGCGAGACGTAGAAGTCGGCTAAAGGGGATCGGGGGCGGGGGGCCTGGTATCCTTCTCCCCTTAAATAAATCTACCAAAAAAACGAGACAGAGATAGGGGCGAGGGAACGCGTTCGTGGTCCTGGACCCTAAGAATAGGAGCTTTGAATGTGCGTGGATGTAGTACGAATGAGAAGCGAGAGGATATTGGAAGGTTATTTGAAAGAAGGAAGTATGATGTGCTTGCACTGAATGAAACAAAGATGAAAGGAGAGGGAGAAGTGGATTTTGGAAACGTGATAGGTAGAAAGTCTGGAGAAGACGAGGGAGTCAGGGGGAAAGAAGGAGTGGCTATTATTGTGAAGGAAGAGTTGAGAGAGTTTATAAAAGAGTGAAAAGAGGTGTCATCAAGGCTAATGTGGGTGCAAATGCAGTTTAAGGGTGAAAGGTGGGTTTTTGTAAGTGCGTATGGACCAGGAAGTGAAAGAGAGTTAGACGAGGTAGAGGGTTTCTGGGAGGATTTGAGAGATTGTCTACAAGGGTTTGATGAAAATTAAAATGTTATAGTTTTAGGGGACCTAAATGCTAGGGTAGGAAATGAGCCTGTTGAGGGAGTCATCGGTAGTTTTGATGTGGATGGTGTAAATGAGAGTGGAGAAAGACTGAAAAATGTATGTGAAGAGTGCAGATTGAGTGTAGGTAATACGTTCTTCAAAAAAAGGCGTATACACAAGTACACCTGGCATAGACTTGTGAGGGGAGAGATTGTAGAGAGGGCATTGATGGATTATGTGCTGGTGACCAGGGAAAGATTGTGTAGACTGCTGGATGTGAATGTGATGAGAGGTGAGGCAGAGGGTATGTCAGATAATTACCTGGTGGAGGGAAAGCTAAGAGTTAAGAGTTACAGGAGAATAAGAGACAAGCGTGAAATAAGAGAGGTAATAAAAGTTAGTGAGTTAGAGAAGAGTGCAAAAGAGAGGGAGTACAAGGAAAGACTAAATGAAAAGTGGATGGAAGTGAGAGAGATGGAAGAGAGAGAAGTAGAGGTTGAATGGCAACAGTTTAAGGAAGGAGTGAAAGCAAGTGCAGAGGTAGTATGCGGCAAAAGGAAAGTAGGAGGCAGAGGTATCAGGAAGGGAAGCGAGTGGTGGAATGATACGGTGAGAAAGGCAGTTGAGGAGAAGAGACAGTGTTTTGAAAGGGTTTTACATTATGGTAGTGTTGAGGTATGGGAGAGGTACAAGGAGAAAAGGAGAGAGGCAAAACGGAAAATTAGAGAAGCGAAAAAAGATGCAAACGAAAGGTGGGGTCAAAGGTTGAGTGAGAATTTTGAAGAACGAAAGAAGATGTTCTGGAAGGAGGTAAATAAAGTAAGGAAAGGAGGACAAAAGAGGGAAGAGTCAGTGAAAGATGCAAATGGAGAATTACTAGTGGAACCAGTTGAAGTGAGGAAAAGATATGCAGAGTATTTTGAATCTTTGTTAAATACAAGAGATGGAAGAGAAGCAGTGATTGAAGCAGAGGTGGATGGAGATAGGTTACCCAGGCCACCCAGGTGGCAGGGAATGAATGAAAGGATTGAGGAAAATTAGGTGAAAGAAGCAGTGAAACAAATGAGAGCGGGAAAAGCAGAAGGTTTGGATGGTATTGCTGTGGAGTGTATAAAGAAGGGTGGAGATGTGATAATAGATTGGTTGGTGAGACTTTTCAATGTGTGCTTTGCTGTGTCAATGGTACCAATAGACTGGAAGAGTGCATGTATTGTGCCGTTGTACAAGGGGAAGGGAGATCGGCAGGAGTGTTCAAGTTATAGAGGTATTAGTTTATTGTCAGTGATTGGAAAGTTGTATGGCAGGGTGTTGATAGAGAGGATAATAAAGTGTACAGAAGTTGCAATAGGAGAAGAACAGTGCGGTTTTAGGAGGGGAAGAGGGTATGTGGATCAGATGTTTGCAGTAAGACAGTTATGCGAGAAGTATTTAGAGAAGCATAAGGAGATATTTTGGGCTTTTATGGACTCCGTGAAGCAATGTGGAAGGTATTAAGGATTTATGAAATCGGAGGAAATTTGTTAGAAGCAGTTAAGAGTTTTTATGAAGGGAGCAGAGCATGTGTGAGAGTAGGAAATGGTGAGTTGAGTGAATGGTTTGAGGTAAAGGTAGGTTTGCGACCGGGTTGTGTAATGTCACCATGGCTGTTTAATATGTTTATGGATGGTGTGGTGAGGGAGGTGAAAAGGAGAACTATGGGAAGAGGATTGGGTTTAGTAGGAAAGAATGGTAGAGATTGGGAGTTGAATCAGTTGCTGTTCGCTGATGACACAGCATTGGTGGCGGATTCTGATGAGAAACTGCAGCGGGTAGTCAAAGAGTTTGGTGTGGTTTGTGAAAGGAGGAAACTGAAGGTGAACGTCAATAAAAGTAAAGTAATGGTGTGTAATAAGGGAGAGCATAGGGTGAATCTAGATGTGAGGCTGGATGGGGAAATATTGGAACAAGTAGAGTGTTTTAAATATCTAGGAGGAATGATAAGTAGGAGTGGAGGTAGGGAAATGGAGGAAAAACAGAGTGTGTGAAGGAAGGAAGGTTTTCGGAGCAATGGGAAGTATGTGGAAGACGAGAAATCTCGGAGTGAAACTAAAAAGTGCACTGTATCAAGGAATTGTTGTGCCAACAGTGATGTATGGGGCTGAGACATGGGCTCTGAAGAAAAAGGAGAAAAGAGGGCTGGATGTGATGGAGATGAGCTGCTTGAGGAGTATGTGTGGAGTTACTCGTAGAGACATTGAGGAATGAAGAGATACGTAGGAGAGTGGGGCAGCAGGAACATTTGTCAGCCAGAGTGGACAGAAGGGTGCTGAGCTGGTATGGTCATGTTGAACGAATGGGAGATGAAAGGCTTACAAAGAGAATATGTGAGTCAGGTACAAGGGGAGATAGAAGGGCAGGAAGACCCCCATTGAGATGGAGAGACTGTGTAAGAAAAGGTTTGGATGATAGAGGAATGACTATAGATTAGGCAGAGGAAGTGGTGGTGGACAGGAGTGAATGGAGAATGCTTGTGAATAGTTGAGTGAACACGTGGTCATTTGAAGTAAGGGGTCGGGCGCAAGTTGGACTAGATAATAGTCCATCAGGCGCCTGGCCCGGGGAGACGATTAATATGAAGGGTGCGCCTGGAAATGTGGTGGGAAGGCTTGTGGCTTTGGCTCCGCTGCATGTCTGCCTGCCGAGATCGGAACCTCTCCAGGTGGTCGGGGGCCGGGGGAGTGCTGGAGCGACCTTGGTGACCCTGGTCTCTGGGTTTTCTCCTGGGTGACCTGGATGTGTGTGAGTTTGTGCTTTTTATCTGTGTTAATTCGTTGTTTTATGTTGTTTTTGTGTTTTCCCTGTTCTTGCTCTGTCTTGAGTCGGCTACCCCCAAAATGGGGATTGGGCCTGAGCATATAGATAGATAGATAGATAGTAACATTAGTACACTGGGCCACTGAACACCCAGTCATTACATTACATAAATTCCAGTGGCTCCCTTACCTTGCATTACCCGCTTGCTTGTGTTTGCTTGGATGCTTGTTTTTAGGATTGTCTTGCTTTTTGTTTTGTTTTGTTTTTGTTTTTAAAAGAACTTCAGAGGCTATCAACACTTCTATATTATTAAACCAGCACACTATAAGTCAAGCATATTTTCGGGACTTTAGCCCCTTTTCGAGAACCCCAGGCCCATCCTTTCTGGATGTTTTTTGAGCGACTTCTTTATTTTTGTGTCGTCAAAGGACTGAAATTCTAGAAAAGGGGCTCCAGTCCTGACGCTATTTTTGACTTACAGTGTGCTGGCTTGATAATCCAGAAGGTTTGATAGCCTCTGAAGTCCTATTTTAACTAACTTTGTGTAATATTGGTATTGGCATACTTCTGATTTGTCATCCCTATAATAGTGTGTATAATGGTAATTAATAATTAGTATAATATAAATAATAATAATAATAATAATAAGTAAAGACATATGCTGTCGCCTGGTGTCCATTTTCTGTTTTCTGAAGGTCTTTGACTCAGAACAAAGGCACTGTTCGATCCCTCTGAAGCTTTGTGGGCGTGATTAATTGGTTCAGTAGTTCTCTCTAATGAACGGTAGAGCCCTACGGCGTTGAAACTAATGGTACACTAGGATGCTATAGTCTCTAGCCCACCCATCAGATTTATTGAACCCCATATGTTTTTCCTTGTGCAATTATAACTATCTGGATTGATTGATGTTTATATAACTAGCTTTTCTATAAATAGTAGGCCTATACATCATTTTGTATTTGGTGCGTAGACAATTTTATTCTTCAATTCGTGTCCAGAGATATAACTTCATTAATTTGAAATAGGTGAAATTCAATAATAATTATCATAATTAGTTAATTAAGACTATGGCATCCGAGTGTACACAATCACCTGCAGTGAATGGTGGTATGAATCTTATTGAACAATTCTGACAAACTAATATTACATTTATAAACATTATCATCAGACATGCCAGAGTTGATGTTCCCTTGCAATCAATGTTTAGTGTTCCATGTTTGTCAAATAGTTGGGTAACAACTATATTATGTAGATTTGGGGTTTAGAGTCGTGGTCACATATATGTGGGAATAGCGTCATCTATCGGATATCGAACTATGATTAGAAACTGATTCATGACAATTTATTTCACTCAGTTTAAAAACTGAATGATATAATTTTATATTTATATTATTTAATTAATGTATACTTCGGTAATCACGAACAAAACATTTAGGATTTTGTTCACAATTAATAAGCAAGGCAAGATAGTACAGAAAATAAATATATAAACTGGGTTGGACAAAATCTCGTAGGAAACAACCTGTTAGTAACACTTTCTAACAATAAATATTAGGTTTGCTTTCATTAGGTTAGTTAACCCCTTCTGTACCGGCGACGTCTTTTGAAATATATTATAGCTATATTTAGACGATTTTATGCAGATTAATTAAGAAGGATCTGTGGTAGTAAAAAGGGTTAAGTGAGATAGTTCGAGGCTTGTTGATAGCTGGGAGCCATTTTAAACTGAATAAAATCGTCTAATAGTCGCCATAATATAGTTAAAAAGATGTTGCGGTACAGAAGGGGTTAAGGCTGGTTTACATTAAGGGTGTAAGTAAGGCCGTATTCCTTGGTACCCGTTTGTTATTTTTCTCCTGTTACTTCTCTCCTACAATCTTTGGAACTGCAGAATGCTATTATTTCAAAGTATGTTTGCAACTTTAGTAATTACACTACTCATATGTTTCTTTGTCATTCTCTAGATTGCTACTTCGACAATCGTTACTTTACAACAGGGGTGGGGGTGGGGGGTGGGGTGGGGGGGTAACTGTTATGCATTGGTGCAATTCTTTGTTCCCACTCATATCTGAATCCTATTTGTAAAATACAAATCCTACTTCATATTGTCGTAGCTTACATGTTCGTATAATTTTAGTATATACTGCTGTAGAATCACGGTCCGAGTTACGACTGAACGCATTCTGTAATTTTGATAATAAAAGTTATAATGCTTTTCATATTCCCATTTGTGTTGCTAAGGCGGATTACAATCGCAGATTTACTAGTTCCCTGTATTATTTTTGTTCTCGCAAGAACTGTGATTTTTGTAGTACCGGTAGTTATTATATTGCTGTAGTTCATGAATGTTTTGTAATGTTCATGGTAGCTAACGGAATTCCGTCGCTCTTGATTCGTTTGAAGCCTTCCAGTAATTATGAAATTGTCGCAGCTCGATAGCAATTTGTAGTAGATGTGTCACGTATTTAATACAGTATTTCTATAATCTTCAGCTCTGGACAAAGGACTGGAGTCCTGACGTTATTCTTGACTTACAGTGTGCTAGCTGAATAATCCAATAGGGTTGCTAGCCTCTGAAGTCCTATTTTAACTAACTAGGCTCTGGAATCATGTCCATTTTTTCTCCAAGCATACAACAGTAATTGTTAATGACCAAATTAATTCTTAAATTTCATTTTAGGTTGAGCAGAAATCGTAGCCTCTAACCTCTGTAACTCAAAAAGGGCTAGAGCAAATGAGCCCTCAATGTATACAAATATTAATCAGCCACGTACGCCTTACTATTTGGTTGAATTATTAGCTCGATTACTCTAGTCCTTTTTGAGTTATGAGAGGTTAGGGGTTACGATTTATGACCAACCTAGAATTAACTTTAAGAATTAATTTGGTCATTAACAATTCCAGACGACTTATTTCAGTTTAGGACAAAATTATCAGAGTCGTGGGGTTAAAACTACTTTGTGTAACTCATTTTGTAAATGTAATTTTAGCTTATATTAACTGGCCAACAAAAGACTATTGTAATGGATTATTGTTCACATTATATTATATTAAGTTTTCACGCACAAGGAATTTTCTGTAACCACATGCATCCTTTTATAGCCAGCTTAAATAGTCATACATAGTCATACATGATACACGATATTGTGTTGTTCAAGTGTAATTTAGCAAGCTCTCTCTCTCTTTCTCTCATATATAAAATAGGTTTTGTAACCCTTTACAACCATGAATAATCTGAGCTTGTTCACGCCCTGATAACAGAGTGATACGTAGGAACAGTCGCCTGCCTAAGTTAATTTCCTCTTTCTAATTTATGCTTTTGAAAACTGACTCCAGGCCGCATTTGCAGCCAGATCGACGCTTGTTTGACCTCTCAAACTAGCGTCACCTCTCTGGCTGTTGGCTCATTTCTCGTGTGTCATCTATAATTAACCAACACCAACATCACCATGCTTCGCCACCTCTGTACACTAATTAAGGGGTGGGGGTGGGGTGGGGGGTGATGATGGGCGTACTTATTTGCTCATTTATATATCTTTTTATCATTTGTTTAATTTCCTCACTAGAGATCCATCAAGCTTCACATACACATATTAGTAATACTAGTAGGATTGAATTACTAATGTAGTTTGTTGAGGTAGTAATTCATATAATTAACCAGCTGATTAATAACCCACTAAACAAGGGACTGGAGTTCTCGAAAAGAGGCTCCAGTCCTGACGTTATTCTTGACTTTAACACTCAACGAGCGGCTAGGTTAATAACTTCTACTACCTGCCAAGCGTGCAGATTTACCCTAGATGAGCTTCATTCCATGCTCTTTTTCATGCATAAAGAAGAGCCAGAGCGTAATACAATTATGTATCCGTGAAAGGGCGTTAATTGAGCTTTCCAATGACACCTGAACCATCCTTCTACGACCATGGGTTGTCTTGCAACGATCGTGCAACACGAAGGAAAAATCCCTAAAATACGGTAATTTGCTTACATATTTCCCTGTCTAGGGAAGCAGTGGATGTGGATGAGTGTGGAGGTGGGGCCAGTCGCGGTACGGGAGCCGTGCCGAACGGTCAGAGCCAACCTACGCTCCTCCTACCGCTCGGACTCTCTCTCAGAGCCGATTATGTGCTCAACATCGCATATGACTTAAGGCGGGCCCCGCTCTTTAGACCTTGGTTCTCTTGACCGCCATAAGTCGGGCGCCGCCAAAGAGGGGTTAAGAGTGCTGGCTTAATAATTCAGAAGGGTTGATATATCCTCTGAAGTCATATTTTAACTAACTAACTAAAACACTAATCTCGCAATCCAATCATACTAACTTGAATTCCATATTATTATTGTCAACGCATATGATCCCGCATAAAACCAGAACTAATCTATGCGACTGTACACAGGTTATCCGCCCTCAGGTAAACTCGTAGGAAAGGAGATAATCTGGTGATAAGGGGAGGTTGGGTGTTGACTGTAGTATCTGGGAGACAAACTTACAGACGTAAATTATACTTACACACATACACACCCACACACACACACACATATATATATATATATATATATATATATATATATATATATATATATATATATATATATATATTATATATAGCGAGAGAGAGAGAGAGAGAGAGAGAGAACGCTTGTCTGAAAGGCTATGGGTGGGAAATCGTGTAGGTGAGAGGTTCAGAGAAGGGAAGTGTCAGCGTGGTGAGGGAAAGTGTTAATGGTATGGTGGTGGTGGTGGTGGTGGTGGACCTGAATACTTTTTTTTTTTTTGTAAAAGACCTCCGTCTACGTATTGTGAAAAACCTGTTATTCTCCGGCAAATTGAGGGGTGAGTGAGAGAAGTGATAGACCTTTCTAGAATTAATGGATGGGGACAAAAGAATCTAGTTTCCTTTAATGCACAGAAAACCAAGTACACTCAATTTTCTAACCGACAGAATCTCACTGACTCCCATATATTTTTTAATGATGTAAATATTCCCACTTCCCCTAGTATTGACATTCTCGGTGTAACATTAACTACTAACTTGAGCTGGACACATTATGTTAGAAGCATTGCTAAGAATGCCTCTAAAAAACTGGGACTCCTGTACAGAGTTCGAGAATTCTTCACTGACGAGCAGTTGGCCGTGATATATAAAAGTCATGTGCGTTCTCAGATGGATTACTGTTCACCTCTGTGGAGTGGAAGTGGAGTGGTTGCATTGAGGCAGTTGGACAAAATTCAAAATAAAGCTATTAGATTAATTAATAACCCTGCAATCACACAGGACCTTCCCTTTTTGTCATCCATGCTGGTTCAAATGACGTCATGCGCACCAGATCCGAAGAGTTGATGGAGAAATATCGCAAGATGATCCAGCACTACAAAAACAAGTCAAGGAATATCATCATCTCAGGCATTCTCCCCAAGATCGACGCACCTGATAAATTCTACGACAAGGCCTTCAGCACAAATAGCCGACTAAAATATTTGTGTCTGAGGGAAGAAGTTGAATTCATCAACCTCTGGGACAACTTCTACAACCAGCCTACTCTGTTCCGCAAGGATGGCACTCATCTAAACCCTGTGGGTTCAGCACGCATGGGTCGTCTCCTACACGAAGCAGTCCGCAGCCATGGATCAAAAAACGCCATCAGAGAAGAAGCAGCAGTGACATAAATCATCCAACGCCAAGAAAAAAAACAGAGGCAACCGAGGACCACCAGCAATAAGGACCGAAGACAGCGAGGACCGAGGACAGCCATGAACATAAATGTAGATCCGACAAGAACCAAAAATATTATTAAAGAGCGTTCCGTGAGTTCTAAAATAACAAATTTAAAGGTTTTCTATGCAAACGCTCGTAGCATACGCAATAAATTTTCAGATTTAGAGGAGCTAGTGTTTACAGAAAATTATGATGTGATTGGCATAACAGAATCTTGGCTCAATACAGAAGATAGAGACTTTTTAGCAGAGTATTCACTTCCCGGTTATGTAATGTTTGAGAAAAGCCGAATAAATCGAAATGGAGGTGGCGTTTTACTTTATATCAAAGAAAGTCTTAACCCTACCCTCTTGTCAAAACCTCAAATTGTGAACGTCGACGCATCTTTTGTGATAATAAAGAATAATAAAGGTACAAAAATAATACTTGCATTAATATACAGACCTCCAGCTCAATCAGTGCAAACTGACCGAGAAATTTATGAACAAATTGCAGATGTAAGTAACTCACAAGATACCGTAATTTTTGGCGACTTTAATTTACCTGTGACCAAGTGGGGCGATACTCTTACTTCACACTCCGGATATGACTTGTATACGAACTTGCAAGAGAGTTCGCTTTATCAATTTGTTCGAACGCCGACCCGTGGTAATAACGTTCTTGACATTGTACTTGCAACAAAAGAAGAATTAATAGAGAATTTGAATGTTGGTGATGAATTCAGTAACAGCGACCATCGTACAATAACTTTCACTTTAAAGTTTACTAGTAACGAACCAAATAGTAGCATCGAAAAAGTCCCTAATTTCAAGAAAGCAAACTTCCATAAACTTAGAGCTATGTTTAAAGAAACTGACTGGAGCTTTTTAATTAACATTAATGACATAAATACATCTTGGAAGTTATTCGAAACCACTTACCTAAAAGCAGTGCAAGACTGCATACCATCGAAAATACGGCGTCCAGGCCATAATAATAAGCCCAAATGGTGGAATAAAGATATTTCAAACTGCCTGCTTGCTAAAAAATTTGCTAATGATAGATTAAAATCCTCACAAAATGACGAAGAACGGGTGAAATTTGTAGAGCTACGACGCAAAGCCAAAAAGTTAATTAAGCAAAGTAAAAAGACCTTAGAGTTACATATTGCGAATCAAAGTAAAACAAACCCGAAAGAATTCTATAGTTATATCAGAAAGAAAAAAGTAGTTACTTCAACTGTTGGACCGTTAGTCGATGAAAATGGAGAATACACCAAAGACGAAGTACAAATGAATAATGCCCTCAATACCTTCTTTGCATCAGTTTTTACAACAGAAGACCTCAGTGATATCCCTACACCATCGTCGATTCAGATTGATAATTCAGATGTTCTAAGCAATATCACCGTTACAGAGAGAGAAGTATTGAATTGTTTAGATAAACTCAAGGTAAATAAAACGCCTGGACCTGATACAATTTCGCCTAGAGTTCTGAAGGAAGCTAAGGATGAGCTCTCCAAACCACTGACATTACTATTCAATAAATCCTTGCAGTCTGAAACTATGCCTGATCAGTGGAAGCTAGCCAACGTAACACCGATATTCAAAAAAGGCAGCAAATCCCTACCCAGTAACTATCGTCCAATTAGCTTAACCTCAGTTGTATGTAAAATGCTAGAAACGGTCATACGAGACAGACTCGTAAATCACTTAGAGGAAAATAACATACTTAAAGATACTCAACACGGCTTTTGTAAAAAACGTTCCTGTTTAACAAACCTCTTAGACTTCTTCCACGATATCCTCAACCTCTACGATGAGAGTAAAGCTGTAGATATTATATACCTTGATTTTCAAAAGGCCTTTGACAAAGCTCCCCACAAACGTTTACTGCTAAAACTAAAAGCGCATGGAATACAAGACGGTGTGTTGAAATGGATAGAAAATTGGCTCAGCGACAGAAAGCAAAGAGTAGTCATAAACGGTAAGGCATCTAAATGGACCAATGTAAGTAGCGGGGTACCCCAGGGATCGGTACTAGGACCAATTATCTTTCTAATTTACATCAACGACATAGATGAGGGCCTCACCTGTACAATCTCAAAATTTGCTGACGATACAAAAATTGCAAATAGCGTACTCTCAAAAGAACAAGTTGGCGATATGCAACACAATCTAGATAAATTGTCATGTTGGGCCCAAATTTGGCAAATGAGTTTCAATGCGGATAAATGTAAAGTACTACATATCGGATACCTAAATGAGAAAGCAAACTATTCGATGAATGGCACTCAGCTTAAGAATGTAAACAGAGAAACCGATCTGGGAGTAACAATATCGAGTAACCTAAAACCGAGTCAACAATGTTCAGAAGTTGTTAAGAAGGCAAACAAAATAATTGGCTTTATAGGCAGGTCATTTGAGCATAAATCCAAAGAAGTTATCCTAACCCTTTACAATTCCTTAGTCCGCCCTCTTCTGGAATACTGCGTTCAATCCTAGTGCCCTTATTACCAAAAAGATATAAACAAGCTAGAACGAGTTCAACGTAGAGTTACCAAAATGATACCTAGCCTAAAGAACAAACCATACGAAGAGCGTCTTAGAGAATTAAATCTATTTCCTTTAACCCAGCGCAGATTAAGAGGTGACTTAATTCAAGTGTTCAAAATCATCAAAGGCATCGACAATATGAATTGTAGTAAGTACTTCACTATCGACCAATCTAATTACACGCGGGGAAACGGTTGCAAAATTATTGGTAAATCTTTTAACTCACACGAATCTAAGAATTTCTTCTTCAATCGAGTTGTCAACTTGTGGAATGGGCTTCCCCGAAACGTTATAGACTGCATCACCGTTGATTCATTTAAACTCCGCCTAGACAAATATCTCGCTTCAAACCCGTGACTGACTGCGTTTGTAAATGAATAACTTTATTTTATCCCCCCCTCAGTTACTAACCCATCTGTCCCCTACTAACTTCCTAATCCTGCCACGGACATTAGTTCCAGGGCAGTAATTCCCTTTCCAATGTTCCCTTACCCACTCTAAACCACTGTTTGGACACTTGATCCTCAGTGTTTTGGAGGACAAGCAACCTAGAAGGGTCACTAGATCTGTTGTTGCTTGATTTCCTTTGTACTCCTTTGTACTCCTTTGTACTTTGTACTACATTATCCATACGAAGAAACGTTGCATCCCTTGCATTATTCTACAGATATTTTCACAGCAATTGTTCCGAGGAACTTGCTTCAATTGTGCCGCCTCTCCACATCTTTCCCCGTAGAACTAGGGCAGCTGAGAGCGCCCATGAATTTACACTTTCTCCTCCACAATGCAGAACTTCTGCTTATCATAATTAATTTATCCTCAGAGCTACTACTCTTTGGAATTCACTTCCCTCGAATTGCTTTCCACAAACTTACAATCTACAAATGTTTAAATCCAGTTGTTACAAACATTTTATGAATGGAGGATGCCTTTAGGCACATGGACCTTTTTGTTTTATCTGTATTTTTCCTTCCTCCGTTCATTGTCTCTTAAAAAAAAAAAAAAAAAAAAAAAAAAGTGAGAAACAGTGAATGTAAGAGGATACATGTTTTTCATAATATGTGCTGCTAGCCCCAAGCACTCGAGCATCTGTGGCTTTCAACCACCCGACACATCCCCTTTTATTTATGTACATCAAACATGTTAAAAACAAATATGGTCAAATAAAGTTTATATTTATGCCCTACCGTGGAAAGACTACGGATACACCACTCCTGCCCGGGCCTCACACAGTGGCATGGCCCAGTCGTACTGAGCTCATGACGCTGGTGGCATTGCCCCGGAGGATAGCCATCCCTTGTCTTTGCTTGAGCCAGAGGGTTTCCCGGGGTTCTCCTGAAACTTCTCTGATTTTACGGCCTATTTCATTCACCATTTTAAGGGTGGTAGGGCAGAAGACTCCTGAAGTTTTGAATGCCAGAGGCTCGAACTGATGACTTCTGGCGATGGTTTGATATTTTTCTCGCTTTCTACTCTCTGCTATCCGGGCGGCTTCACCTGCTTCGTCGGCGTTTCTGGCGATGTTGGTTAAGGAGAAAGTGTCAACACATGTGGCATCCCACACGAGGCACCGGGCATTCTTGTAAGGGTAAGTGGTCATCCCATCTGGCCGTTTGCTGTCTTCTCTGTGAAGTCCATGTGGTTCAAGGATTGATGCACGGTTAGCACTCTGCAGGGCCCGTTTCATGACATCATTTAGTGCAGAGTGTCTTGGCAGGCGGCCTGCGTTGTGATTACATGACAAGGCATGGTGACCTTGAACATCCATCCCCCCACCACACTAGCAAGTGTGTGGGTGACAAACTGCCGCACCCACTTTGAGCGCGATGGCAACCCGGAGCGCTTCAGCATCCTAGTGAGTTCCAAGAGGTAGGATGGGGACGGCATGTAACCACAAGCCACTCTCCAAACGGGTGGCTGCCTGGAAGCGTGCTTTTGAAATCTGGTCTGCATTGGTTAGGAGGTTTTCTTGAGTTTTCTTCGCCGAGATGGTATCCCACGCTTTCTGCTTGCTCCTAGAGGTACCCTGAGGCTCCTCCTCTGCTCCTATACTTCCCTTCCAGGTTTTAATCGCTTCTGCTACGCCTCTATTAAGTGTCATTCCGGGTTGAAAAGAAAGGATGGTCACTACAAGGTCATTGGTCGCGATAAGGGAAGAGATAAAGGCTGGGGAGGCAATATCCGAGGCTCTCCGTATGCCCAAGCCCCCGAGGCGGACAGGAAGAGTGGCTTGTGTCCAGGTCCGATCTTGAAATTCCACGTTGGTGATGCTGGTTACTGCTTCTCGGATTATGTTGTCTAATTCTTGGAGGCCACCATTGTATGTGTAAGTCATCGATGTGCGCAAAAGGTATTGGAGTTTTGGGATGGAGAAACAATTCTTGAGAAGGGCCAGAGCTGAGTGGGCATCGATGTGTATCAGGCGGCTCACAAGACGTTGAAGCTCCTCCTTTTTACCTTGAAGTGCTGGTGGGATTGCTGCCGGAGTGAATACTGAATATGTAAATAACGGACAATCCTGGTGATGGGGTCGGATTACCTAAATGATGCTGTCAGTTTAGATCACAAGAGAGGGTCGGAGGGGGGGGGGGGGGGGGGTCACAGGGGGTCAGGTCAGGTCACTATGTTTGATCTACATAATGACGTGGGTAGATGGATTTTCACTGAGTAGGATAACACATAATATGTTGAGTACTGGGAATATATAGTATATATTATACTGTTGTAGCTACTACCCTAGGAGCCATTAAGGGGGGTCACAAGCTTTTATTCTCTCCTTTTCTCTATTTATCTGGCTTGTATCTATTCGGCCCCATTCAGCCTACTGCTTTAAGACGTTTACTCCCATCCAGGTGTCGATTTTTTCCTGGCGAGAGTTATCGAGCCAGCATATTTTGCTTACAGTTTTTGATAGCAGGCTAAATTTGTACATGTTTCGATAGAAAAATTTCTCCGGCGAAGCCGGATTTCTCCATACAATGCTGGTTCGCTATCGCTCACCAGGAAGAAATTGACACCTGGATGGGGATAAACGTCTTACAACAGTAGGCTGAATGGAGCCGAATGGATACAACCAAGAGAAAGAGAGAAAAAAAAAGCCTGTCACCCCCCATAAGGAATGCATAGACTTACCCCACTCTAAGTTACTTTTGCCAAACGGTAAATACGACGAAATTCATAAAATAATTAGATCAAGGTAATACTACCCAAGCTGACATTTTAGTTATCTAGTATAAGTATCTGTAGCAAACTTCGTTTCCAGAGTCTTTCCTTCCTCGCTATGCATATAACATGCACATGATATACTGTAGTTATGCCACCTCTTCGCATCTTTCCATGTGGTAGTAACGCAATGGCTTAATTAATTTAAGAATCAGTCTTCCATAATGCATGACCTCTGTTTTTTCATAATTCATTCATAGTCCTAACTTCATCCCTATCATATGTAAATAGAAATAATCCTTCGATCCACAACAATTCAATGCAACTGCTATAAATAGGCTATCTTTTGATAGAAGGACGGAAAAGGGGGCACATTATTTGTTTTA
This sequence comes from Paralithodes platypus, assembly GCA_032716605.1. Classification (NCBI taxonomy): domain Eukaryota; kingdom Metazoa; phylum Arthropoda; class Malacostraca; order Decapoda; family Lithodidae; genus Paralithodes; species Paralithodes platypus. The sequence goes on along the minus strand of CM064552.1, from coordinate 32,304,752 downwards.
ATTTAATGTTTGCTCCTTCCTCTTTTTTCTATTTATCTATATATCTATATCTATCTATCTACCTATTTATCTATCTATCTATCTATATATCTGTATGTCTGTCTGTCTCTTTATCTATCTATCTATCTATCTATCTATTGCCAGACGGAACGTTCCGATCACCGAAGGAGTGGCTACGAATGATTCACCTCCATGCACCTCTGTCCTCTCTAAGCTGGCGCCCCTCCTCCCACTTGACGCCACTAATCTATAAAGCAAAGATCATTATAAACAAAACCAAATGGATCGTCCTTGGTCATGCCCTTCCTCCACGCTTATTATCCCTTGACGCATTTTAGCAGTTTCTTCTGGCTATCATTAGACGATGTAATTTTGATTAGGAAGAGCATATGGAAGTCAGAGGGTTAGTTGAGATGGTATTTCCCCCTTTAATTCCCGCAGATCCACCCTAAGCAGTAACAAATCGTCTAATGATAGCCAGAATAAAGCATCAAAGTGCGTCATAATCTTCTAAGGATTAGTATGTGTTTCATCCTTTAATCTACAGTATAAGATAAAGGTAATGATAAACAAAAGAAAACTGATGGTCCTGCCTCGTGCCCTCCCTCCACGCTTATTATATCCCCTCCCGCCTCTGTTATCAGTGTCAACAACCCTCAGACAACACTGCTTAACCCCTTCTGTACCGGCGACGTCTTTTCGATAATATTCTAGCTACATTTAGACGATTTTGTGCAGTTTAAGAAGTATCAGTGGCAGTGAAAATGGTTAGCCTAATTATGATAGTTCGAAGCCTGTTCGTTGCTGGAGGCCTTATTTAATCGCCTAATAGTAGCCAGAATATAATGAAAAAGACATCACCCGTACAGAAACCAGAAGGGGTTAAGGGGAGGTATTTGTATTTTCAGGACCCCCTTCTCCCTCATGTTTATTCCCAATAGTTTTGAAATTGCAAGACGTTTGCCCCATTAGTTTGTCGTTTTCAAGACCTTTTGCCCACATTTCTTTGTCAGTATTAAGATTTTTAGTGACATTTAGGTGTTCGATTTTTCACTGGCAAGCGATAGCGAGCTTAATATTTTTGAGGAACCGACCTGCTAACAAAAAATTTGACTCGAACATTTCATTAAGTTAGTTCGTCACTATTTTGTTGTTTTATAGTATGCCAGCCGTATCATTATTGAAATATACAAACAGGGAGTATTGAGAGGATACTAATATTTGTTGTTTATTGTCCAATACAAACATCATTTTATGTTGTTATTGTTGTTCATCCTTGTTCCCAACTTTTGAATATTTACTCCCCCTCTTGTGTCTGTTATCAGTGTCAATAAACCGCAGCCAACACCTCCACTATAACATAATATAATAGTATATACAATGATGTACAGTTGGCCCCATAAGTTCTGTTCCTCGTCGTGATCTTATGAATGACTCGAATGAGAGTAAAATTAATATGGCTGAATTGTGAGTGTGCATTTTTGTATTCATTTTGTATTATTATTATCAATTGACTAACCAGATGAGTTAACCACTGCATAAGAAATGACACTTGCAATTATTTAATCATGTGCATTATATTTCCGTGTTTAAGATCATGGGGGAGGAACATAACATAATGTGAGCAACTATACACAGCAACAGGCAGGCTCCCTATCGCTCGCCAGGAAAAGGCGACACCGAAATGACAGGAAAGGTCTTGATAATATAAAAATGGGACGAAAGGCCTTAAAACCAAAACATTAATGGGGGCGAACGTCTTGTAATCCCAAAACTCATGGGGCTATACATGAGGGAGAAGTGGTTAAAAAACAACACCACTACCTCCCTCTTAAGATATTCAGGGGCAAGGGGTCGAGTGTAGTAATTGGAAAGATAACACGACAGCTGACAGAGGGGTGGGGGGAATTACATGGGATTATTGAATAGGGGTGAAGGGATTACTGATTGAGGAAGATTGAAAGGTGATTGAGAGTTCAGGACAGAGTGGTCAGTGATTGGGAGGACAGTGGTGAGAGGAATGACAGGGAAATAGAATTACAGCCTCAGGGATTACAATGGATTGGTAGAGAAGTGTTATATATACAATATATTTGTATTATGATACTAGTTCCCCCATTTACTTTATATACAGGTATATCTTAGTTCATATTGGTAACACGATTATTGGTATGTACTATGTAACTGTACACTTGGTAGTTGAGTGTGGCTAACTGTGGTGAACAGAAAGTTCTACGCTGACATATTGGTATGCTACCGATTACTGTACGCTGAATCATTATTCCTCACTCACACCACCTGTAAAATGCATGTTCTGCATATTTCACACTCGAGCTGAAACGGCCACGGAAGTATAGAAGTTTCGGCGATATTCTGCCTCTGGTCTTACCGGCCGCCAGAATAGGGTGCGGTTAATCTACATTACTGGAGAACTCTAGAGACTCTCCCACACACACCTCACGCAACCAGAGGTGTACCGCATTCACTCCTGGGGCACTTCACCTACCACAATCCAGTCCACATATTGAGACTTAGATAGAATTATTACCACTCACCATAATACATAAGAATTACTACTAACTGCTGATATATTACTTGTTCCTGTATAATTCAAGATATATCCATTACTCACCTGCTGCTGCTGACTGCTGTTGATTCTACACCTACTTATTCAAAAAATGCCAGACTGATTTACTTGTGTATTTATTCTGACTTCCAGTTAGGTCATTAAATCATAATTGGGTGGTGGCAAGAGATAACCGGTACCATTATTACAAGTATAAGGTTACTAGTGGCTACCAGAAGAAAGCTACTAAGTTATATAGTGACATCCATGCATGTACATATATTATCACATGGTGGCTTATATATCACAGAGGTGTCCTGACCAGGATTCGAATCCACTCAGGTAGGTAGATAGGTAGGTAGGTAGATCCAGGTAGATTTCAGAGAGTTGGACACCATATCCACTCATCATTATAATGGAAAGCAAGCAACAACATATTTACGCATTTTAGTTCTTAAACCCTTTCCCTGTGGGTGACGTTCTGGAACGCATACACAATTTACAGCAATTTCCAGACTTTAAAAGCCTGTAAAAGCCGTAGAAATCGAGTGTCAGTGGGCGGGAGCGTGAGGGACCTCAATCCGACCCTCAGAGCAGCCAGCCGCTCACTGAGGGAGACTGTGGTCTCGCGCGGCTGTCTCGACAGTGTTGCCAAGCGAGCGACAGCTAATGATTAGCGAGTTTTCCCGAATGTCTATGGCAACGCTGCGGGTGAACCCCGCCACCTACGAAGCTCATTCTGGTATCATTTTGAAGCTATTTTCGCTAGTTTTCGGCAGAATACAGTTCATTTAATACAGATACTTGATTAATCATTCAAGAGTGCCTGAATATGCCCTAAATAGCGCAAATAAGCCCGCAGAGAAAGGGTTAAATGTATAACGTGGACATGTGCTTCAAAATTGTGTCCTATCTCAATAATTTCAAATATGTTTCTCAACAGATAAAGTCCATAAAATAAGAAAAGAAACAAAAATGATATACTGTATAATACTGTATATATACTGTATATATATATATATATATATATATATATATATATATATGTATATATAATATATATATATACAGTATATATATATATATATATATATATATATATGTATATATATATATATTTTCTTTAATACATACGAGGTTGAAAGAAATGGCAATTTCTGCGTTGGAAATTTTATTATTCAAAGTTTCCAGGTCTCTGATGAGTTTTCGCTGGGTGGCAGGAAGTAGATGAAGGAGATGAGCAAAATTCATGGTGGTACAGGGTTACATAAATGTACATGATGATACAGGATATACGACGCGTTTCACTGGACAACCAGCATTATCAAGTAAGGAAGGAATGATATAAAAGGTAAACAGGAAGGGTATATATAGAGGGTGGAGGATCAGAGGAGGCGGAAAACAGGGGGCAAAAGTCTGCTATTGGTGGAAGCGTAAACTAGGAGAGAGAAGGGGTTAACCGCTTCACGCATGCGCACTGGATGCGGGATGGTGGTCAGTAGGTGGGGTCGAAGCTGATTGGCTGCGTGTCGAGGGGCGTGGCCTAAGTTGTGTGGCGCCTGCAGAAGACGAAGCTGAAGGAGGTAGCGCGGGGGGCTGCGTCAAGGGCACCGGGGGGCGAGGAGGGGTGTTAGGTCCTGTAGGGTAGTGCCTTTTGGCAGAAGGAAGGATCTGAAGGTCCAGAGTTTGGTTGTTGATGTTGGGATGTAAGGCTTGGATATATAAAGCTTCGAGTATAGGTAATCTCCTTGGGTCACTTTCTTTATCGAGTATGGTGGTGTGTTTCTCTAACTCGTTGCGTGTGAGGTGAGGGTGGTTAGGGGTGAGATAGTGGTCTTTGATGGCTCCAGCCTGAAGGTGAAGAGTTAACCGACGTGAAAGACGAGTCTGCGTCATACCAATATAGGAATGAGGTCCACAGTCCTCATAATTACAGGTATGTTGGTAAATGACGTGATCGTCGGTCATCGGGCTCTTTATCTTGGTGGAGGCTGGTTTGTTGCGGAGAACGAGGTTGGAGGTCTTGGGGGATTTGTAATAAATTATTAATTTGATTTTGTTTTCCGGGTTGGTTGGGTGGACATGCTTGGAGATTATTTCTTTTAAGACGGCCTCGTCATTGTTGTGTTCAGAGGACATGTAATTGCGGTAGAAGATCTTAATTTCATTGGGGGGGTCAATGTTGGGAGGGCTTTGGGTGTACCATTTTTCAAGATGGTGGTTGATGGTGCTGGAGATGTCGGAGTTGGAGTATCCGTTATTTACTAAAACTTGGGATAGTCTTTCTAGTTCCTGGTGGGTGTCGGCCCAGGTAGAGCAGTGCGTGAGGGCTCTCCTAACATAGGCGGAGATGGAGGATAGAAGATAACGGCGGGGGCATTCACTATCGCCGTTGAGGCATTGTCCTGTGTTAGTAGGTTTAATGTAGACGGTGGTTTTGAACCCATGGTCGTTCAGAGCTACGAGGATGTCGAGGAAGGGGAGTTGTCCATTGTTAGATTTTTCAAAGGTGAAGTTAAGTCCGGAGGAGGTCATGAAGCGACGCTGCAGTTCCTGTAGTTCGTGGAGGTCCTTGATTTGCACGAAGATGTCATCCACGTATCTACAGTAGACGGCTGGTCGTTGGGCAGCTAGGAGCTCTTCCTCGATGGTACCCATGAAAAAGTTCGCAAAAAGAACTCCTAGGGGGCTGCCCATCGCCACACCGTCTATCTGCTTGTACATGTTGCCCCGGGGGCAAAGGAAAGGGGCCTCCTTGGTACATAGCTCCAGTAGTGTTTTCAGGGCCTTCTCCGGGATGTCCAGTGTAGGGGGCTGATTGGGCAGCCCCCTAGGAGTTCTTTTTGCGAACTTTTTCATGGGTACCATCGAGGAAGAGCTCCTAGCTGCCCAACGACCAGCCGTCTACTGTAGATACGTGGATGACATCTTCGTGCAAATCAAGGACCTCCACGAACTACAGGAACTGCAGCGTCGCTTCATGACCTCCTCCGGACTTAACTTCACCTTTGAAAAATCTAACAATGGACAACTCCCCTTCCTCGACATCCTCGTAGCTCTGAACGACCATGGGTTCAAAACCACCGTCTACATTAAACCTACTAACACAGGACAATGCCTCAACGGCGATAGTGAATGCCCCCGCCGTTATCTTCTATCCTCCATCTCCGCCTATGTTAGGAGAGCCCTCACGCACTGCTCTACCTGGGCCGACACCCACCAGGAACTAGAAAGACTATCCCAAGTTTTAGTAAATAACGGATACTCCAACTCCGACATCTCCAGCACCATCAACCACCATCTTGAAAAATGGTACACCCAAAGCCCTCCCAACATTGACCCCCCCAATGAAATTAAGATCTTCTACCGCAATTACATGTCCTCTGAACACAACAATGACGAGGCCGTCTTAAAAGAAATAATCTCCAAGCATGTCCACCCAACCAACCCGGAAAACAAAATCAAATTAATAATTTATTACAAATCCCCCAAGACCTCCAACCTCGTTCTCCGCAACAAACCAGCCTCCACCAAGATAAAGAGCCCGATGACCGACGATCACGTCATTTACCAACATACCTGTAATTATGAGGACTGTGGACCTCATTCCTATATTGGTATGACGCAGACTCGTCTTTCACGTCGGTTAACTCTTCACCTTCAGGCTGGAGCCATCAAAGACCACTATCTCACCCCTAACCACCCTCACCTCACACGCAACGAGTTAGAGAAACACACCACCATACTCGATAAAGAAAGTGACCCAAGGAGATTACCTATACTCGAAGCTTTATATATCCAAGCCTTACATCCCAACATCAACAACCAAACTCTGGACCTTCAGATCCTTCCTTCTGCCAAAAGGCACTACCCTACAGGACCTAACACCCCTCCTCGCCCCCCGGTGCCCTTGACGCAGCCCCCCGCGCTACCTCCTTCAGCTTCGTCTTCTGCAGGCGCCACACAACTTAGGCCACGCCCCTCGACACGCAGCCAATCAGCTTCGACCCCACCTACTGACCACCATCCCGCATCCAGTGCGCATGCGTGAAGCGGTTAACCCCTTCTCTCTCCTAGTTTACGCTTCCACCAATAGCAGACTTTTGCCCCCTGTTTTCCGCCTCCTCTGATCCTCCACCCTCTATATATACCCTTCCTGTTTACCTTTTATATCATTCCTTCCTTACTTGATAATGCTGGTTGTCCAGTGAAACGCGTCGTATATCCTGTATCATCATGTACATTTATGTAACCCTGTACCACCATGAATTTTGCTCATCTCCTTCATCTACTTCCTGCCACCCAGCGAAAACTCATCAGAGACCTGGAAACTTTGAATAATAAAATTTCCAACGCAGAAATTGCCATTTCTTTCAACCTCGTATGTATTAAAGAAAATTTATTACCTGGCTTTACTAACATATATATATATATATATATATATATATATATATATATATATATATAATTATATATGCTGAATATCCACAGGGAAGGAAGGAAAATAAACACGGAGTCCCAAGCGCTTTCGTGCATTACATCTTCAGGGGACAGAGGATATTCGACAGCATTATATAAGTTCACGTGTTGTGACTGTCTTGCATATATATATACCGGTATATATATATATATATATATATATATATATATATATATATATATATATATATATATATATATATTATATTAAAGCTTTGTTCAGATTTGCCAAGATATATTTTGCTTTGAATATCAAGAGGGAATGCTAAAGTAGAAGTTGTTAAGGTGTGAAACGACATTTAAGTGTGACTGTACACCTTATGGGGAGGGATTTGGTCGCACTGGAAATATATATGGATCCTAATTGCAAGGCAGCTATAATAACTACGGTGGTTGAATGGCTGGTGAAATGAATAACGATTGGCTGAAGAGTGAAAAGAGATCAAAGGGGAAGAGGAAATAAAGGAGGTAATAAGTTATTTATATTGACCCCTAGAGGATTATGACGCGTTCTGATAATATATTTACGCTATCATTGGAGGATTTTAGACAATTTATAAAGGTTCTTTTGAAATTATGAGGGTAAAGATTATCTCAAATAACCTTCCGACTTCTATAAACCCTTCCTAAGCTAAATACGCTCCTCTAAAAATAGCTAGAAAACTGAAAAGAAATGAGTCAAAGATTCTTGAGAGGGTTGAATCGAATGAGTTTCGCAGGAATAAATATCTTATAAGTACTTGATTACATTGACACACCACCCTATTGTGACCTTATGAAGAGAAAGCTTGATAAACTGACAATGAGTCGAGTCGAGTTACATAATAGGTGAAGTGAAATTGATTATCCTTATCCTAAAATTATATAGACACGTTCGTCCTCGTGTGTGTCAGTATTGTGTGTGTGTTAAATGATACGAGTTTCAAAGTGTATAAGAGGAAGGGGTGGTCTATACAATTCGTGATTATAACATTAATTTCCTAGTCATACACTTATTATGTATTTACATTGTACAGTATATATATATTTGTGTATACTTTTCCATTATTTATGGTATCTAATATAATCTCTTCTGACTGACCAAGATGTCAAACTGGGGAAATTTTGTTTTAAGTTTGGAATGCATGTGAGAACGAATATACGACAATTACCGTGATTGCGTATGTTTTGGCCGTTTTAACACTTCGAAACACATGATAAGAATTGTGAATCGTAAAATTTGCTGTATATATTTGATAACAATGACTAAAAACACAAGGGACTGGAGTTCTCCAAAAGGGGTGTCTTAGCCTGTTCTCTTATATATATATATATATATATATATATATATATATATGTAAAGTACCTCTGGAATATAGGTTAAAGTAATCAGGCACTTGTATTCTTTAGCGAGAGCAATTACCGCCTAACATTCCGCTCCAAAAAGTGCACATACGATCCTAGACTTTCAACCAATTAAGTTCCTCTACGAGGCCAGACCAGATGGCTGGAGTAAAGTAGGAAAGAAGAGCAATTGGACAGAGGAAGAACAAGCTGAGAAGTGAGAAGTACAGTAGAAGACTGAAAGTTCTCGGACTCAACCAAGGAGCATTCCATATCTTTTTTTACAGTACCCGACCTGCTGCTTACCTCTCGTATACAATCATGTACACACCTACATTACTATCACTTAACCCTCAGAAGATACGATGACTCAAGGTATTGTAGCGTACAGATGTCCACATGCCCAGCTGTTACAGAGCTAATTGTTCTAGTTAGAGTTATGAACATTGATTAGCAATTATTCAAACTCATAAAATGCATAAGGTGCGGGAGAGGGTACAACAGGGGAAGAGGGTTGTAGGAACGCTAAAAGCAGTAACAAGAAATAGGGTGGTCAGTATGGAAGTGAAGAAGTCCTTGCATGACAGTGTGGTAATCCCGACACTGACTTACGGAAGCGAAGCATGGACGTTGGTTGAGAGACGCAGACCAAGAGTGAGAGCAGTGGAAATGAATTACTTAAGGAGTGCGTGCGGAGTTACATGGAGGGATAGACAGACTAATGAGGAAGTAAGAAGGAGGTGTGGTGTGGAGGTAGATGTGCTGGAAAGTGTGAAAAGGAACAACTTGAGATGGTTCGGCCATATGGAACGTATGGAAAGCGAGAGAATGACTAAGAGGGTGTACGAGAGCGAGGTGGAGGGACAGAGGGGGAGAGGTAGACCGAATATGAGGTGGAAGGATGGAGTGAGGAACTACATGAACGAAGGCGGTGCTGGTTGGGGGGAGGGGCGTCGACTGACTGGGGACAGAGGTGCATGGGGGCGGTTCGTTCGTGGCCACCCCTTCGGGGATCACGGCGTCAGGCAATAGATAGATAGATAGATAAAATGCTAAAACAGAACATATCAAAATAGACCTTTCAACCCCTGAGGATAAGACGCGTTTTGACAATTTATTCTGGCGAATTTATTCAGATAATGAAGTGTATAGGTAAGTCCAAGGGTTAACCCCTTTTGTACCGGCACCGTCCTTTTAACTTTATTCTGACTACTATTATACGATTATATTCAGTTTTAATAGGGCCTCCAACAATTAACAGGCTTTGTACTATCTCATTTAACCCTTTTTACTACCACAGCTCCTTCTTAAACTGCACAAAATCGTCTAATTATAGCTAGAATAAAATTATAAAGACGTCGCCGGTACAGAAGGGGTTAATTGAGATAGTATTTATAATGTTGATGCCCACAGGGCCTCCCTAAGTTGTATGACAGCGTTTAATGATAGCCAGAAGAAACTGTCAAAATGCGTCTTAATCCTCAAAGGGTTAACAGTCGGACTTGTTGATAACTTAGCTTGTGTATGTGTGTGTGTATGTGTGTGTGTGTGTGTGTGTGTGTGTGTGTGTTGCCCCTCCACCACCATTAACAAATCCTCTCCCTATGATGGCAGGGAATTGAAAGATGAAATATTCAAGACGGAGCGGCAATCACTTAAGGGGGCCCACCTCGCTTTTTTTCGCTTTCTCTCCCTCTCTCTTTGGCTTGTATCCATTGGCTCCATCTAGCCTACTGTTTTAAGACGTTTACCTCCTTCCAGGTGTCAATATTTTCCTGGCGAGCAGTAGCGAGCCAGCATTTATAAATTTTTGTTTAGACAGCAAGCTAAATTTGTACATTTTTCGTTTGAAAAATGTCTCCGGCGAAACCGGATTTCTCCATACAATGCTGCCTCGATATCGCTCGCCAGGAAGAAATCTACATCTGGATGGGGATAAACGTCTTAAAACAGTTGGCTGAATGGGGCCGAATGGATACAAGCCAGAGAAAGAGAGAAAAGGAGAGAAAGAGCAAAAAGCGGTGACCCCCTTAAGCCCCAGACGTCATGCGTGGGGGCTTAAGCCATCATCACACATACACGAAGTCGGTGCCGGTGCCCGAGTCCAAACGAGTGATGAAATTTCCATATTCGGCAATGACTCTGGCATACTCTTCGTGACTCGTGTGGATGTTACTGTTGGTATCGGGGTGTGTCCTGGGTACTCGTGACGTGGCCTAGAAATTTCAAACCTGCATGAAATTTCTTGTCCCTGTTACGAGTCCGAAGGACATCCGAAGGACATACGTGTAGACTTGTGTCAACATGTGTTGACTCTTGTTGGCTCTTCGTGACTTGTCTTGACTCTTGTTAAACTCTGCATAACTCTTCGTGACTCGCTTGTGACCCAACTTCTTCAAAACATAATATTAAACCATATTTAACCATTTGTAAACATCGAAATTGCAAAGATCCTTTAGAAAACAAATCGAAAACATCGTAACGTAGGTGACCATTTAGAAAACAGAGACCGCTAGTGTTATTTGTGTACATTTCGTATTATAATGTTCCCTTTCATCTGCTTTCTCTCTCTCTATTACTTATATTTCTATCTACTGTATCCATTTCCATCTGTATCTAGCTATCTCCCTTATTTATCAGCTTTTATATTTGTTATTTGGTTTCTATGGAATCTGTGAATAATTTCTGGTTTGATGGGCTAAATAAACTAATTATACCTGAACGGTCAGGCTGTGGAGATCGTCACCTCTTTTAATTATCTGGGCAGTGTGTTGAGTAAAGATGGGACTATGGATGAAGAAGTACGGGAGAGGGTGCAACAGGGGAAGAAGGTTGTAGGAATGTTGAAAGCAGTAACAAGAAATATAGTGGTCAGTATGGAAGTGAAGAAGTCCTTGCATGACAGTGTGGTAATCCCGACATTAACTTACGGAAGCGAAGCATGGACGTTCGGTAAGAGACTCAGACCAAGAGTGAGAGCGGTGGAAATGAGTTACTTGAGAAGTGCCTGCTAAGTTACATGGAGGGATAGACAGACGAATGAGGAAGTAAGAAGGAGGTGTGGTGTGGAGGTAGATGTCCTGGAAAGTGTGAACAGGAACAACTTGAGATGGTTCGGCCATATGGAACGTATGGGAAGCAAGATAATTACTAAGAGGGTGTACGAGAGCGAGGTGGCAGGACAGGGAGGGAGAGGTAGACCGAAGGAGAGGTGGAAGGATGCAGTGAGGAAGTATATGAATGAAGGCGGTGCTGGTTGGGAGGAGGGGCGTCGACTGGCTGGGAACAGAGGTGCATGGGGGCGGTTCGTTCGTGGCCATCCCTTCGGGGATCACGGCGTCAGGCAATAGATAGATAGATAGACCACTAACACGTAATGAGCAAAATGAAATAAGTCAATTAAAATAAATGTAAAAAATTATGTTCCCGATTCTTTAGTGAGAAGTGAAAGTGATTGATAAGGTGAGCAAAAAAAAGCTTGTTATGAAACAGAGACTTACATTTTTGAAAGATAAATTGTCAATAGCCTAGATCGGCTTGAACAAAGACCGGGGTGGGGGGGGGGGAGGGATTTATATTATATTTTTTTGTCATAATAATTATTAATGTAATGGTAGGATATTATTGTTTTCATTTCCACGGCATTGGAAACTAAACAATTATTTAAATTACATCAAACCACATATAATTCTGGCCATTAATAAGGGAGATAATTAGATAATGGAGATAAAGATCGAAGGTCGTTAGGTCCAAGTGAGCGTAAAATGTGCGAATTATAAAATAAGCCTATACTCTCTGATAATATAAGGTGTTGGAATCATACATTCAGCCTTACATAAAAGATAGGGGGAATGCTTTTATTTGCTGTTTTTTCATAATTATTATTAAATAGTATTTTTGTCCATTCAAACTAAATAATGATTAAGAAAACATATGAAACAACAATTAATTCTGTTCATTAATAGGGAAGATAATTAGATACAGAAGATAAATACAGTAGATTGATAGAGGGGAAGAGGTCATTCGGTATAAGCAAGCGATAATGTGTCCGACAATTTATGACATTTTTAGCGCTATTTCTTTTCTTTATATATTTGTTCTATATATATGCACTATATACTTTTTACTTACTATTTTATATCTGTCTATTTTACTGTCCTACTTTTCCTTCTGGGAACTGTAGGCTAGGAATCCTCCTCCCCTTGTAATTTTCATCTACTAGACGAGACAGATAGGGGTGAGGGAACGCGAAAGTGGTACCAAACCATAAACATTGGAACTTTAAATGTTGTTTCTGTTCGGTCTGTCTTGAGTCGGCCACCCCCAGCTACGGGTGTGCATGAGTATATACATTATACATACATACACACATACATACATATATGTCGGTACATTGTCTGATGACACCCCAGATGACGGCACTCTTCATGACTCTTGTTAAACTCCTGTTGGCTCTTGTTACACTCTTGTTGACTCTTGTTACACTCTTGTTGACTCTTTGTTTTCGTACCCTGGAATTTGACCGTTATTTTTCAAACTTCCTCAACTCATGTTGGGGTCGTGTTACACTCTTTGTGACTTTTGTTGATTATCCGTGACTGGTACTGACTCTTGCATGAACACATACCGTCTCTTGTTGACTCTTGGTGAATCGGGAACAGTGACCTACTCGGGCTGGTTCTTGCCAGAGTCACGAAGAGTGTAACCCATCGTTCACTCGTGCTGGACTCGGGCACCGACTCTTGTATGTGTGATGATGGCTTTAGTGCTTGACAGGTGTGGGAGAGCTGTGGAGACAATCTACAGCAGGTGTGGGATTGGTTGTAGCAGATATGTAATTTATGTGTGTCTTGTGAAAACAAAAATCTCTCTCTCTCTCTTTGCTATCCTTTCCTTCCACTGTACCTTACTCTGGCGATAGGTATCTCTACTAGAATTAAGTCCTGACCACCTCGCTGGGATCGTATGGTCTGTGTGGTCAGTTTATCTATGTAAATATCTCTCTTTATATATATATATATATAATTATATATATAATATTCCAGTAAATTAAAAGACGGTAGCTGTTGTATAATGCACGTATTTTGTGTAGATGTGTGGTAAGTTGTGTAATTGGTGCGTGTCAAGTATGGAGAGGGCTAAGTACGTGTAATATTAGTCTAAATTGTTACACGTGTGAAAGACATAAGACAAATATAGTACAATGTAGAGTCATTGTTATGTGAAAGATCTGAAACAGGCTTATAATCGATTTATGAAGCTTGCGATATTTATTAACATCGTTCTTAACCCGTCCAGCCCCGGCTAGTTTTGTAATGTTTGTTCACCCGAACCCGGCCGGTTTTCAAAAAATTGTTTTATTCCAGAAACAATAGCGAATGGGTTAGGAATGAAGGAAAAACCACGAAAAAACGCTCAAAAAGCTTAAAGAATGGTCCTACAGAGCCCCCGAAAACATATTTTACAAGAGTAAAAAATTGAAGGCAATTACCCCAAAAAAACAGGTTATTGCGCGCTCACGCGCACGCACGTGGACTTTGAGAGTTTTCAACCATCGGCACGGTTGCGTGGGATACGTACACAGTTCCCATACAAATCTGAGCCCTCTTGAGTGGCTACACCTGAGGTTACGGTCGGCGCAATTAGGGTGACGTGCCAGGCGCGTCTCTGGGGCTGTGCGTTACATACATCGCCGACGCGTCAGGCGCGTCGCTGGGGCTGTACGGGTTAACACTAATAACCCCCACATGAAATTAATGCAAGCATGTGATCCTCCTAAAGAATATGCATATGATGTGATATAGGTTTGCGATATAGGTATGGCTAATTATGTATGTATATACTGTATATATATATATATATATATATATATATATATATATATAAATATATATATATATATATATATATATAATAATATATATATATATATATATATTATATTGTAGTTTGTAGCAGACAGATGTAAGGTTTATCAAATGTATGGCGAGATTACTAATAGTGATATATAGATTGATGTTTGAACGTAGTGCGTGATATCTCCATGTTGAGTAGCATTCATAACACTGCTCGAAGAATGCGTTATCGCGAACTAATAAAAAACACGAACACAATAACACACATCCATAGTAGTACACACACACACACACACACACCTACAGCAAACACACACACATACACATTGCACACCCATACAGAGAGAGAGAGAGAGAGCACTGTCTCCTCTTCCTCATTAGCATATAGTTGGAGGGTGTCAGATGTGAGGGAGAGACCAAAGGGAGGGTGGAGAGGGGGGGGGGGGAGGTGGTTATGTCAGACGGAGGGTAAAGAGGGAGCTTATATAGAGAATGGCAGACTGTTGTGAATGAGGTACAGAAGGGGCAAAACACATAATACCATCTTCACAACTCCGATATAAGTTGTCTATCTAAAATCAAACAAGAACTAACTTCACACATCACTCGAATAATGCCTATATGGTCAAGCTTATCTCATGTGCATTTCTAATAAGTTTATTGCAAACGGGATAAAAAGGTTATGTTGAGTTTCTTAAGGTGTTATTTGGCTGACCATAACTATACAGAGAAGTAGTATGATGGCCAGATTGTGTTTGTATAGAGAAGTGGCAGTGGAACAGAGCAAGAATTCATGAAATGATAATAAACAATGAGTGAGGATTGCAAGAGAATAGGAAATGTTCATTGAAGAAAGCTTAAAATGCTATATTTAACAATGCCATTATTACAAAGTAAATAACTGATTCATAAGCCAATTGTTTGTAGTGTCATGCTTACCATTTATGATAGACATTTTGATCAAAGAACAAATTCCACAAACATAATTATTTTTAAGAAGGCCATTCCCTCAGCTGAGCTTTAATCCTTACATTTGCTTCTCCATTGCCAAGACAGCTGTGCATCTAATAATATAGACATACTTATTTATAACAAGTATGTTTAGCTAGTTCTGTTCGTACCAACAGGATATAGTGACATTTTTTCCTGACGACTGTGCAGTCAGACTGAGCAATTTTGCCCTAGCATCACATCGGGTGTCTTTTTGTATGTTATGTTGTCGACTAGACTGCATGTACTGTAGATTATACTTGGCTGAAACTTCAGAAGCTTCAAGATAAAAAAAGTACTCAGAAAACACGTTTGTGTAATCCATGCTAAGCGATAATATCTTCCCAGACCACCGTCCTCCAGATGTTCAGCTAAATATGGAACAGTCAGCCTATATTTTGCTACGTGCTAATGTGCCCTCCCTCATGGGGATGTACCAATTGTAAACACTGCCACTACATCCTTATGTGGCAAGGTACACTCACCGCACCAGCTCATAACCCAAACCATTTACCTTCGGGATATAATACTTCTGAGTTGGTAAACCATTGACTGTTAATTCGTATTTTGTTTGGTTTAGCCTGTACTTTAGTTTGTTAGTTAAAATAGGACTTAGACTCTTAGAGGCTATCAACCCTATCACAAGCTGGACAGGAGAACACGAATCCCCTAACACATACACACACACCCACCCAAAATCCTAGGAGTAACATATGATACTCATATGACATTCAAACAGCACACCACAAACACGAAAAATAAATTGACACCCAGACTTAACATCCTCAGGTCACTTGCTCACACAAAATTTGGACACAACAAAGAAACCACCACCACAGTTTATAAACAATACATGCGATCAGTGATGGAATACGCAAGCCCAGCCTGGGCTTCTAACCTAGCTGAAACACATCACAAGACCTTACAGACTATTCAAAACAAAGCCCTAAAAATCATTACAGGCTGCACAGCTACTACACCCACAGATCACCTACATCAAGAAACCAAAATCCTCAAAGTCAAAGACCATCTGGACATGAGAGGCACCCAATTTCTGGCAGCAGATTCTACGAACCAAAACCACCCACTACACTACATGGCAACAGACCCACAGACACCAAGAAATATCAAAACAACACCCAGCACACGGTATCACATACAAATACTGTCCTCTCTCCCTCCCTGCCCACCCCAAACCAACTTCCAGAAGCATATCCATACTCATATCTCTCGCCGATCCATGCACTCACTCATAGACAACACGCAGCTGCAAGCACGACCTCCCGAAATCCATCCTTCCGAATCCTCCCTTCCTGGGCGAGGACAGAGTCCACCTGGCCAGGCTGAGATGCGGACACCATCCAGCTCTTTTGAGCTATCAGAAGAGACTGGATGACTCCGTCGTCGACACCTGCCCGGGATGTAACACAGCACCCCATACCATCAAACACATCATAGAAGACTGCATTTCACACAACCACTTACGCCAACAACACAATCTACACTCAATGAGAGCTCTGTGGGAAAGCCCGATCGCGGCCATGGCCTTCCTCAGGGACTCGGGGCTGTTCGGCCAGGCAGCTTCGGGAACAACAACAACAACAACTAAAGAACGACGAGAGCCATCAAGGTAATGTGTGTAATGTGGGAAGATTCAGCAAGGAAACAGATGTGATAATTTACAGTCCATTTAATTTGCTCTAGCATTTATTGAGTTAGAGAGAATAGGATTCACGATAGGCCTGTTGCAGTTAGTAAGTCCTTTGTAATCCTTTGTATTTCTTTGTATTTCTGACCTACTGATAATGAAGGGACTATAGTTGAATATTGATGAAGGTTATGTATATCAGCTTTGAAAGGTTGAACAGAAACACAACATATATATTCAATCGAAAACAGTGTAGAGGACAGTGGTATGGATTTGTTTATTTCTATGTTTAATCTTTAAACGTAATGCCTTTCTTGGAGAAGGAGAGGACTCATTCGTATCAACAAACGTTTTAATGTTTTATTCGTATCAACGTTTTAATGTGCTAGTCACGTTCATAATTTGTTCCATATTCCTCTCCTGTTTCTCTCTCTACTCAGCATATATCCGCACTCCCCCACACCGACCATTCAGATTCAGCTAACTATAGTCGGGTTTATTTCATACGGCGGTAATTTCAATGTTTTAGCAGCTGATTTATGGACTCTTAACCTCATCAGCACCATGACGCCTTTTTACCTTTGATTCTGGCTAAAATTAGATTATGTTATGCAGCTTAAGAAGGACCTATGATATTAAGAGGGTATATTGAGATTGTATTTACCCTTTTTGAGTCCAAGAGGAAGATCATAAACTGAAGAAAATCATGTAATGGTAATCACAATATGATGACAATTACGTCATGGTGCTGAAGGGGTTAATGGTAACATTATGAAATTGCTATGTATATCTGCGTTATAATAATGCTGAGTTATCATAATTAACCCGTTCAGTACCGGTGCCGCCCCTTTTGACTATATTCTGACAATTATTTGACGATTTTATTCAGCTTAGGAAGGATAAGTAATAAGTCTTTTAAACTATTTCAACCAACCCTTTTAACTACCACATACCCATCTTAAGCTGCATATTATGTCGTTTAAATATCGTTAGAATTAAATAGAACACACGTCGCTGGTACGCAAAGGGTTAACAACAAATTCCGCTCACAAATCTTCGAATTATAGTCTATTCGCTGTAAGTAGGCGATAAATCATGACCTCTAACCTCTGTAACTCAAAAACGACTAGGTCACTAGAGTAATCAAACTAATATTTCTACCATTTGGATAGAGTAGGTCAAGGAATAGATGTGGACATTTACAGCCAATTTGCTCTAGCCCTTTTTGAGTTGCAGAGGATAGAGATCATGATTTTTCGCCTACTTACAGCTAATAGACTATAGTCGAGTAAACATGATCAGAACATGGCAACTTACCGTCAGCTGGAAAAAAAACAGGGCATAGTCAAAATTTGAGTTCTGACAGCCGCCTTGTTCTGACAGATGGTTTGGCTGTCAGACTCCTCCGACAGTTCAACAGCTCTCTCTCTCTCTCTCTCTCTGTTTATAATATAGCATCACCCTTATTGCCCTGGTTGATCACTAGTTTAAGGGGGGGGGGAAGGTCACCGACTTTTTTATCTTTCTCTCCTTTTCTCTTTTTCCCTGGCTTGTATCCATTCGGCCCCATTCAGCCAACTGATATAAGACGTGTATCCCCATCCAGGTGTTGATTTCTTCCTAGCGAGCGATAGCGAGCCAGCATTGTATGTAGAAATCCGGCTTCGCCGAAGGCATTTTTCTATCGAAAAATTTACAAATTAAGCTTGCTGTCAAAACAAAAATATATATATGCTGGCTCGCTACCGCTCGCCAGGGAAATATTTACACCTGTATGGGGGTAAACGTCTTAAAACAGTAGGCTGAATGGGGCCGAATGGATAAAAGACAAAGAGAGAGGGAGAGAAAGAGAAAAAAAAAGCGAGGTGAGCTGCCTTAAGGAAGGCAACGTCGACGTGCCTCTCCCTCCCTTGTTGTCGATGGGACGGGAGATGAGCGGGGTGGGCGGACAGGCGACATGATGGTCGAGGAATGAACTAGGACAGGCGATGGGTTGTATAAAAAAGCAGGGGTGGGATGGATAGTCAGATAGTATAATTATGTAGCGTTGTTGTGTAGTATATTTAATTTAAAATAAATGCAGATATTGAGTAATGTTAAAATGGCGTAGACTAGACGAGGGAAGGTGAGAAAAAAGAGAAGGGAAAATGAAGAATGAGGTGTAAATCTGGCACTTACTAAAACATTAAGCTTTCCATAATGGAGTTGGGTCGAGTAAATGATTACATTGATATCCAAAATTCGAAAATGGATATTAATCGTGATCGTGTATTCAACCTTTAATTACTGTCCCAAATCAACGAAAAAGATTTTGCATCCCAGGAGCTGGACTGGACGACATTGTGGAAGCCTTCGAAGATACCACAAAGGATGCAAATGAAAATACCCTTTTTGTCATCCATGCTGGTTCAAATGACGTCATGCGCACCAGATCCGAAGAGTTGATGGAGAAATATCGCAAGATGATCCAGCACTACAAAAACAAGTCAAGGAATATCATCATCTCAGGCATTCTCCCCAAGATCGACGCACCTGACAAATTCTACGACAAGGCCTTCAGCACAAATAGCCGACTAAAATATTTGTGTCTGAGGGAAGAAGTTGAATTCGTCAACCTCTGGGACAACTTCTACAACCAGCCTACTCTGTTTCGCAAGGATGGCACTCATCTAAACCCTGTGGGTTCAGCACGCATGGGTCGTCTCCTACACGAAGCAGTCCGCAGCCATGGATCAAAAAACGCCATCCGAGAAGAAGCAGCAGTGACATAAATCATCCAACGCCAAGAAAAAAACAGAGGCAACCGAGGACCACCAGCGATAAGGACCGAAGACAGCGAGGACCGAGGACAGCCATGAACATAAATGTAGATCCGACACGAACCAAAAATATTATTAAAGAGCGTTCTGTGAGTTCTAAAATAACAAATGTAAAGGTTTTCTATGCAAACGCTCGTAGCATACGCAATAAATTTTCAGATTTAGAGGAGCTAGTGTTTACAGAAAATTATGATGTGATTGGCATAACAGAATCTTGGCTCAATACAGAAGATAGAGACTTTTTAGCAGAGTATTCACTTCCCGGTTATGTAATGTTTGAGAAAAGCCGAATAAATCGAAATGGAGGTGGCGTTTTACTTTATATCAAAGAAAGTCTTAACCCGACCCTCTTGTCAAAACCTCAAATTGTGAACGTCGACACATCTTTTGTGCTAATAAAGAATAATAAAGGTACAAAAATAATACTTGCATTAATATACAGACCTCCAGCTCAATCAGTGCAAACTGACCGAGAAATTTACGAACAAATTGCAGATGTAAGTAACTCACAAGATACCGTAATTTTTGGCGACTTTAATTTACCTGTGACCAAGTGGGGCGATACTCTTACTTCACACTCCGGACATGACTTGTATACGAACTTGCAAGAGAGTTCGCTTTATCAATTTGTTCGAACCCCAACCCGTGGTAATAACGTTCTTGACATTGTACTTGCAACAAAAGAAGAATTAATAGAGAATTTGAATGTTGGTGATGAATTCAGTAACAGCGACCATCGTACGATAACTTTCACTTTAAAGTTTACTAGTAACGAACCAAATAGTAGCATCGAAAAAGTCCCTAATTTCAAGAAAGCAAACTTCCATAAACTTAGAGCTATGTTTAAAGAAACTGACTGGAGCTTTTTAAATCACAATAACGACATAAATACATCTTGGAAGTTATTCGAAACCACTTACCTAAAAGCAGTGCAAGACTGCATACCATCGAAAATACGGCGTCCAGGCCATAATAATAAGCCCAAATGGTGGAATAAAGATATTTCAAACTGCCTGCTTGCTAAAAAATTTGCTAATGATAGATTAAATTCCTCAAAAAATGACGAAGAACGGCTGAAATTTGTAGAGCTACGACGCAAAGCCAAAAACTTAATTAAGCAAAGTAAAAAGACCTTAGAGTTACATATTGCGAATCAAAGTAAAACAAACCCGAAAGAATTCTATAGTTATATCAGAAAGAAAAAAGTAGTTACTTCAACTGTTGGACCGTTAGTCGATGAAAATGGAGAATACACCAAAGACGAAGTACAAATGAGTAATGCCCTCAATACCTTCTTTGCATCAGTTTTTACAACAGAAGACCTCAGTGATATCCCTACACCATCGCCGACTCAGATTGATAATTCAGATGTTCTAAGCAATATCACCGTTACAGAGAGAGAAGTATTGAATTGTTTAGATAAACTCAAGGTATATAAAACGCCTGGACCTGATACAATCTCGCCTAGAGTTCTAAAGGAAGCTAAAGATGAGCTCTCCAAACCACTGACATTACTATTCAATAAATCCTTGCAGTCTGGAACTATGCCCGATCAGTGGAAGCTAGCCAACGTAACACCGATATTCAAAAAAGGCAGCAAATCCCTACCCAGTAACTATCGTCCAATTAGCTTAACCTCAGTTGTATGTAAAATGCTAGAAACGGTCATACGAGACAGACTCGTAAATCACTTGGAGGAAAATAACATACTTAAAGATACTCAACACGGCTTTCGTAAAAAACGTTCCTGTTTAACAAACCTCTTAGACTTCTTCCACGATATCCTCAACCTCTACGATGAGAGTAAAGCTGTAGATATTATATACCTTGATTTTCAAAGGCCTTTGACAAAGTTCCCCACAAAAGTTTACTGCTAAAACTAAAAGCGCATGGAATACAAGACGGTGTGTTGAAATGGATAGAAAATTGGCTCAGCGACAGAAAGCAAAGAGTAGTCATAAACGGTAAGGCATCTAAATGGACCAATGTAAGTAGCGGGGTACCCCAGGGATCGGTACTAGGACCAATTCTCTTTCTAATTTACATCAACGACATAGATGAGGGTCTCACCTGTACAATCTCAAAATTTGCTGACGATACCAAAATTGCAAATAGCGTACTCTCAAAAGAACAAGTTGGCGATATGCAACACAATCTAGATAAATTGTCATGTTGGGCCCAAATTTGGCAAATGAGTTTCAATGCGGATAAATGTAAAGTACTACATATCGGATACCTAAATGAGAAAGCAAACTATTCGATGAATGGCACTCAGCTTAAGAATGTAAACAGAGAAACCGATCTGGGAGTAACAATATCGAGTAACCTAAAACCGAGTCAACAATGTTCAGAAGTTGTTAAGAAGGCAAACAAAATAATTGGCTTTATAGGCAGGTCATTTGAGCATAAATCCAAAGAAGTTATCCTAACCCTTTACAATTCCTTAGTCCGCCCTCTTCTGGAATACTGCGTTCAATCCTGGTGCCCTTATTACCAAAAAGATATAAACAAGCTAGAACGAGTTCAACGTAGAGTTACCAAAATGATACCTAGCCTAAAGAACAAACCATACGAAGAGCGTCTTAGAGAATTAAATCTATTTCCTTTAACCCAGCGCAGATTAAGAGGTGACTTAATTCAAGTGTTCAAAATCATCAAAGGCATGACAATATGAACTGTAGTAAGTACTTCACTATCGACCAATCTAATTACACGCGGGGAAACGGTTGCAAAATTATTGGTAAATCTTTTAACTCACACGAATCTAAGAATTTCTTCTTCAATCGAGTTGTCAACTTGTGGAATGGGCTTCCCCGAAACGTTATAGACTGCATCACCGTTGATTCATTTAAACTCCGCCTAGACAAATATCTCGCATCAAACCCGCGACTGACTGCGTTTGTAAATGAATAACTTTATTTTATCCCCCCCTTAGTTACTAACCCATCTGTCCCCTACTAACTTCCTAATCCTGCCACGGACATTAGTTCCAGGGCAGTAATTCCCTTTCCAATGTTCCCTTACCCACTCTAAACCACTGTTTGGACACTTGATCCTCAGTGTTTTGGAGGATAAGCAACCTAGAAGGGTCACTAGATCTGTTGTTGCTTGATTTCCTTTGTACTCCTTTGTACTCCTTTGTACTGTGTTGGTGGTGTAAGGAATGAAGAGCCAGCAAACATAGATGGATATGGTATGGGAGGGAGAAGAGGAGAAGTAGTGGAGGAGGAGGTGGGGATCAGGAGGTCAGAAGTGTGGGAAGCTATGGAAAGAGTGAAGTTGGGGAAAGCACCAGAAACAGATGGAGTGTGTGGGGAAATGTTGAGGTATGGTGGTGAATTAGTGATCAAAATGGGTATGGAAAATGTGCAAACTAGCATGGGAGAAGGGGAATGCACCCGATGACTGGAAGACTGGCATAATAGTCCCCCTCTATAAGGGCAAAGGGGAAAGAGGAGTGTGTGGTAACCACCGTCTTTTAAGCGTAGTAGGGAAGGTGTACAGTAGGGTAGTGATTGAGAGAGTGAGAGTGAGAACGGAGAAATGGATAGGCGACGAGCAGGGAGGTTTTAGGAAGGGAAGAGGATGTGTAGATCAGATTTTTATGCTGAATTGTGTTGTGGAGAAATATCTGGAGAAGCAACAAAAGGTGTATGTTGCCTTTATGGACTTGGAGAAGGCCTATGAGAGAGTGGATAGAGAAGGCACGTGGAAAGTACTTGGAATATACGGAGTAGATGGCAAGTTGCTGAAAGCAGTGAAAAGCATGTATGAGTACAAAGGAAATCAAAGGAGTACAAAGGAAATCAAGCAACAACAGCCTAGTGACCCTTCTAGGCTGCTTGTCCTCCAAAACACTGAGGATCAAGTGTCCAAACAGTGGTTTAGAGTGGGTAAGCGAACATTGGAAAGGGAATTACTGCCCTGGAACTAATGTCCGTGGCAGGATTAGGAAGTTAGTAGGGGACAGATGGGTTAGTAACTGAGGGGGGGATAAAATAAAGTTGTTAATTTACAAACGCAGTCAGTCGCGGGTTTGATGCGAGATATTTGTCTAGGCGGAGTTTAAATGAATCAACGGTGATGCAGTCTATAACGTCTCGGGGAAGCCCATTCCACAAGTTGACAACTCGATTGAAGAAGAAATTCTTAGATTCGTGTGAGTTAAAAGATTTACCAATAATTTTGCAACCGCTTCCCCGCGTGTAATTCGATTGGTCGATAGTGAAGTACTTACTACAGTTCATATTGTCGATGCCTTTGATGATTTTGAACACTTGAATTAAGTCACCTCTTAATCTGCGCTGGGTTAAAGGAAATAGATTTAATTCTCTAAGACGCTCTTCGTATGGTTTGTTCTTTAGGCTATGTATCATTTTGGTAACTCTACGTTGAACTCGATCTAGCTTGTTTATATCTTTTTGGTAATAAGGGCACCAGGATTGAACGCAGTATTCCAGAAGAGGGCGGACTAAGGAATTGTAATGGGTTAGGATAACTTCTTTGGATTTATGCTCAAATGACCTGCCTATAAAGCCAATTATTTTGTTTGCCTTCTTAACAACTTCTGAACATTGTTGACTCGGTTTTAGGTTACTCGATATTGTTACTCCCAGATCGGTTTCTCTGTTTACATTCTTAAGCTGAGTGCCATTCATCGAATAGTTTGCTTTCTAATTTAGGTATCCAATATGTAGTACTTTACATTTATCTGCATTGAAACTCATTTGCCAAATTTGGGCCCAACATGACAATTTATCTAGATTGTGTTGCATATCGTCAACATGTTCTTTTGAGAGTACGCTATTTGCAATTTTTGTATTGTCAGCAAATTTTGAGATTGTACAAGTGAGACCCTCATCTATGTCGTTGATGTAAATTAGAAAGAGAATTGGTCCCAGTACGGATCCCTGGGGTACCCCGCTACTTACAGATGTATCTTCCAGATACTCGCAGACTCAGATGACGAAGCGGAAATAGAAGAAGTCCGGCTCGTGGGAGACTCGATGATACGTGGTCAGCTCACAGAGTTTTGCGCAAGAGCACCTAAGACCAGGAAGCGTTTTTGTATCCCTGGTGGTGGTGTGGACGACGTAGTTGCTGCAGTTGACGAAGTATCTAAGCTGGCCCCTGCTAATACAATGTACGTCATCCACGTTGGATCCAACGATGTACAGCGAACCCGGTCGGAAGATTTGCTTTTAAAGTACCAGCAGCTGATCAAGTCGTTTAAGGAGAAGTCATCAAGGATCATCGTCTCAGGAATCGTCCCCCGGCTTGGTGTAGAGAGCCGATTTTACAACATAGCCACCAGCACAAATCGTTGTCTAGCAAACCTCTGCAGGAAGGAAAACGTGGGATTCGTCAACACCTGGGACAATTTCTACTACGATGACTATTTGTTTTCGGACGATGGAATTGATCTGAACCAGGTGGGAGCAGCACGTTTTGGGCGTCTTCTCAACGATGCGGTGAAGGATTTTCCGAAAAGAAATCGACTCAGCACAGGACAACCAGGAAGGAGGACCGAAGACAGCGAGGGCGGCAACCTGCGAAGGAATTAAATGCTAATCTGTCAAGAACCGCGAATTTGGATAAAGCTCCACCAACACGACCCAAATTCAAAACCGCCAGGGATAACGACCGAGGACCGATGTCAGCCATGAATGTAAATGTAGATCCGATCAGAACCAAAAATTTGATTAAGGAACGTTCTGTGAGTTCTAAAACCGCAACTTTAAAGGTTTTCTATGCAAATGCTCGTAGCATACGCAATACATTTTCAGATTTAGAGGAACTAGTGTTTACTGAAAATTATGATGTGATTGGTATAACAGAATCTTGGCTCAATACAGTAGATAGAGACTTTTTAGAAGAGTATTCACTTCCCGGTTATGTAATGTTTGAGAAAAGCCGAATAAATAAAAATGGAGGTGGCGTTTTATTTTATATCAAAGAAAGTCTTAACCCGACCCTCTTGTCAAAACCTCAAATTGTGAACGTCGACACATCTTTTGTGCTAATAAAGAATAATAAAGGTACAAAACTAATACTTGCATTAATATACAGACCTCCAGCTCAATCAGTGCAAACTGACCGAGAAATTTATGAACAAATTGCAGATGTAAGTAACTCACAAGATACCGTATTTTTTGGCGACTTTAATTTACCTGTGACCAAGTGGGGCGATACTCTTACTTCACACTCCGGACATGACTTGTATACGAACTTGCAAGAGAGTTCGCTTTATCAATTTGTTCGAACACCGACCCGTGGAAATAACGTTCTTGACATTGTACTTGCAACAAAAGAAGAATTAATAGAGAATTTGAATGTTGGTGATGAATTCAGTAACAGCGACCATCGTACGATAACTTTCACTTTAAACTTTACTAGTAACGAACCAAATAGTAGCATCGAAAAAGTCCCTAATTTCAAGAAAGCAAACTTTCATAAACTTAGAGCTATGTTTAAAGAAACTGACTGGAGCTTTTTAATTAACCCGGCAAGCGCGATAGGCCTCACGGAAGGCTTCCTATAGGGAACGCGATAGGCCTCACGGAAGCAGGACCATAAAAAAAGCCTTCCATAAAAAAAAGGGCCTATCAAAACAAAGGAATTTGTCTCTAGGTGAGATAATTCCCCTCCAGTACTCATCCATGTAAATCTCCCCCACCCCTCCCCCCTCCTTCCCCCCCTCATTCCCCTCCCTCCCCTCCTCAATTATCACCTATTTTTCCTCTTATTATCATCATTTATCGGTTATTTTTCTCCCCCGCGATAATGTAGCACAAGTGGGTTGCATAAAAGATCGTTATGCAACACCCAGACACCGGCACACACCGCCCCGCTCTTCTCAGTTGACTCCCAGACAGCGAGAGGGGAAGGCTGCCTGTCTCTCTCTCTCGCCTGAGATTATGACCGGGTGGCCAATATCTTCGTTTTTCACCACCCAAATGCTTTTCCCACTTATTTTAGCACTCTTGAAGGTTCATATATACATCATATATGTAAAATAAAAGCATACCGAAAACAAATAATGGTTTATATTGTAAATATAACGAATTCTGTCAGAATCCAGGGCTAGAAATGCACAAATAACTACCCTAGCACCTACGTCTATATCGCGCTTGTCAGGTTAACAATAACGACATAAATACATCTTGGAAGTTATTCGAAACCACTTACCTAAAAGCAGTGCAAGACTGCATACCATCGAAAATACGGCGTCCAGGCCATAATAATAAGCCCAAATGGTGGAATGAAGATATTTCAAACTGCCTGCTTGCTAAAAAATTTGCTAATGATAAATTAAAATCCTCACAAAATGACGAAGAACGGGTGAAATTTGTAGAGCTACGACGCAAAGCCAAAAAGTTAACCCTCCAGCCCCGGGGGCTATAGCTTACGACTGTGCTCCGGTACCGGGTGTTTTGACGATCTTTGGCCTATGTTAACTACTCTGTAAGTCAATGAATATGTCATGTAATGTTGTGAATAAAAAAGAATAATGTTCCACAAACCTTCCTCTGTCGAATGGCGTTGAGTAGAGGTCTCTAGCCCCTCTGGTTGCATAATGGTGAGCGCGGGAAGACGAGTGCTTTTCGGCGGCAAATTCTTCCCGCGTTCGGACGCGTCGCCCCGGCCATGGCTACGACGCACCTAGCCGCTCGCCGCGCCAAAGTATTTATCTCCCTTAGACGATTTTAGTGTTTGATATTGAGAATGTGATGTTTATTTTATATTTTCTAGTTATTTTGAGGCCAATTATATAAAATATGTTTATTAGGGTATCACTGTCACTGATATTGCTAATTTTCACTCGATACCGTACATTTTATTAGTAATTGAGGTAGCTTATTGTTGTATTAGGCACTGATTATTCGTTATCACAGGTGTTTATTATACTTTGGCCATCAAATATTAGGTCTTGTGTCACTTTCACTTTGACAAATATGCTTTAGAGAGTGTCACTGTCACTGATAATGCTCATTTTCACTCGATACCGTACATTTTATTAGTAATTGAGGTAGGTTATTGTTGTATTAGGCACTGATTATTCGTTATCACAGGTGTTTATTATACTTTGGCCATCAAATATTAGGTCTTGTGTCACTTTCACTTTGACAAATATGCTTTAGAGAGTGTCACTGTCACTGATAATGCTCATTTTCACTCGATACCGTACATTTTATTAGTAATTGAGGTAGGTTATTGTTGTATTAGGCACTGATTATTCGTTATCACAGGTGTTTATTATACTTTGGCCATCAAATATTAGGTCTTGTGTCACTTTCACTTTGACAAATATGCTTTAGAGAGTGTCACTGTCACTGATAATGCTCATTTTCACTCGATACCGTACATTTTATTAGTAATTGAGGTAGGTTATTGTTGTATTAGGCACTGATTATTCGTTATCACAGGTGTTTATTATACTTTGGCCATCAAATATTAGGTCTTGTGTCACTTTCACTTAGTTATATGATTTGTAAACGTTTTATATACAATTTATTGTGTCTTTTTTCACTGATTTCTATATTTCTATAGTTTCTAATCATATGAATGTCACTTGGTATATACATATGTGTCACTTTCACATATTATTATGGTGTAATTGTATTTGTATCAATGTTCTCATAATACATGACTTTTGTATTACAATACATTGGTTTTCTTCCACTTTTTGCCTATATATAATTATAGTGTACATATTGTCATTTTATTTGGCAATTTCAGTATGATTATTAGAACTCCAGCTTGGAGTGGTAATCAAAGAAGCAATCTACAGCACAGAGTGCCACCTTGCACTCCACACACTCCAGGGTTGACTTTTTACCTGACCTCGGCTTCACCCTGCTGTTGTAGCAGACATGGCACCGCTTCTGCTGTGTTCTTCCGGATTCATTCTGAGGCAGGGAACCAAGCCTGTGCCTAATCAAGTATTGAGCAGACTGCAAGCGGTCAATAACGGCGGGCCCAGGATGTGCCACTGCCCTCTGTGGCATAGCATACTTCTCCAGGAGCTCCGTCAACACCTGCTTTTGGAACCTCCGAAGGCTATTGAACTTCATGGGTGTGTTCACTTTCCGAAGCTTGTATATGTTGTAGGCATTCAGAACTGACATGTCCACCATATGCAGAAAGAACTTTTTGTACCATCTGCACGAGGTACGCAGGCAGTCAATGAAGCCTATCTGCATGTCGGACTTGTCCACCAGCCTCATGTTGATGTTGTAGTCCAGGACAGCATCGGGCTTGGTCACCCTGGCCTGGGTGCGGCGATCCACCTTGCCAGTCTCCACCATTTCCCCCTTGTGGATGGTGGTCAGGAGGTTGACCTTCCGCTGGTCGTGCCAGTGGATAGCCAGAATGGGCCCCGA
Organism: Paralithodes platypus; assembly: GCA_032716605.1. Classification (NCBI taxonomy): domain Eukaryota; kingdom Metazoa; phylum Arthropoda; class Malacostraca; order Decapoda; family Lithodidae; genus Paralithodes; species Paralithodes platypus. The sequence goes on along the minus strand of CM064552.1, from coordinate 32,275,689 downwards.
CTTCTTCTTGAACACATCACCTTTTTTGGTCTTTGGAGGGAAAGGTGGCATGCCCTTCCTTTTCCCTCGTACTGTGCCTACAGTCCCCGTCTTGCGCTCATGCAGGTACTGTGAGAGAGTGGGGGACGTGTAATAATTGTCCGTGTAGAGGACGTGATTCTTATGAAAGTAGCGGTCCATCATGGCTTGCACCACTGCTCCGCCAAAGCCAATGAGGGGGTCCACAAGCAAGTCCCCTTCCTTCCCGCTGTAGACCAGGAAGTCCAGGACATAGCCAGTTTGGCAGTCGCACAGCACAAAGAATTTTATGCCAAAGCGATGTCTTTTTGAGGGGATGTACTGCCGGAAGCTGAGTTTTCCCCGGAACAGCACAAGAGACTCGTCAATGACGACCTTGCGGAAGGGCTTGAAGTAGGAGGTGAAGCGTTCTCGCATCATCTCATACAACGTCCTAATCTTCCACAGCTTGTCTGGGAGGTGGACGTCAAGGTTGGTGACAAGATGGAGCGCTGCGAGGATATCAAGGTACCGGTCGCGAGACATATATTTCCCGAAGGCAGGGGTGGATATCAGATCATTGGTGATCCAATAGTCAGGCAACCTATGCTTCTTGACATGAGGCATTAGCATGGTGAGTGCCAGGAACACCATGAACTCTTTATGAGTCACTGGGGTCCACTGCCTCATGTGGCCCTTGGTCACCTTTCCCAAAAAGTGGACCTGGAATTGGTGCTGCTTATTTGTCTCTTTGACAACATAGCCTACCACCTCCTCATCAAAGAAGGCCTCAAACAGTTCGTGTGGTGGAGCATTGGGGCCTGCAGGAAAATTGGGGGTAACGCCTGAACCCTCCAGTACCTCATCAAAAGCTGGCACATCAGGGTTGTATGCATCCTCATCAACTACGTCTTGCCACTGAAAAACGTAGAATGGGTCTTGTCTACACTGACGAGGAGCTCCAGCTGGTGGCCCAGCACGCCCACGGCCAACTCGGGAGGCGCGCGCCCTAGGGCGGCCAGGGCGGCGGCCAGGGCGGTGGGCAGCACGACGGGCAGCACGACGCCGGGCCAAGCGGATGGGTCGAGGGTCGTCGATGTCCATATAGTCATCGTCAGAGTGGTCATCTTGCCCTGACGGTGGACCTATGTAATCATGGCCAGAGTCTTGAGAGAGGTGCCCTTCATCATCAGTGGCCCCCACATAATCTGGCGAGGAACCAGTGATGCGTGGGCGGCGTGCGGGTGGGCGAGGTGGGGAAGGAGTGGCAGGTGAGGCTGTGTCCCCCCCGAGGTCCCGGGCTCCTTGGCCTGTGACGAGTGACAGAAAGCAATGTTTCACTGTCACTAGGCCCAGGTATTGGTGATGCGAGCTCAAAGACTTCTTCAGGAAGACATGTTGAAGGCGGGAGAGGTGGGGAGGACCGTGGGGAAAGTTGCGGGGACGTATGGCTGGGGCCGGCCGGGGTGGACGCCGCGGGAGCCTCGAACAAAACTCTCTTACTTTTCTTAATTTTCTTGGTATATTTCCTACCTTTCCCCTTTTCGGCAGCAGTATGTCTCCTGTCGGGGGACCTAGGAGGCAAATAGGCCGAAAGTGTGGGGTCCTCAACCCTTGGCAATGGTGGGGGTGGTGGGGAAGAATGCGGGGCATGCGGGTCATCTTGGGTGGCGTGGGTAGATAAGGGAGACAATGGCGGACGAGAACGGTCACCACGCTGACCCTCACTCACAGCCTCATCCTCACCAAGTAGTTTTGCTTGTTCCCTAGCTGCCGCGGCCGCCTTCTCAAGTATTTTCTGCTTATACAAATGTAGCTTGAAAGGCGATTTACCTGGGGAAGGGCTTGGCGTCGTGTCACTTAAGCGAAATTTGGTGAGTGACCTTGAACTCTCCCACTCGCTCACTCTCTCAAGTTCACTGTCTTTAGGTAAACCAGCTTCCTCAACAACTGGTACATCACCTTCATCACTCTCATCACTGTCATGTTCTCTCGCAAATCCCAGGAATTGCTCTTCTTTATCACTCTCATGGCCATAATCACTCGACTTATAATTACTGGAGTCGTCACTGACTTCATCATCAACATTATGCTTGGCATCAGCTCGCTCATAAAGTCTCAATGTCGTCTCAATACCTCCGGGAGATAACACATTTAGGCGATGGCGTCGGGGTAAGGCGCGACGAACAAGCAAGGGCGTCGTAGGAAGCACGGTATCGGACACAGTGGAATCACTATTTGGCGTACTGTCCATGATGGCGTCGGGGTAGCTACTGTTGCTGTGGCGGAGTTTACGCCTGGTGGCGCCACCTACCGTCCCACGATACCGAAAATGTACGCGCGGCATTCGAAAGCACGCATGCAAGCAATGGGCGTTCAAGAGCCCTTCCGGGTTGCGCGGGCCGAGGTTGTTATGGGCGTTCAAGAGCCCATCCGGGTTGGAGGGGTTAAGCAAAGTAAAAAGACCCTAGAGTTACATATTGCGAATCAAAGTAAAACAAACCCGAAAGAATTCTATAGTTATATCAGAAAGAAAAAAGTAGTTACTTCAACTTTTGGACCGTTAGTCGATGAAAATGGAGAATACACCAAAGACGCAGTACAAATGAGTAATGCCCTCAATACCTTCTTTGCATCAGTTTTTACAACAGAAGACCTCAGTGATATCCCTACACCATCGCCGATTCAGATTGATAATTCAGATGTTCTAAGCAATATCACCGTTACAGAGAGAGAAGTATTGAATTGTTTAGATACACTCAAGGTAAATAAAACGCCTGGACCTGATACAATCTCGCCTAGAGTTCTAAAGGAAGCTAAGGATGAGCTCTCCAAACCACTGACATTACTATTCAATAAATCCTTGCAGTCTGGAACTATGCCTGATCAGTGGAAGATAGCCAACGTAACACCGATATTAAAAAAAGGCAGCAAACCCCTACCCAGTAACTATCGTCCAATTAGCTTAACCTCAGTTGTATGTAAAATGCTAGAAACGGTCATAAGAGACAGACTTGTAAATCACTTAGAGGAAAATAACATACTTAAAGATACTCAACACGGCTTTCGTAAAAAACGTTCCTGTTTAACAAACCTCTTAGACTTCTTCCACGATATCCTCAACCTCTACGATGAGAGTAAAGCTGTAGATATTATATACCTTGATTTTCAAAAGGCCTTTGACAAAGTTCCCCACAAACGTTTACTGCTAAAACTAAAAGCGCATGGAATACAAGACGGTGTGTTGAAATGGATAAAAAATTGGCTCAGCAACAGAAAGCAAAGAGTAGTCATAAACGGTAAGGCATCTAAATGGACCAATGTACAAAGGAGTACAAAGGAAATCAAGCAACAACAGATCTAGTGACCCTTCTAGGCTGCTTGTCCTCCAAAACACTGAGGATCAAGTGTCCAAACAGTGGTTTAGAGTGGGTAAGGGAACATTGGAAAGGGAACTACTGTCTTTGTGAGGTTTTAGGTGGCTGACATGTGAAAAGTGATTGATGAGAGTGTTTGCTTGTTGTTTACATGAAGGAGTAGAGTCTGTTGTTGTGATTGCAGCATGTGATTGTGTTGTGTTGCTGTTGGAAAGTGTGATGCTGTTTAGTGTTTTGTAGAGTTTTTTGGGGTTTGTTTTGTGATCAAGTGTTTGTAGGAAGTTATTCCAATTTAGTTTTTGATGTTCTTGTATTTTGTTGTTAGTTTGGGTGTTGAGTGCTTGGATTTGTTGTGTGATGTCTTGTGTGTGGGGTGCTGGGGAGTGTTTCAGTATGTCACGTTGTCTGATGAGGTTTTGAATTTCTGGTGTGAAGTTGGGGTTCTGTCTTTTTCTGTTACCTCTTGGAATGTGTTTCTTGTCAGCGTTTTGGATAGTTTTATTGAGTATGTGTACAGCATTGTTGATGTTAGTGATGGGTGTACTATTTAGAGTTGTGAAGTGTTGTTCTGTCTCATTTGTGAATGCTTCCCAGTTAGCTCTTTTATAATTGGTGTATGTGTGCTTGTGGCTAGCTGGGGTGAGTCTGGTTTTGGTGGTGATAATGATCGGGAGGTGGTCAGAGCCTAAGGTTCTGACCACCCTCCAGGATGTTGTGGGGACGAGTTCTGGGGAGCAAAAGGTGATGTCTGGAGATGATGGGTTATAGAGGGCTTGGTGAGGAATATGGGTATGTTGATGGATGTCGTTAAGGATGATGAGGTTATCAGTTTGGTTTTGTAGTACCAGCCCTCTGTCTGTGTCGGGGTTGTCGACAAACCAGGCTTACGTCTTGGCGTTGAAGTCACCACCCAGGATGATGTGTGGGGTGTTTGTGATGTGTTCTAAGTGTGGTCTGTATTCATTTGGTACTGTAGGGGATGTATGTGTTTATGATGGTTATGTTGGAGTTGTTGCCAGTGCGTATTTTAATTGATTGTATTTCTGTTGTGTTATCATTTGGGGGAGGAGGGATTTGGTTTGTACACTGGTAACTATGTATGATATTTCTTTGTGTACCAGGGTGATGAGTCCACCGCCTCCGCCGACAGCCCGGTCTTGTCTGATGGTGGTGAAATCATGAAATGTGGGTGTTTTTGTGTTGTGCAGAGTTTTGTTTCTTGTAAGATGGCAATGTGTATGTTGTGTTGTTTGGTGAAGTGTGAGAGTTTGTGTTTCTTTGTGTTGATGCCATCTATGTTCAATTGGAGAATGTTAATGTTATGTGCACGATGTATGTTGGGTGCTGCTGCACGAGGATGGGGTGGGGGTGAGGGAGAGGGTGGGGGTGGAGGTGAGGGAGGGGCTGGGGGTTGGGATGGGTGAGGTGGGGGTGGGGATTGGGGAGCAGGAGATGGGGGTTGGAATGGATTAGGATGGAGTGTGGTGTGTTGAGTTGAGGATGTGGATGGTATGGGAAGGTTAGGTGGGTTAGGGAGGAGAGGTGGACGGGTTTTAGGGGGGGGAGTGGATGATATGGGAAGGTTAGGTGGGTTGGGGAGGAGAGGTGGACGGGTTTTAGGCGAGGGATTTGACTGGGAGAGGGAGGGGCATGAGGAACAGGTCCAGGTGTTCGTGTAGTGTTTCTTGGAGGCAAGTGTTGTGCAGGTGAAGTGGGTCCAGTTCCTGCATGAATTGCAGAGAACTGAACCCTTAGTGTGGCGACTCGAAGTGATGGGTTTTGAGCAAGTTGGACATATGTATGTGTAGGTGGGTCCTGGGTTGCTCTCAATGCCTCTGGCTTGAAGAAGTCTTCGAGAAATGACAGCCGGAGAGTCATTTCTCGGTGTAGGAAAAACTGTGTGATGTGTGTGTGTGGTGTGAGAGGTGTGGAAATTCCCGGCGCGACCGAAGCCGCTCCAAGGACTCCTGTATGAGTAGGCATAATTGCCCGAAATTGCCTTCATTCCCTGCTAATTTTCATGCATAAGCAAAAGCCAGAGCGTAATACAATTATGTATTCGTGAAAGTACGGTAATAGCTTTCAAATTACTCCTGAATCATCCCTGTACGACGTCTGGTTTTCTTGTAAGGATCTTGCAAACGAAGGGCAAAATTGCTAAAAATTACCAAATCCGATAGGCGAAATCGCTAAAAATTACCAATTATTTTCTGTTTTCGCTATGTGTGACGCTGCACATAAGTGAGCTCTCTCTCACACAAACCTCAGTGTCGTGGCGGGGCTTGTAGGCTCCGGCTGACGTCCATCCGTGCTGCTTGCAAAAGCTGGCCTGGCTCACAGGCTACAAAATAGCCGGAAAATCGTCTCCGTCATATGAGGGCGCCCGCGGGAATTGGGTTAAGAAGTGTGGTTGTTTTGATTGTTTGATAGGGTCACCATAAGGGTAATGGTGTGGCATTTTTTCTGTACAGAAGCCTTTTTGGTTGGGGCTTCTTAGGAATGTGACCTTTTTCGTTAGGCATGGAGAAACTGCAGAGGTACAAATTATTATAAGCAACCTCATGTTAAAAATATCTTATATCTTTTTGTTTAACTTTACTTGGCATTCCTCTTCCTCTATGTATCTAGCAATTTAACCCCCTCAAACTCCTTATGACGCTATTGTGTGGTAATTACCCCGGGCCAAAAAGCTCTAAAAGACGATAGAGTGATAACTCAAGCGAGCTTGAAATACGCAGGCGTTTCGTTCATGGTCACCCCTTCGGGGATCAAGGTGTCCGGCAATATATACCGGTAGGCTATAGATAAATTCATTTTTGGGCTATTTCTTCCATTTTATTTATCCTGTTAAAGTGCTTGATTGATTTTTGTGCTAATGTAGTTAGTATTTGGTGTAATTTTACATATTTCAGCTAAATCTGAAGAGCACATGCAATTTATTTGTGCATGTTCAGTAAGTATTGCTGGGGAAAGGGTTAACGTATTCATCTTTTGGGGTATTTATTCTATGTTTTTATCCTGTTTCTGTGATTGATTGAGTTTTGTGCTAATGTAGTTGGTATTTGGTATAATTGTACATATTTTAGATAAATCAGAAGATCACATGCAATATATTTGGGAATTTTTAGTCAGTATTGCTGGGGAAACGGTTAACATACAGTATTCATCATAGGAAGGGAAGAGGATGTGTAGCTCAAATCTTTGCCCTGAAATATGTTGTGGAGAAATATCTTGAGAAGGGACAAAAGTTGTATGCTGCCTTCATGGACTTGGAGAAGGCCTATGACAGAGTTGATAGAGAAGGTACCGGTATGTAGAAAGTACTTGAAATATACGGAGCAGATATCAAGTTGCTGAAAGCAGTGAAAAGCATGTATGAGGGTGCAAAGGTGTCAGTATGTGTTGAGAATGAACAGAGCGAGTTCTTTGATCTGAATTTTGGGTTAAAGAAAGGGTGTGTGATGTCCCCGTGGTTGTTCAATATATACTGAACTGTATATGGATGGAGTCATAAAAGAAATGCAAGGATGAGCAGTGGATGTTGGTGTACCACTAATAAGGGAAGGCAACGAGTGGAATGACAGAGTTGATAGAGAAGGTATGTGGAAAGTACTGAGAATATATGGAGTAGATGGCAAGTTGCTGAAAGCAGTGAAGAGTATGTATGAGAGTGCAAAGGTATCAGTACGTGTGAAGAATGAACAGAGGGAGATCTTTGATCTGAATGTTTGGTAAAGCAAGGGTGTGTGATGTCCCGATGGTTGTTCTATATATACAGTATATTGATGGAGTCATAAAAGAAATACAAGGAAGAGCAGTGGATGTTTGTGTACTGCTGTTTGCTGACGATATGAATGGGAGTTGCAGGGTCTGGTAAATATGTTTGGAACAGTGTGCGAAAAATGGAATCTGAAGGTAAATGCGGGGAAGAGCAAGGTTATGGTCTTCGAAATGGGTGAAGCCACAGAGTGTGAGGTGAAGTTGAATGGTCGGGCTATGGAGATTGTCAGCTCATTTAAGTATCTTGGCAGTGTACAGAGTAAAGATGGGAGTATGGATGAAGAAGTGTGGGAGAGGGTGCAACAGGGGAAGAGGATTGTTGGAATGCTGAAAGCAGTAACATGAAATAGGGTGGTCAGCATGGAACTGAAGAAGTCATTGCATGACAGTGTGGTAATCCCGACACTGACTTACGGAAGCGAAGCATGGACGTTGTTGGAGAGATTCAAACCAAGAGTGAAAGGGATGGAAATGAGTTACTTGAGAAGTGTGTGCAGAGTTACATGGAGGGATAGACAGACGAATGAGGAAGTACGAGAGAGGTGTGGTGTGAATGTACTGGAAAGTGCGAAAAAGAACACCTTGAGATGGTTTGGCCATGTGGAACGTATGGGAAGCGAGAGAATGACTAAGAGCGTGTACGAGTGAGGTGGAAGGACAGAGGGAGAAATAAACCGAGAGAGAGGTGGAAGGATGGAGTTAAGAAGTATATGCGTGAAAGCGGTGCTGGATGGGAGGAGGGGCATCGACTGACTGGGGACAGAGGTGCATAGGGGTGTTTCGTTCGTGGCCAATCCTTCGGGGATCAAGGCGTACGTCAATACATATATAGATAAATTCATCTTTAGGGCTATTTCTTACATTTTCTTTATCCTGTTAGTGTACTTTATTAAATTTGTTGGTAATGTAGTTGGTAATTGGTGTAATTTTACATATTTCAGATAAAGGATGTCAACAGAATAACAAATGATGAGCTGAAGAGACGTTTAGGTATAAAGAGTATTAGCGAGGAGATGCGTACAAGTAAACTGGGATGGTATGGACATGTGGAGAGAATGGATGAACAAAATTGGGTGAAAAGATGCAGGTCTGCGATTGTGGAGGGAGCTGCACCAAGGGGTGGACCGAGTAAGACCTGGGATCGGACTATACGTGCCGATCTCAAATCCAAAAACTTGACAAGTAAAGCATCCCTTAACAGGGTTGCCTGGAACGCCGCCATTAGGAAAAGACTGAAACTACACATCTGTGTGGAGCACTCAGTCTTAAAATGTTATGTACGTATGTATGTATAAATCTGAAGAGCACATGCAATCTATTTAGGCATTTTCAGTCAGTATTGCTGGGTAAAGGGTTAACATATTAATCTTTTGGAGTATTTCTTCCATTTATTTATCCTGTTAGTGAGTTTTATTGATTTCAGTGCTACTGTTGTGGTATTTGGTGTAATTTTACATATTTTAGATAAATCTGAAGAGGACATGCAATATATTTGGGCATTTTCAGTCAATATTGCTTGGGAAACGGTTAGCATACTGTAGTCATCTTAGGAAGGGAAGAGGATGTGTAGCTCAGATTTTTGCCCGGAAATGTGTTGTGGAGAAATATCTGGAGAAGCGACAAAAGTTGTATGCTGCATTTATGGAGTTGGAGAAGGCCTATGACAGAATTGATAGAGAAGGTATGTGGAAAGTACCGGTACTGAGAATATACGGAGTAGATGGCAAGTTGCTGAAAGCAATGAAGAGCATGTATGAGGGTGCAAAGGTGTCAGTATGTGTGGATAATTAACAGAGCGAGTTCTTTAATCTGAATGTTGGGTTAAAGCAAGGGTGTGTGTGATGTCCCCATGATTGTTCAATATGTACCGGTCCAGTATATGGATGGAGTCATGAAAGAAATACAAGGAAGAGCAGCGGATGTTGGTGTACCGCTGATAAGGGAAGGAAATGAGTGGAAGTTGCCTCAACAGTACAGTACCGGTACTACTGTTGCTGACAACATAGTTCTGATGAGCGATAGTGAATGGGAGTTGCAGGGTCAGGTAAATATGTTTGGAACAGTGTGTGAAAAAAGGAATCTGGAGGTAAATGCTAGGAAGAGCAATATTATGGTCATTGAAAGGGGTGCAACCATAGAGTGTGAAGTGAGGTTGAACGGCTATGAAGAATGTCAGCTCATTTAAGTATTTGGGCAGTGTGTTGAGTAAAGATGTGAGTAGGTCTATGGTTGAAGAAGTGTGGGAGAAAATGTAACAGGGGAAGAGCGTTGTAGGAACTCTGAAAGCAGTAAGAAGAAATAGGGTGGTCAGCATGGAAGTAAAGAAGTCCTTGCATGACAGTGTGGTAATCCCGACATTGACTTATGGGAGGGAAGCATGGACGTTTCTGACTGGGATTGATCATTAATAATCATCGGTAATGCTAGTTGGAAAATTAGTGGGGTAGAATGTAGAGTTCGGGTGTACCGCCAGCCTTGTTTACACTACGCGGAGCGGCGGCGGACGCTGGCCATCATCTTCCCGTCTATTTGACTGCTTTTGGATACAATAATAGGTTGAGGGGGGTCACCCCCCCATGACATATTGTCATCATCATATATATTGCCAGCAGGAGGCACATAACCGAAAAAAACGCCTTCAAAATAGACGCGAACTAAAGGCTGGTTCACACATAGCCGAGTCGGTGCGCGAGTCCAACACGAGTGATGAAATTTTGCTATTCAGCAATGACTCGTCGATACTCCTCAACACTCGTATAGACTCGTGCTACGCTCGTGTATACTCTTTGTTTCATGCATGCATGACATTTTTGGGTCCCGTGGCGAGTACCCACGAGTGTGGCCTAAATACGTGTAGACTCGTGTACCTACGTGTTAACTCATGTTTGACTCTGAATAACTCTTCGTTATTCGTGTTAACTCGTGTTGACTCGTGTAAACCGTGTAACACTCTTTGGTGATTCGTCGCTTTTCGTCATCATTTCGACGTTGACGAAGCAACACGTGTCTACACGCAACAACACGTATGTAACACACATGCAACACGTATCAACAAGAGTAGAAAGCACGAATGTGAGTGTCAAAATTTGGTGCCCCCATGATGCCAGAGTTTACACGATTCAAACACGAGTAAACAAGAGTAAACACGATCCACTGAGAAAAAAACACGAGTGTAACACGAAAAAGCAAGTGTCATTAATTTGAAATACCGTTATTTCATAAATGTAGGACGAATCAACGAGAGTTTACACGAATTTACACGGATGTAACACGAGTCAACACGTGTGCAACAGAGATCCAACAAGAGTCAACGCGTTGTCTTTCATGTTGATCCGTATAACAAATGTGTTGATCCGTGTAACAATCGCGTTGACTCGTGTTAGACTCGTCCATACTCTTTGTTTACGTGCCCTGGAATGTGGCCATTATTTTTCAAATTTTTGACACTCATGTTGGGTTCGTGTTACACTCGTTTTGACTCTCAGTTACTCGTACAGACTCTTGCATGAACACGTGTTGACTCGTATTGACTCGAGTTAACTCGTGTTACACTCTCCTTGACTCGGGAGCAATTGCTACTCGCGGCCGACTCAGCCTCCAGCGACGGCGATAATCGACGTGTTGGACTCGCGCACCGACTTGGCTATGTGTGAACCAGCCTTTAACCACGGTGATCGACATATGTAAACATGACGGCGGCGGTGTCGGCGTCGGACACTTGCGATAATGTTCCCGTCTATTTTGAATGCCATTAGATACAATAATATGTTGAGGGGGGGCTTTGCCCCCGTGACATGTTGTCATCATCATATATATTGCCAGGAGGGGGCAAACAACCATAAGAATTGCCACAAAGCCCTCCCCTCAACATATTATAGTATCCAATGGCAGTCAAAATAGACGGGAACATGATCGCAAGCGTCCACCGCCGCCGCCGCCGCCGTCATGTTTACATGGTCGATCGCCGCAGTTACTGTAAGTTCGCGTTTATTTTGAGTTTTTGACGACGATTTTTTTTGGTTAGGCCTATTTGCCCCCTGCTGGCAAATGTTATGATGATGACATTATGTCATAGGGGGTGTTTGCCCCCCTCAACATATTATCGTATCCAACGGCATTCAAAATGGACGGGAACATGATGGCAAGCTTCCATCGCCGCTCTGCGGAGTGTAAACAATGGTGGCGGTACGCCCGAACTCTACATTCTACCCGGCTAGGCCTATATTATAGGCTACAATAAATAAGTAGGCTAGGCTATTTTATCTATAGGCTATGCCTAGTCTAATATTACAATTTAAGGTAGCATTCAAGTTGACTACAGCAGGACTTACCATTGACCAGGTATAGGCAATCCTAGTGTTTACTAGGCCTATACACATTTGAAAGGACATTAGCCTAGCCTAACCTAACAACCTTACTAACCTATTATAGTAGGCTATTTTGGGTGGGGGCTGCCGCCCCCACACCCCGATTTTTGGTGTATTTGTCTATTTTGTCTGTGAAGTGGGATTTTTTTTCAATTTGTCGATAACGAAAATCCTCCATGCGGACTATAGCCTATGGAGAAAAATATGGCGAATCTATTGTTGCCTATTATCTCTAATAAATTGTTTCTCATAATGCTGCAGTAGTGTCGTTTAAAATACCAACCATTTAATTGTGTGCCTTGAAAAATGACCTAAATTAGGCTATAGGCTACTGGAAGATTAGAAGAATCTTTAAGAAAGACTAGGTTAGGGTTATTGTCGTGCCAAAGCTAGATTATAGCCTAAATATAAAAGAAAGTGAATAAAATGAAATATGCCGAAACAAATCGCCGTCAAAATAGACGCGAAGTTAACCGCGGCGATCGCCCTATGTAAACATGACGACCGTACACCCGGTAACTACATTCATCCCATTAAAAGTTACTGTGGGACACAAAATATGTTGAGGGGGTCTCTGCGGCTCTGCCCCCCCACATCGGCCCGTCACGTATTATGATGTACGGTAAGTCATCATCATCTGTGCTAATTCATAGGATCCCCAATTAAGGACAAAGTCAATCAACAGACGAAATAAGCTCCCAAATTACAATAACATAGCGGCCCGCCGTTTATGGGCGACTTTTTACACGTCATTTTAAATGTTACTTTCCTGCCCTGGTCTAGGCCTAATAGATTTTTCCAAAGAATCAAACTTAAATTAAAAGGAAGTAGCCTAGCCTACAGTTTATAGGAAGGCTATTCCAACATGCATTCCAGAACTTAAGCTAGCCTAGGCCTAGGCTATATGAAAATTTGTGGGTGGTCTGGCAAAAAAGAATCACTATGCCTATTAGGCTATGGGTAGGCTAGTATGGGGTGCATTTTGCAAATCTGTTGAACTCTTAGGCCTAGGCTAGGCTAAATTAAAACTCACAAAATCTGAGTAAAACCAGCATGGTGCTGTGCTGCAGTGAAAGCAGTTCTTGCCTCATCTTTCGGCTCTACCCTATAAGAGTTCTGCTGTGGAACTCATGTGGTGCGGCTGAATTGGTGAAATGGCGAGAAATGTCTGCGTACCTTCACTGTCCTAGATTTGTTCACCTGCCCTTCCCTACCTATCATGTCTTGATTGGTTGTCCATCTTGATCTAATTTTTCAGGCCAGCCCTATTAGAGTATTTTGGGGAAACTCAGTGGTGTGGTTAAACTATGTTTAATATATATTTGTTTAAATATGTAAGATATGCAATAAATTATGTAAAATATATTGTTTTTACTTTATACCTACTGTATACATATAATTGTCATTATTAAGGAAATTCCATTGACTATTTACATCGCTAGGCCTAGCTTCCTTATTTCTATTAATTTCGTCCAGTTCACAATGAAACCTATTGCTAACTTACTTGTTCTTCAGCAGCCGAGGCGGTGTCGGCGTTGGACGCTTGGGATAATGTTCCCGTCTATTTTGAATGCCATTGGATACTATAATATGTTGAAAGCCCCCCCTCACCCCCCCCATGACATGTTATCATCATCATATATTATATTGCCAGTAGGGGGCAAACAACCAAAAAAATTGCCGCAAAGCCCTTCCCTCAACATATTATTGTATCCAATGGCAGTCAAAATAGACGGGAACATGATCGCAAGCGTCCACCGCCGCCGCCGCCGTCATGTTTACATGGTCGATCGCCGCAGTTTGGTTAGGCCTATTTGCCCCCTGCTGGCAAATTATATGATGATGACAATATGTCATGGGGGTGTTTTCCCCCCTCAACATATTATTGTATCCCACGGCATTCAAAATGGACGGGAACATGATGGCAAGCTTTCGTCGCCGCTCTGCGTAGTGTAAACATTGGTGGCGGTACGCCCGAACTCTACATTCTGCCCGGCTAGGCCTATATTATAGGCTACAATAAATTAGTAGGCTAAGCTATTTGATCTATAGGCTAGGCCTAGTCTAATATTACAATTTAAGGTAGCATTCAAGGAGACTACAGCAGGACTTACCTTTGACCGGGTATAGGCTATCCTAGTGTTTACAAGGCCTATACCCCTTTGAAAGGACATTAGCCTAGCCTAACCTAACAACCTTACCTAACCTATCATAGTAGGCTATTATGGGTGGGGGCTGCCACCCCCACACCCAATTTTTGGTGTATTTGTCTATTTTGCCCCCTGCTGGCACCCTCAACATATTATTGTATCCATTGGCATTCAAAATAGACGGGAACATGATTGCAGACGTCCGCCGCCTCCGTCATGTTTACATTTGTCGATCGGCGTTGTTAAGTTCGTGTCTATTTTGACGGAGATTTATTTTGGTTATTTGCCCCCTGCTGGAAATATATATTATGATGACAATATGTCATGGGGGGGTGAAGGGGGGCAAAGCCCAACCTCAACATATTATTGTATCCAAAGGCAGTCTAAATAGACAGGAAAAGGATGGCAAACGTCCGACGCCACTACGCGTACGCGTAGTGTAGACAAGGCTGGCGATACACCCGGTAACTACATCCTACCCGGCTAATATCCTTTCAAAGGGGTAACCTATAAATTAGTAAACACTAGGATAGCCTATACAACGCAACTCTTGCCGATAGGCCTAGCCTAAAGTCTAACCTATTCATAAATTTGAGATAGGATAGCTAGATATAAAAGGGGAGAGATGAGACCTATAAGGGTACAGTTTAAAACTAGGGTAGTGGCGGAGACTGTGACAAATTTTAGTTGAAGGCTAAATACAAATGATAAACTGAAACACATAAGACTAAAGAAGGATTTGAGTATAGAACAATGGAAAAAAATTAAGGAATTAAAAGAAAAGGCTGATGAAAATAATGGAAAGTTGGGTGAGGAGGATAAGAAATTTGTTTACTGGAGAGTGAAGGACGGAAAAGTGAGGAAGTGGTTTATAAGAGTAGAAGGGAGGGGGAGATCAGGGAGGGAAGAGAATGTGATGGGAGTTGTGACGGAGGAGGAGAACGGGGTGGAGGTGTCACAGGGAGAGACAGGAGACAAAGAGGTAGACCCAGTAGTGCTAACGGGGGAGTAGGGTACGGACTGGAGGAGCGGGATGGTGTAATTGCTGAAGGAATGGTAGATGGATTAAGGATTATGTTTAGTAATGTGGATATGTTTACCCAGGACAAGAAAAGAGAACTGATATGTAGGTTGCAGGATGAAGAGGAAAAACCTGATGTCATAGCCCTACAGGAAGTAAGACCAAAAAATGCTAGAATTGAAAGGGAACTGGTGGAATATAGTTTGGAGGGTTTTGAGTTATATGAGAGAAATGCTATTAGAGCAGAGGTTGGAAGAGGACTGTTTATTTATGTAAGAAAAGAGCTCAAGGTTAATGAGGTGGATATGAGACAGCAGTATTGTGAGTAATTGTGTATTGAAGTAAAATGTGCAAGAGGATCAATTCTAATTGCCTCTATATATAGAAGCCCAAATAATAGCAGGGGAGAGGATGATAACCTACTGAAAGCAATGGAGGAGATAGATAATAGAGAGAACAAATATAAAATTTTGATTGGAGATTTCAATTTGCCAAGGATCAACTGGGCAAATTGTACTACTCCAGCGGGACAGGGTAGCCTGGAAAATAAGTTTATAGAGAAAGTGAGAGATTGTTTTTTAACGCAACATATTGTAGAGATGACAAGATTATAGAAATGGGACGCAGGGGAGTGTACTTGATTTGATTTTTAGCAATGAAGAGGATATAGTGGAACATGTTAATGTGGATAGCCCTATAGGTCGTAGTGACCATGCCTGTATAAGCTTTAGTTGTAACATTAAATCAGAGAGGGATAATAGAAGCAATAGAAAAATATACATGTATGATAGAGCAGATTATGAGCTGCTGAGATGGTGTTTGGACATTGACTGGGGGGAATACTTGAACGGTGAAGACGCTGAAGGAATGTGGAGGAAAATTAGAGTCAAACTGGAGAATGCTGTATCCAAAAGTGTACCAGTAAGGGAATATAAGGATTAAACAAAATTGAGGAAAAGAACTAACCCAGAATTGCCAATGAAAAGAAAGCTTTGGATATTGATTAGAAGAAAGAAACGATTGTGGGAAAGATTAAAATTGTTAAAAAAGAACAGGGGGTCTAGTATAGAAGCTAAAGAAGTGGATATGGAACGCAGACAAAAAACAATAAAATAAGGTGGGAAACAAGGAGGGGGGGAGAGAGATAGCTAGAAATGTGAAGGATAATCCAAAAATATTGTGGAAGTACATTCAGGAAAAGTTAACAAGAAGAGTAGGGATCCCAGAGCTGGTAGGGGGGTTGAATGATGGGAGTAGAGCGGAGACTGATAAGGAGAAAGCAGAGGTGCTGGGGAAATACTTTAGGGGGGTACTAACAGTGGAGTCGGAGGATGCAGTGCCTACTATTCCCATCAAACAGGCACCGGCACTAGAACTAATAGAGTTTTCCCATGCTAGAATAAGAAGGGCTATAGAAAAAATGAACAGAAGTAAGTCACCGGGACCGGATGGGATACACCCAAGAATCATAAAGGAAGGAGGGGAGATGTTAGTAGAGCCATTGAAAATGTTATTTGAGGTATCGTTTAACCCTTAATTAGCGGCGAGCAACATAAGTCGAGTTAAATAAAGCTGGACTATGTGGCGGCGCTCGACATAGGTCGTGTGGCAATTTCAGCACGTAATGATGCTGAGAGAGAGAGACAAGTGGTGGCAGGAGAGTAGCGAGCGTATGACTGCTCCAGACCACCGCGGCGAACCTACTGACACGAATCCCACCTCCTCCCTCCCTCTCTCACTCGCTATATACGGAATTGTATGGGGAAAGTGCCTAATTACATGCTTTTTGCACTCGCGTTGCACGGTTATTGCAAGAAAACTAGCCATCATAAAAGGATCGTTATGGTGTCATTCGAAAGCTCTGTTTATGCCCTTTCAGGGATAGATACTTGTTTTACGTTCTGGGTCTTATTTAGGCATGAAAATGATCACGTAAACAGCCCTATTTTGGCTAAAAACACCCCGCTGGGCGGTACATATAAATAAACCGCATAGGCCGCTCGTAAGGTGTTAATACAGGACAAATCCCGATGGACTGGAGAGAGGCGAACATAACAGCTATATTTAAGAAGGGAAAGAGAAATGAACCAGGGAATTATAGACCAGTCAGTTTGACAAGTGTTGTGTGTAAACTAATGGAAACGGTAATTAGAGAAGGAATAATGGATCATATGAAGTCAAACCAACTTTTCAGTGGGAGACAGTTCGGATTCTTGCCGGGGAGGTCGACGGTACTACAGCTAATTAATGTGGTAGATGATTGGATGCAAATTCTAGAAGATGGTGATGTAATAGACGTGGTATATTGCAATTTAATGAAGGCCTTCGATAAGGTCCCACATAAAAGGTTAATAGAGAAAGTTAGAAGCTATAATATAGGGGAGAAATGTGTGAAAGATCGGAGACAGAGGGTACTGGTGAATGGAATAGGCTCGGGGTGGAGGGAAATTACAAGTGGGGTACCTCAGGGATCTGTGTTGGGACCACTGCTGTTCGTTATATTTATCAACGACTTACCTGAAGTTATAACTAATGGAAGTGAGGTATACCTGTATGCGGATGACACTAAGCTGTATAGAAGAGTGAGGAGTAAGGAAGATATGGGTTTGCTTCAAGGAGATGTGGAGGGCATGAAGGGATGGTCTGAGCATTGGTTAATGCCTTTTCATCCAAAAAAATGCAAGTACATGCGGATTGGGACCAGCAAGATAGACAAGGTAGGATACAGTATGTATGAAGCGATGAAGGAAGTGAATGCAGAAAAGGATATAGGAGTAGTGATAGACAATAAGTTAAATTTCTCAGAACATTTAGCGGAAAAGATAAACAAAGCCAATAGAATTGTAGGGCTGATAAGGAGGACATTTGTGTCACTTGACGAAGAAATCTTCAGCAATCTCTATACAGCGCTGGTTAGGCCGCACCTGGAATATGCGAACCAGGTGTGGGCTCCATATATGGTAAAGGATATAGAAGCAGTGGAGAAAGTGCAGAGGAGAGCTAGCAAGCTGGTACCAACGTTGAAGAATGCGAGCTATGAGCAGAGGTTGAGGACACTGGGGCTTCCGACACTGGCATATAGGAGAAAGAGAGGGGATATGATAGAGACTTTTAAGATAGTGTCAGGAAAGTACGATGAGGATGTGTGTGAAGGTATCTTCTTGATGCGGGAGGGAACAAGAACGAGAGGACACTCTAAGAAAATTTACAAAGAAAGAAATAGGCTTGAGAAGGCAAAGAACTCATTTTGTGATAGAGTGGTAAATGAGTGGAACGCACTGCCCCAGTATGTAGTCGATTCCGAATCAATAAGGGAGTTTGAAAGTAATCTTGATAAAGCATGGGGAAGACAAGATTTGAAGTTTGATTATAAAACAAAAATACAGAATAGTAAAAATGTTGCGTCTGCTACCGCCGCCGCCAACACCGTGAACGACCGCAGCAGTGCAAGTACTGGTACTGAGCTGGATACACAGGCATAGTTTGCCTTTTTCCAGAGGATCTACTGTAAGAAACTGTAAGAATAAAGGTGTCTATTTTGACGGCAATTTTTTCGGTTATTTTCCCCCTGCTGGCAATATATATGATGGTGAAAATATGTCATGAGGGGGGGGCCTCAACAATGACCACTAACCTCTGTATCTCAAATAGGGCTAGAGCAAATTGGCTGCAAATTTCCACATCTAGGCTATTCCTTGACCGACTCTTCCCAAATGGTAGACATTGTATGTATATGATTTACCTTGTACAGTATCACTTTCATATCTAGTAGTCACTTATGCATATGTAATATCTCTCTATGAGTAAGATTCATGTTAGCATCCAGGCAGTCATATTATTTATGTCATATAGCCACTCTGGCAACTCAAGCCTGGGGCTCCTCTCACCAGAGGGCCAATACATGTTTGTGTACCACGAGACAGAGCTATCACCCTGTAGGCTCTGCTTCGTGCCTGTATCCCATATCCTTCTCAATAAGAACCTATATATCTACAGCGTGTCTACTTACTCCCCAACCCAAGATAGGCCTGTTGTGCATCTATGGAGTTAGCTGGGACACACATAACATGGCGCAGTGTGTATTAAGAGAAGTTTATGTGGATTTCGCCAGACGCCGCCATTGTCCACACACCCTGCATCCCAGCCACCGTCTCACTGCTTGGATTACAGTGTTATAGTGCTCAACAGTGCGGTGCCGACGTTCCCAGTGCAGTGCCAGTGATATTATATGTGCCAGTGCTATATTGTGTGCTTTATTTTATATGTATTGTGTGTGGCATAAGCATAACGCCCGCACAAGTCCGAGCCACGAGAGAGCGGGGCTTGAGATCCTCCCCCTCTGACTGCCAGCAAGACACTGAGGTGAGGGAGGCCGCGCAGGCGCGCACCACCGCTCGGTACATACGCACGCACACACACTGGGCACACACACAACTGGCAAACTTTTATTTCATCACCCAAGCATTCCCTTCAGTGCTAATTGTAATTGGGTTTTATACATTGGTGAGGATACAGCTGGTGTGTATTCTAAATATTCTGCTGTTTTTGCCAGTCATTTTGATACCCCACTTGTATAATTATGTGAGAGGCTAATAACTGTGTGTTTGTTATCTCCCTGTCTGTCTGTCACCCACACAAGATGTCAGACTCTGGTGATGTACAGGACGAAGGGGCAGGAACAAACTTGCCTTATGATGGGGAGGAATACACACCTTATTATCAGCACCCTCAGTCCCCAACCACACCTTCAGCCCCTTCTTCAGCTGATTTCCTGCAATTTTTCAAATACCTGGAGGAGTCTCACAGGTATGATGAGCGGAGGAGACAAGAGGAGGAGGCCCGCCGAGATCGTGTCCTGGAGGAGTCTCGCAGGCATGATGAGGCTATAAGGAGACAGGAGTTCCAGAGCTTATTTCAGCTGTTGGCTCCCACCAGGACCCCTCCCGACTCCTCCACACCTGCTGGTCACCTTGGCGGACAGCAACCACATTCTTCTCCACATCCCTCACACAATCCTCCACCACAGAAGGCTACGGCCCAGACACCACCACCATTGAAGCCTGACGCTACATTCCAGATGTTCCGGGAGTGGAGGAGATGCTGGGACGACTATGCTGTCATGGTGGACCTGTCCAACCTGCCTGCGGCCAAACAGATGATACAACTACGCATGTGCCTGACTCTCGAGACGCAGCGTGTCTTAGAACTCACCCTCCAGATCGCTCCCTCCACAGACAAGACTGTTGAAGAGGTGTTGGACGCCCTGCAGCTTCATATCAAGAGTCTAAGGAATGAGGCACTCCGGCGTCGTGAATTGTTGAGCTGCAGACAGCATGAAGGGGAAACTTTTGCAGAGTTCTACGTCCGCCTCAAACGTCTCGCAGAAGAAGTGGATGTGTGCCCTGGTAACTCACCCATCTGTGTGGAGACACAACTCAAGACTATCATCCTCATGGGCCTCAGGGACAAGGAGTTAGTCCAGAAACTCATCGCCCTGGACTCCAAGTCAATACTACAGGATGTCGTCACTACGTGCCGCTCGTATGAGGCTGCCAAATCTGCGACCACGGCCATTGGTGCGCCCCATGAACAAGTACGGGCCGTCTCTTCATACAAGAAAAACAAGAAACAGGGCAGTGACAGGACCCAACCCCCCAAGCCTCCATCGAATGCAGCTGATGCCTGCCAGAGTTGCACTCGCCGACACGGGCCTGACAAGTGTCCCGCTGCTGGCAGCACCTGTAACAACTGTGGGCGCCACAGTCACTGGGCTCGGACAGCTAAGTGCCCTGCTCACAAGGTTCAGTGCCGCATCTGTTGTCTTCTGGGGCATGACGCCAAGGTGGCCCCCCAGGCGATACGGGTGCCCCATCCAACTCTGGCCAGCCCCCCGACGCTAGGAGTAATAGCTGTCGTCAGGTGGGATCGACTCCTTCTACAGCTTCGACGCCGCAACCCATCTGTGTTACCCTCTCCTTTGGCGACGCTACATCCCGCCTACGGATGTTACCGGACACGGGTGCTGACGTCACCTTGAGGATTTGGCTATCCCCATGAGCAGCCTGCGAGCCCCTTCGCCCACGACAACGTTCACGGCGGACGGCTCCCCGATGGCACCTGCTCTGGGGGTATTTCAGGCTACCCTCACCCTTGGACAGAGAGTGTGTACTGCCCTGATCCATGTGCACGAGGGTGTCCAGACTCCTCTGCTTTCATACAGCCACTGCAGGGAGTTAGCCATCATACCTCTGGCATTCCCAACGCCCATACAAGAGGTCAAGCACGTCAACAGGTGTAAGGCTACACCACTTCCAGTCTCCACGTCGCCCGCTGAAGCCAAGAATTACTTCCTGCGGGAGTTTAGCGACGTGTTGATGTCCAAAGACGACCTAAAGACTGTGCCCCTCAAGCCTATGGTGGGTCAACCCATGAGGATCCATCTTAAAGAGGGAGCTGAACCCTTCGCCATCCATACTCCCCGACAGATTCCCTTTGCCTTTAGGGACCAAGTCAAGCGAGAGTTGGAGTCCATGGTGGCCCAGGGCATCATCAAGCCTGCTGGAGACAACCCCTCAGAATGGTGCCACCCCCTCGTCGTTGTTGGTAAGGACAGCGGAGGAGTGCGCATCACCGTCGACCTCTCCAAACTCAACAAACATGTGTCCCGACCAGCTCACCCTTCGCCTACCCTCCGCAGCAGTTCGTGGTGTCGACCGAGGAGCTCGCTACTTCACCAATGCGGACGCCCTCTGTGGTTACTGGCAGATGGAGTTGGCTGAAGAGGACCAGCACCTGACCACCTTCATCACGCCGTATGGACGCTTCAAGCATTGCAGAGGACCCATGGGATTCACAGCTACGGGCGACGCCTTCTGCTACAGGGGTGATATGGCTCTACAAGGTGTGCAGAGGTGCGCTAAGGTCGTGGATGACATACTGCTGTACGATGAGGACTACAAGTCTCACCTCGACCGCATCCATGAAGTGCTGACTAGGTGCCGCAAGTTCGGGATTACCCTCAACAAGAGCAAGTTTGTGGTTGTCGCACCTTCAGTGGACTTCTGTGGATACACCCTCTCAGGGGATGGTATTGCGGCTGACACGAGCAAAGTGGCTGCAATCGGGGACTTTCCGGCCCCAACCAACTTGACCGACCTCAGGTCATTCCTGGGTCTGGTCAACCAGCTGGCAGAGTTTACCCCTGCCATCGCCGCCGCCGCTCAGCCCCTCCGCCCTTTGATGAGCCCCAAGAGGATATTTGTGTGGACTCCTGACCACGATGAGGCCTTCAGGCGAGTCAAGTTAGCCCTTGTCAGTCCTCCTGTTCTCGCACACTTCGACCCAGACCTACCCACCATTCTTCAGACTGATGCATCGCGACTCAACGGCATTGGGTATGCCCTCTTGCAGGACCACGGCAGTGGCCACCTGCGGCTCATCCAGTGTGGCTCTCGGTTCCTGGCGGACGCTGAGACCCGCTATGCTACTATCGAGTTGGAGATGTTTGCTGCTGTTTGGGCCATGTCCAAGTGTCGACTGTATTTACAGGGTCTACAGGATTTCACACTGATGACTGACCACCGCCCCCTCATCCCTATCATCAATCACTACACGTTGGACGCTGTGGAGAATCCCCGCCTCCAACGCCTGAAGGAGAAGACCTCACCCTATATCTTCAAGGCCGTGTGGCGTGCCGGCAAGTTGCTCTGCATCCCTGATGCCCTGTCTCGAGCCCCGGTCAGCCGCCCCACGCCAGAGGATGAGATCGCTTGTGCCGACGCCGCCACCTACCTCAGGACTATAGTGACAACCAAGGACGTTATCAACTCAGGACGATCTTCGGCACGATCTTCGGCACCAGACGCAGACAGGACGCTACAGGATCTCCGGGTCGCGGCAAGAGCGGACCCTGCGTATGTTCGTCTACTCGACTGTGTGACCTCAGGATTCCCTGCCGACCGATACGACCTTCACAATTCCTTGCTCCCATACTGGAAGATACGGGACGAACTCTACGCTGATGATGACCTCGTCCTGTATGGAGCTCGGATCGTGGTTCCTGCTGCCCTCCACTGACACACCCTACAGCATCTTCATGACAGCCACCGTGGTGTGGAGGCCACTAAACGCAGGGCGAGGCAGGCTGTCTTCTGGCCGGGGATAGATTCCGACATCACCAACACTGTTCAAGCGTGTGAGTCGTGCCAGATCCTTCAGCCTAGCCTCCAGAAGGAACCACTCATGAATGACGACAACCCTACAAGGCCCTTTGAGTCTGTGTCGGCCGACTTTTTCATGGTCGCCGGGAAGTCTTTCCTGGTAGTCGTTGACCGTCTCTCGGGGTGGCCTGTTGTTGTCCCCTGCACAGGCGACACAACCGCCTCTGCGACCATCAGGATATTCTGTCGCTACTTCCGGGAAGTTGGTGTGCCCCTTCGTCTGAGGACCGACGGGGGCCCACAATTCACCAGCCACGAGTTCCGGGACTTTATGAAGCGATGGGGAGTTCGTCATGTGGTAACATCACCACATTACCCACAGGCGAACGGCCATGCCGAGGCTGCGGTGAAGTATCTCAAGCACCTCACCTTAAAGACTGCACCCTCTGGCAACATTGACTGTGAGGACTTCGACTGGGGTCTCTTGGAACTCCGGAATACTCCAAACTTCACAGGCCGCTCCCCAGCCCAGTTCCTGTATGGTTATCCTCTTAGGACATGTCTCCCGGCCCATCCCAAGTCCTTTGCTGCGGAATGGCAAGCCAAGGCCGAGGACTGTGATAGACGTGGAGCCGACCGTGCCGAGCAGGTTAAGACCCGGTACGGTGAGCACGCACAACCCCTTCCCAGGTTACGTGTCGGTCAGCAAGTGCGGATTCAAGACCCGACCAAGAAACGCTGGGACAAGGTGGGGGTTGTGATGAGCCTTGGCAGGTCACGGGCCTATGAGGTACGTCTCTCTAGTGGCCGTGTGTGGTGGCGGAACCGTCGATTTCTCCGCCCTGTGCCCCAAACTGGTGACTCCCTCAACCCTGTGGCCCCTTTCAATGACGCTGAACAGTCCTTAGCTTCTGACCCCCAAGTTACCCCATGTCGATCAGAACGGCTCAGTAGGAAAGAGTCCGCTCGAGAATGAACTGCGAGCGTGAGGGGGGAGGGAGGTGTATGTATATGATTTACCTTGTACAGTATCACTTTCATATCTAGTAGTCACTTATGCATATGTAATATCTCTCTATGAGTAAGATTCATGTTAGCATCCAGGCAGTCATATTAGTTATGTCATATAGCCACTCTGGCAACTCAAGCCTGGGGCTCCTCTCACCAGAGGGCCAATACATGTTTGTGTACCACGAGACAGAGCTATCACCCTGTAGGCTCTGCTTCGTGCCTGTATCCCATATCCTTCTCAATAAGAACCTATATATCTACAGCGTGTCTACTTACTCTCCAACCCAAGATAGGCCTGTTGTGCATCTATGGAGTTAGCTGGGACACACATAACAGACATATTAGCTTGATCACTCTAGGCCTAGTTGGTTTTTAGTTACAGAGGTTATAGCCTAGGTCATGATTTCTTGCCTACTTACAGCGAATAGACTAGGCCTATTGTAGATTGGTAAAATATTTTCTTAATAGGCCTAGGCTATGTTGGCTGTGCAATTGTGTCGATTTGACTATTTTTACCTAATTAGGCCTAAAGCAGCCTGAGTCTATTCTCAACCCCCAAACAGTATCCCATGTTAAGCCCTAGGCTAGGCCTAGGCCTAATCCCACTCTCAATCAAAATTTGAACTGATAAATTCATACCTACCGGTAGCGCTGCCTAGGCTAGGCCTATATTTTTCGTGAATAGATATAGAAAATGGTTTAAAGGAAAGAGCATCCTATATTATGTTCAAATAATATGTAATAGCACTGTGTATGGTTGTATTAAATTTAAATAGTGATAGATGTGTATATTAATGGGATAAATACTCCAAAGTTCGCATACGTTCAGAAAATTATAGTTGAACACTGTTGCCAGATACTAATCAATCCCATTATCATTATATCATAATGGATTTACTCATTTGCATAATTTCTAATACCAAGGACATTAATATAATATTTTCCTATCTTTTTTGTAGTGATATTTGTCTGATTTAGTGGTATATTGGTGTCTGTCTAGGGTTATAATGCATTGTGAAAGTTACCTATGCATCTCTGACTTGGTATAACAGTTCGGTATGGGCCGGCTTAAGTACCCCTGCTTTCTTTGAGTAGTACACGGCAAGAGAAGCTTTCGGTTCTGTCATTACTGTTCAAGGTAAACAGCAACTGCTAAATTCGACATCATGTTCAAATAATATGTAATAGCATTGTCTATGGTTGTATTAGACAAAAATTGTGATAGGTTTCTATTTTATGTGGATAAATAGTATTAAGCTGAATAAACTAAATACCGAAAGTTCACTAGAGTGGTTGTTGATACTTTTGCTAGATGAGGGAGGAGGGAGGTAGGAAGGAAGGGCTAGGCAGTGTTGCCAGTTGTATCGCTACATATTACCACTAGATGTAGAGCTATTTACTTCAATTTAGCAGCCATTTTTTCATATCTAGAGAGATTTACTAGGGATAATTTAAAAATTTCAGACATTCTAGTCATATTACATTGTAAAATTTGCAAAACAAACAAACCAAAACTCTTTAGAAATTGCAGCATTATTCTAACATTGTTTGACTATGTAGCAACATGCTAGCGACTTTTGAGAAAGGATCTAGCGGTATTTTGTGGAGACATACTGGGAGGGTGGGAGGGAGGTGGTGGTTGCAGTGTTGCCAGTTGTAAAGCTACATATTACCGCTATTGTAGAGCTATTTACTTCAATCTAGCAGCCATTTCTTTTATATCTAGAGACATTTACTAGGGATAATTTGAAAATTTCAGACATTCTAGTCATACTACATTGTAAAATTTGCAAAACAAACAAACCAAAACTCTTTAGAAATTGCAGCATTATCCTAACATTGTTTGGCTATGTAGCAACATGCTAGCGACTTTTGAGAAAGGATCTAGCGGTATTTTGTGGTAACACTTTAGGAGGGTTAAAATACGAGTCACACGGGCAATTGCCAAAACTTTAAAGGTCCATATCATTGTTATTAAACTAAGCATTTGGCAAAGGAAGGAATTGTTAAAAACCTTAGCCAATACTCTGTCATTCACCAAAAAATAAATTTGAATTATCATTATTATTTGGTAGGGTAGGTATGTATAGGTAGGTTGGCTAAATAATTGCTGGAATTCGTAGGGACTTGAACTGTTTTGAGAGAGTTAAATAAAATAAAAATTATAGATCTGAATAATAAAAAGATTATGTTATTAAGCAAAACTGGGGTATGCGTGGAAGCCTATAGACTGTAGACGGTAAACTTTGTTTGGGTAGCGAATGCGGTTTTAAAGTAATTTAAGAATAGACAGTTTTCAATGCTGCGGCCAAACTATTCCACCCATTTATATTCTTTTGGTATCAAAACGTTCGGAATCGCGAGCCTCACCCAACTACGCAAGCATGGCTTTGATCATCGGCGTAGTTTTGAAGATGTGGAATTTTAAGTGGAATTCGAGGTTTTTTCAAGATTGCCGGAAAAAACCCCACGTGCAAAAGCAAAACCTTCTCTATAAAATTTGCGGAGCATTAGTAGGGGAGTGCGTATGCCAAAGCCCAGTCGTTTCCTGTGAGTGGGAGAGACGGTATTTAGGCGTCAAGTTTTTCGGGAAATCGGCTGCCACGGACCTGTTTGGCCGCCATGCCGGATGTTTACATATCAAAAGTTGCCCAATACAAAAACGCACCTCTTGTGAAAGTTTGATCCCGATCCAAAAAGCGGTTCTGGAGTTATTGCGTCGAAACCGGCGCGTAAGAAGAATTTGGATGAAATTCCAGGTTTAATAATTACAATAGGGGTTCCCCGTAGGGGACGAACCCCTAATAATAGTTCTTAAAGCTAGCGCATGCTAAGCCAGCTAAGGAGAGCCCAATAAGGCCGATTAGGCGTATTTCCATTGGGGTCCTGTACTACTATCCCATCCCCTTGCTCATGAAGGATGGTAACGACTCAGTGCTTGTGAAAAATCTTTAATGCGCCGAGCGTGGGCGCGATCCCGTGCCTTCTGGGTGAAAGTCCAAGACGCTAATCACTACACCAGCGAGATGGGACTATGGATGAAGAAGTGCGGGAGAGCGTGCAACAAGGGAAGAGGGTTGTAGGAACGTTGAAAGAAGTAACAAGAAATAGAGTGGTCAGTATGGAAGTGAAGAAGTCCTTGCATGACAGTGTGGTAATCCCGACACTAACTTACGGAAGCAAAGCATGGACGTTCGGGAAGAGACTCAGACCAAGAGTGAGAGCAGTGCAAATGAGTTACTTGAGAAGTGCGTGCAGAGTTACATGGAATGATAGACAGACGAATGAGGAAGTAAGAAGGAGGTGTGGTGTGGAGGTAGATGTGCTGGAAAGTATGAAAAGGAACAACTTGAGATGGTTCGGCCATATGGAACGTATGGGAAGCGAGAGAATGACTAGGAGGGTATACAAGAGCGAGGTGGAGGGACAGAGAGGGAGAGGTGGAAGGATGGAGTGAGGAAGTATATGAATGAAGGCGGTGCTGGTTGGGAGGAGCGACGTCGACTGACTGGGGACAGAGGTGCAAGGGGGCGGTTCGTTCGTGGCAACCTCTTCGGGAATCACAGAGTCAGGCAATAGATAGATAGATAGATGGTGTAATGGTTTAGATGGTATATGTTCTGGGTGTGGTGTCTCGAGCTCGAATCCTGGGAGGACCATATGCTTTCATTAGTTTATTCAAGTGCATTGGGTTTTGTAATTGATGAATAATGTTAAGAAAGGGGTGTTACTTAATACACCCCCAATCTAATTGAAACAGTAATATACAATAAACGAATAACAGAAGCTAAGTGGGTGAGAATACATTTACTTATGTATATACAGTATAATTATATATATTTTTGCCTATCCATATGGTGAACGAAGCATATAGCCAATAGGTGGATTGATGGATGGATAAGGCCTATATGACGTACCGTGACGGGCTAGGTAGATGGAAGGGTGACCGGACATCTCAACCAGTAGACCATTTCAACCAGTATGCTCTCAACCAGTACCAAATCAACCAACACGGTTAGGTTAAATTAGGTTAGTACTTTATTTTGGCACTGGTTTGGTTGGTATTGGTTGATTTGGCGCTGGTTGAGAGCTATTGGTTGAAATGGTCTACTGGTTGAGATGTCCGGGAACCAAATGGAAGGGATGGTGGTTGATGAACAGATAGAGTGTTGCTAATTTAGCTACATTCCCGCTAAATCTAGAGGTATTTACTTCGATTTCGCGGCAAATGTTTACCTCTAGCGATATGAATTCTATCGATATTCGGGGGATTCTAGCCATGTTGAGCGATTTGACCGAGATTGTGACATTATTCTAGCGATATTCGGGTGATTTTAGCCATCTTATAGCGATATTATAGAGACTGTGGCATTATTCTAGCATTTCTTTTGGTATTCATTTAGTATCTAGCGGACTTGATTTGGTAATTTTAGCCATCTTAGAACGATAGTATAGCTATCGTGGCATTATTCTAGCGATTATTGGCATTACCACAAAGCCCACCGAAACGCCAAAAAAATATCCTCATTGTTCCCGGATTAAATATCACTGTATGACTATACCCATATTCAAAATAGGTTATAGGGGGGCAATGCCTAGTTAGTTAATTGCTCATTAGGTGGCGTTCTGAGAGTGAGGGTCCGAGTCTAGGGGATGAGACAGTGATGCACGGAGCCGAAGCGGCTCCAGAGATGGGGATGCTTCGAGCCGTGGGTGGGTAGCCAGGGCCCGTACATCCTGCGAATGCAAAATGGCGAGGACTGGTTTCAGTTCAAGGTCCTTCACCTGTCGCACTCCCTAGACTGGAACGAGACCTCACCTGGCTTCACCGTTGAATGAACGGTTGAATGTACAGTCTCTCAGCCAATGCCCGAGAGGGAATATTTGGAATATAGAAACAAAAATATTTAGTTTTGTTTTACTATCTAGCGGACTTGACTTGGTAACCCTGAACAGATTGATAATATATATGGCCAGACGAGCTGATGGTTCGGTAGATAGTGGGCGGAGAGGACAGGGGGGATGATGGATAAGAAGATTAACCCCGTGAAGATTGTGACGCGTTATGACAGTTTTATTCTGGGTATTAGTAGACGATTTTGTTCAGCTTAGGAAGAGTACGTGGAAGTCAGAGGGTTATTTGTAATAGTATTCACCCTTTTGATAACCAAAGGTCCTCCCTAAGTTGCATAAAATCGTCTATGATAGCCAGGACAGACTGCCAAAATGCGTCATAATCCTCAAGGGGTTAAAGTGATGAATGCTAAGTAACAATAGGATAACCAGTTGGCATCATCTTTGTTTACATTTTGATCCAAACGTATCGACATTAAACTCATGTCATATTCAGTGGTCTAATATGAAAAAATACACAATATTAATATAAGTTTTTTTTTCCGTATTATCAGCCTATCCATTTCCATCTTAAACTACGATTCCAAAAGTTCAACGCAATATTCTGAATTTTTGTTTTGTTTATGTTGTATCATTATCTCCATTAATATCAACAATTAAACTGCAATTGTATTTGTTTAGGGAGGTAACATTGTGATAAAGCTATTAACTTGAAGCAGCCAGACTAGAACTGATGAGAAAAATGCCTGGATAAGTGATTGCTAGGGTACAGGCTGAATATGGCAGTGGGATAGTGGCGTTACTGGCTAGGGGAGAGGGAGGATGATTGACAAGTGAGGGAGGGAGATCTATATGGTTGCCGGAGGACAGGAAGGAAGGAACATAATAAGCTTGGGTTTGTTTCATATATAACTATAATTACTGGTTGGGAGGGAAGTATCCTAACCAGGATTCAAATTCACTCCCTCCAGGTAGATTTGGAGAGTTGAGCGCCGTAACCACTCGGCCATGAGCGGATATCCGTTCATGGCCGAGTGGTTACGGTGCCCAACTCAACCAAATCTACCTGTAGTGAGTGGGTTCGAATCCTGGTCAGGATACCTCTCTCCCAACCTCTCCGACATTATTAGACTATAATTAATAGATTTGAATAACATTATAAGGCTAACACGACTGATGATTCTATAGCGCTACCTGTGTTCATCGAGGAGGAATTGGAAACTTTAGTCCTCCAAGCTAATTATGTTACAAAATATTGATAATGTTTCAGCATGCGTTGTTTATTACTTTTACAATACACAGTTAACTACTAGTACATCCCCCCCCCCCCCAACTCCCTCAGTTTACAAGATGGTGAGCCCATCCTTGGCATGCATACTAAGGGGGTGCCAGAATAGGTTTTATGCAGGGGGGGGGGGGGGGCAGCCCCACCCCCCCAACTCCTTCAGTTTTCAAGATGGAGAACCCATACTTGGCATGCATACTAAGGGAGCGCCAGAATAGGTTTTAAGCACTCTCTCGGTGGAGGACATCTCATACTTTGATTATACCCCAGGCAGCGCCGGGTACCTCAACCTCAACCAGTATATAATGTGTGTGTGTGTGTGTGTGTGTGTGTGTGTTTAGATGGCGTTGGAGAGGTGTTCTCTTCCTTATGTACTAATCAATGGAATTTCAATAAACACAGACACTACTAAGTTTTGTTTTATGAGAGAGAGAGAGAGAGAGAGAGAGAGAGAGAGAGAGAGAGAGAGAGAGAGAGAGAGAGAGAGAGAGAGAGAGAGAGAGAGAAAGAAGGAAAGATAATAGTACAATAGCTATCCTCCCCCCACCCAATTGATGGTTCTGATAGCAGGGGGTAGAGATGACAATTGTGGTGATGGCGGATGATAGGGGTGTGGAAGAAAAAGAGCTCAATTATCTTACGGAAGGGAATGAACGTGTTTTCTTTATTTTCTGTATATTTCTATTTTTATTATTTACCTTTATCAACTTATTGTTTGTATCATTATTATTTTACCTTCCTACGTATCTGGGGTTTATATTAAGAGAAAATAAAATATAAACAAAATTAGTTAGTTAAAATAGGACTTCAGAGACTATCAACCCTATTGGATTATTGAGCCAGCACACTACAGTCAAGAATAACGTCAGTACTGGAGCCTCTCTGCGAGAACTCCAGTCCCTTGATAAATAAAATAAAAATTACCTCCAAACAAAGGATGTAATGCGAACCGAACTGGTGACATAAATCTTGATTTAAATTAGTTTTATCTCTCTCTCTCTCTCTCTCTCTCTCTCTCTCTCTCTGTGTAAGTGTGTTTGTTTTCCTACCCCTCGCCTCATACCTTTACCCATCATCGCCTTAATCATGGGTGTCTGTGAGAGAGAGAGAGAGAGAGAGAGAGAGAGAGAGAGAGAGAGAGAGAGTGTGTGTGTATGTGTGTAAGTTAAATATTATCTTTTTGCATTAGCGTCATAAGTTTGACATCTTCAGTTTTACCTAATTCATCCCAATTGGTTGTTTTACATTAACATAAACATAAGAGATCCTCGAATAGTTTCAGAGTGACCATACTATCTCCTATACTCCCCACCATTCCCTTAATTTTAACCTTCCCCATATACGGATCTGCCACCACCACCACCATCCATCACTGTACCCGGTTCCAAATGGGTAGGCTAGACATACCTCTGTAACTCAAAAGGGGCTAGAGCAAATGGGCTGTTAATTTCCACACCTATTCTCGGGCTGACCCTTCCCAAATGGTGGAAATGTTTGATCTATTACTCTATTTTTTTGTGAGTTATAGAGGTAATTGTTCATGAGTTTTGTCTTACTTATTTATAATAGGGTATACAGTAGTCTTCGTAAGAGCTATTTGAGAACACAGGGACAAGACAACTACTCACCGTATCTTCGCTTTAGATTTACAAGAGTTTATTAACTTGAAGTATTATAGCCAAAAAGGAAAGCGACGAATATATTCTATTGAAACGTATTTGTTCATCAACTACCAAGTAGTGAAACCTTTCGTCATAAGATCAATTTGTGATGCATCCTCAATTGTTTTACTCTTTCAATGGGCCCCTACCTGCTGACATTAACAACCCAAGTTAAATTATGTCTCCTGGTTGCCTGTTATTGTCTATTTCATCTTATCACCTTGGTAGCCTATACAGGAGATTTATGGTTGTTTACGAGAACCATAAACACTTTACTACTCCCCTTACTCAGCCTACAGTATTGTGATATTATATGGCGGTAGTCCGTACAGTTGGCTACGTAAATCATGACATAGTTGTTATGACTCCCTCTCCCTTCACTGTAAAAATTCCTATCGTATAATAAATAGTCAGTAGCCAGCCCTTACTCCCACAAGGGGTATGAGGATCAGCAAGAGACACGAGAAAAGAAAAAGAGTATGGTCAGGAAATGTACTGATGTCATGAGAGTACAAATTAAAACTAGGAACTCCCGTGTTTATTTTTCCTGTAGGTTACTACATTACTAAATAATTAATATCGTGAGTAAATTGCTAAGATTATCTGGCAGCGACTCTATTTCTGAATCTGGCTGTGACACCGCTATCATCATTACCACTACCAATAAGTCCTGCGGTTTATTTCATTACTAAATCACTTGAATCATTAGGTAAATTGCTAGGAATATCTGACAGCTACTATATTTCTGAATAAGACTGTGCCTCCACCACCACCACCAATAAATTCGTGTTATGAGTGTTCCCAGGTAAGACCAGTAATCCTTTCCCACACACCTGGCACTGTGTGTCAACATTCCTCCCTACCTTCCTTGCTCCAGGTACACAGCTAAATATGGGACCGTCACCTGTTATTTTACCGTCAGAACAAGGGACTGGAGTTTTCGCAGAGAGACTCCAGTCCTGACGTTATAATTGACTTACAGTGTGCTGGCTTAATAATCCAATAGGGTTGATAGCCTCTGAAGTCCTATTTTCACCGTCAGAGCACACAGCACCATAGTTCGTACAGCAGTGTATCTTCAGTAATGCCAAGTTGCATACCTCGAGTATTCCAAGAAGTAGTGCGCATAATCTGTCATATTATGTTAAATATACTGAATTAAACCAAAGTTTAATCCACGGCTTTGATCTGCTTGCAGCGCATCTGATAGATTGACCTTTTACAGTAAACTGTATTAACTAGTTTGCTAACAATGAAACGTTTTTATACAATGGTTTCTACTGTAGTGTAGCCTCCAACACTGTAATGCAAGCATAACAAACTAGGTGTATGCGTTATATAATTGATCAGACAACCAAAGTAATTTCGGAACACTTCTATTATTCCAAGCGGCTTGTTGTTATCATCAATTGTTCATATGTTATTTATGTTTAGCTAAGAGGTAGAAATGGGAAAAAGAGGTTATTGTAAAGAAAGCTTCAACATGG
Source organism: Paralithodes platypus (assembly GCA_032716605.1). Classification (NCBI taxonomy): domain Eukaryota; kingdom Metazoa; phylum Arthropoda; class Malacostraca; order Decapoda; family Lithodidae; genus Paralithodes; species Paralithodes platypus. The sequence goes on along the minus strand of CM064552.1, from coordinate 32,242,540 downwards.
CTGCTGAAGAAACGTACATGGTAAAATTTTCACGAAGATGGTGCCACCAACCTATATTTTGCCCCCCAGATCCCCAGACCTTCACCAACAGAGTAACAACAACAGTTACTGTAAACACACTATTACCACCTTTTGAGGGTTCCAGACAACCACCTTACAGACGCAAAACATTTCGTTACCTGTCCACTTCGCTGCCCCAATACAACCTAACCAACCTATCATATTTTACCAATTATAACCAAACTTAACCTTTCTTAGTCAGTTGTTGCTATGTAGGTTCTCAAATAGCCGGTGTGCTTTATCCTGAATATGAACATATAAAGGGACCTTACGATGACCATCTCTTACAACTATTTTCGATTGTCGTGTGACATGTAATATGTGTGACGCTAATGGATGCTAAATTACTAAACCTCACCAAACCAAATATAACTAAATTATAGGTAATATATTCTGCTGAATACTTTCTGTCTCACAAATTTTCAGGTAACAATGTTCGTTCTTAGTTTATAACTTATTTGATTTATTTATTTAGATATCTATTATATTTTATTATTTTTGTAAGCGAGGTAGTGAGGTAGCGAGATGCCTTGCTAGCCCACTTAACCACACCTTTCTCCCCACCGTAACCCCTTCCAAACCTACGGACACACATACAAAATACCCTCTTCTAGAAACACGTGAGGCAAGGTACACGACCCAGGAATAATATACAGTACCCAGTAGTTCCGTATTAGGGAAGGTCCATTTGTTTTACTAGTCCAACATAATATCTTCCCGACACTTCTTCAATATTTGCATACTGATATATTGGATGTATTCATCATTTATATATTGTAATTCCATAATACTGCACAGCATAACACGTACTAGGCAGAGCCATGGTTTGCAAATATAATACTAATTCAACATACAGTATGTCATATGTGGTACCGGTATAACACGAACACATTATTCTAGCTTCTAGATTACCTTACACATACAAATCTACTTTGTACGATATCGTATACAATTGATAATGATAGCCAAAATGAAGCAGTGGAAGTGTTCACAAGCATGAACATAATACTTGACCAAAATGCCGTCAGCAAAGCAAGACAGCTGCGAAAAGTGGACTAAAATTATGCATTAAATGAACACGTAGGAGCATGGATAAAACTCATAAAACTCCACCTAAAGCCGTGACGATCGAGGTGTTTGTAATATGACAATGACTTAAGGAAGCCCACCTCGCTTTTTGTCTCTTTCTCTCCCTCTCTCTTTAGCTTGTATCCATTCGGCCCCATTCAGCCTACTGTTTTAAGACGTTTACCCCATCCAGGTGTCAATATTTTCCTGGCGAGCGGTAGCGAGCCAGCATATATATATTTTTATTTTAACAGCAAGCTAAATTTGTACATTTTTCGATAGAAACATTTCTCCGGCGAAGCCGGATTTCTCCATACAATGCTGGTTCGCTATCGCTCGCCAAGAAGAAACCGACACCTGGATGGGGATAAACGTCTTAAAAGAGTTGGCTGAATGGGGCCGAATGGATACAGGCCTGAGAAAGAGAGAAAAGGAGAGAAAGAGAAAAAAAGCCGGTGACCCCCCTTAATGCTATGTAATCAGTGTAGGATAATAATAGAGGTAATATATTTAAATGGCTCTCCCCCCACCCTCCGTACCCTCTGGCTACCGCCACGTGACAGGGTAGATGTTAGAGGCATCACTGGATAGGGTTAAAGTGAGGTTTAAAGGGATGGGAATGAATAAGGGGTTGGAAATCGGTGGTTGATCGAGAAGTAAGGTTGACCACTTCAATAGCATGGTGTAATCTTAACTTTACTTTGGTTCACACTATACCATGTTGCTAAAGTGGCAAATATCTTTAATATTCGTTTTGATATTATCTCGGTTAATTAATTTGACACCCATGATTCGTTTCTAAGTTTGCACATCGTGTAAAGACATTAAGATTAACAGGAAGAAAGTCGTCATCACATTTAAATGATTAAAGGAGCTGCTTGATTAAATTGTTCAAACGGAACTTCAGAGGCAATCAATCCTACTGGATTATTAAGGGGAGGCAGACCGTTTGCTTGGTCTATTAATTCTATCTATCTATCTATCTATTGCCTGACGCCGTGATCCCCGAAGGGGTGGCCACGAACGAACCGCCCCCATGCACCTCTGTCCCCAGTCAGTCGATGCCCCTCCCCCCAACCAGCACCACCTTCGTTCATGTACTTCCTCACTCCATCCTTCCACCTCATATTCGGTCTACCTCTCCCCCTCTGTCCCTCCACCTCGCTCTCATACACCCTCTTAGTCATTCTCTCGCTTTCCATACGTTCCATATGGCCGAACCATCTCAAGTTGTTCCTTTTCACACTTTCCAGCACATCATTTCCAGCACACATTTCCAGTCTATTAATTCATTTATTCATATATTGTTTTAGTTTTCTCGCTAGACCTCCATCAAGATTAGAAAAACACCCCCTAGATAAATTTGTACATATTTCTGTAGACAAATTTCCCGGCCGAAGGCCGGTTCCTCTTAAATTTGCAGGCTCGCCATCGCTCGCCAAGAAAAAAATCGACACCTAAATGGCACGAAAGGTCTTAAAATTGACAACGAAATGGGGCGAAAGGTGTTAAAATCGCCAAACTAATGGGCCTAACGTCTTATGATCTCAAAACTAGTGGGGCTAAACATTAGGGAGAAGGGGGTCCAGAAAAACGGTCATCCTCCCCTTAAGCCAGCACACTGTAAGTCAAGAATAACGTCAGGACTGGAGTCTCTCTGCGAGAACTCCAGACCCTAGAGCATTACAGGATAGGGTTAAAATGGGTTAAATGAATAAGTACTGGTAGGTAAGCGCGAGTGGGACCTGGAAAAAGGGTTCCATGTCATCTCAACCAGTAGACCATTTCAACCAGTAGCTCTCAACCAGTGCCAAATTAACCCAGACCAACCCCACCAGTGCCAAAATATAGTACTAACCTAACCTAACCTAACCGTATTGGTTGATTTGGTACTGGTTAAGAGCTACTGGTTGAAATTGTCTACTGCTTGAGTTGACCGGTTACCTGGAAAAAGAAGTAAAATGTGACGAGAATCAAGAGCAGAACGAAAAGAAGCAAGACATTTGAGAACATATAAATTGAAAATGTAATAAGAACAGAGACATAGTGAGAGGAGTGGATCATGAGCTGGTATCAGGATTGACAGGTAGAATAACAGTTTATGACTAACGTGGCTTGCCGGGGACTTACCATGGAGACACACAGGCGAGACGCTCAACTGATAAACTGCCGACAAGGTATTTTATCAATATACAGTTGCCCGCAAGAGTTCACAGTGCCTACGCTGTTATTTTAGCTACGGAACGAAATATAGCATAACTGTTTTTTCCACTTGAGGCGTTTTGTGTATGGCCACCCACAACGGGAGTTAGCGATAGATATATAGATAGATATATATATATATATATATATATATATATATATAGATAGATAAATAAATATATAGATATATAGAGGTATGTAGAGTACAACTGGAGTTAGCGATAGATAGATATACAGTATGTCGAGTACAAATTTTTTACGAGAGTAATAACAACGGTACTATTATAATTGCTGCAGAATACATCCAGCGGTAAAGATAGCTTGGCTATTGACATTTCTACTGATTGTACTGTTGATATTAATATTGATTAGTGTTCAGCATAGGCTATCCTTCTTCTATGGTTATTCGTAGTGCACTTGAATCATACTAGCAATTATATATTTTAGAATGCAGATCAGTTCATTCTCATATTAAAGGACTGATGTTCTCGATAAGGGGCTCCAGTCCTGACGCTATTCTTGACTAATAGAAGGGTTGATAGCCTCTGACGTTCTATTTTAACAAACTATTCATCATACTACTATATTTACATTGGTTCGGACAGATTATTCTACATTACAAATTACGCACACATTAACACCTTACGAGCGGCCTAGGCGGTAACTTCTACTACCTGCCAAGCGGGGGGTTTTACCCTAAACGAGCTTATTTCCGTGCTCTTTTTCATGCATAAACAAGAGCCAGAGCGTAATACAATTATGTATCCTGAAAGGGCGATAATTAAGCCTTCCAATGACACCAGAACCATCCTTCTATGACCACGCGTTCTCTTGCAACGATCGAGCAAGACGAAGGCAAAATCCCTAAAATACGGTGATTTCCTAACATAATTCCCTGTGTAGTGAGGTAGTGAGTAAGGATGAGTGTGGAGGGGGCCTCAGTTGTCGCGTGGGAGCCGTACCGACCGGTCAGAGGGAACCTATGCCCCTCCCACCGCTCGGCTCTCTCTCAGAGCACATTACGTGCTCAAAATTGCATGCGACTATAGCCGGGCCCCGCTCTTTAGGTTGGGGTTCTCTTGTCCGACTATAGCCGGGTGCCACCAAAGAGGGGTAAACCAAGTATTAGATTGACATATTAGTATTATATCGTGTTTATCATTGTGGAGTGTCAGCGTAGTGAGGTTGTCTGGAGTGTCTCATCTACATACAACAAGGTGGTGTCCATTGGTTTACAGATTCTGACTCGCTGGGGTCTTATGCTATTATTGTAAAAGAGCCGGGGCTGCCAGAGATAATTTAGTGGTGATAATTATCGATTGACGGATACTATACTTGAATATATAGACTTTATGATTCTCTACTATGATAATCTTCCGTGAATGCACACATGGGTATTAAAAAAAAAAAAAAAAATGCACCATGAGCAAAGGGATACTCTAAAATGCACCATGAGCAAAGGGATACTCTATTGATAAGCTTTTGCATAACACTTCTTCAGCGAATTGACCCGAGGAAGCTATTAGCGGAATTTACATGGCGGAGTGGCTGTGATGGTGATAAGGCCCTATAATACTCGTCATTGATGGAAACCAACAATATTGCCAACAGGTAGGGAATTCTGGCATTATTTTTAACATCGTTCTTGACACCAATAACAACCCAAATATAATCTGAGGAAGGCCCTTCTGGTACAAAAGATGAAGGAGGAGTGCTTTCTTTGAGACCGACGATCCTCTGACCTTACTGATGCCCACCAGAATAAGTGAGGTCACGGACTTTAACAAAAGCCCTGTGACATTGGTGTTGATGTCCAGTTTATCTCTTTCTCGATTACATATGCATATATGTTCTCATGTGACCCAGAGATTACTCAACAATCATCCTTACCAAATAACCAGGTCCTCTCCCAAGCATCACACGCCATTACCATCTCCCTCACGTGTTCAGGCTATTGATATGCAGTCCTACCTGTGGATGTTAACTCGTTCATAAGGTATCATATACTTCACTGACCCCGACACTGGCAGTACTGGTGATCATCCTATTTGTTTATTCACCTGCTCTTGCTACTGAGCCTTGTAGTTGTCGTTCTTACTACAGTAGGCTAGTGGTTGATGTAACTATTAACGTAACATATGACTTAGTTGTTTGGTTGGCAGAGCTTTTAGCCTTATGGGCTACCGGTGTGGGTTCGAATCTTGCTGACTTGTTTGAATATGCAAGGTGAACTTTTTAAATTAAGTAATGTCACTTGCAAGGTGAAGCTTCTCAAACCTTGACAGGACATGACAGGAATATAGGAAAGGTGAGACATGCAATAATTTTGATCACCTTAATGCCTTCAAACAACTATAGTATATACGTGTCCTGCACGAGTCTACGCCTATATTTGGTTTAATTTCCTATACTTTCTCTCTCCCGACAATGTTCTACCGGTTTTCTGGATCCCCTTCTCCCTAATGTTTAGCCCCACTAGTTTTGAGATTATGAGGCGTTCGGCCCATTAGTTTGGCGATTTTAACACCTTTTGCCCCATTATCTTGTCAATTTTAAGACCTTTCGTGCCATTTAGATCTAGGGAGGAAACTAAAAAAATATATGAATAAATTAATTAATAGACCAAACAAACGGTCTGCCTCCCCTTAACTCCCGTGGCTTATCTATGCCAAACTAATAACCCCTGCTGCTACCAGAGCATTGTTAGAGTTGTAGAGTACACCCATAAAAGAAGGTCGTATTGCATTGCATGGCCCCACTAGTTTTGAGATTATAAGACGTTCGGCCCATTAGTTTGGCGATTTGAACACCTTTCGCCCCATTTCGTTGTCCATTTTAAGATCTTTCGTGCCATTAAGGTGTCGTTTTTTTCCAGGCGAGCGATAGCATGTATTCATTATTATTCTAGTTTCCTCCCTAGACCTCCATCAAATTAAATAAAACATCCATTATATCCCCCTTCTAGATTGATTTGTAAATTTTTCGGTAGAAAAATGTCCCGGCCGACAACCGGTTCTTCCAACATTACAGGCTCACTATCGTGCGCCAGGGAAAAATTCGACACATAAATAGCACGAAAGGTCTAAATATTGACTAAGAAATGGGGCGAAAGGTCTTAAAATCGACTAACTAATGGGGCAAACATCTTAACATCTGAAAATTAATGGGGTTAAAAATGAGGGAAAAAGTGATCCAAAAAACCGGCTCATCCCCCTTTAAGAGCAGGTCGTATTGTATGGCATTTATCTTTATTATAACCAGTAGAAGATATACCCCTCCAATTACCACTGACCCCCACAAGTATCGTCATCATAAAGTTAGCAGGACACAACCTGAACAGCATTACCTGGCCATAATAATCAATATTATAGAGCTACGTTGCTGCCACTTAGTATACCATAAGTATAACATTAACTGTGTTGGTGGTGTAATGGTTTAGATGCTTATGTTCTGGGTGTGGTGTCCCGAGTTCGAATACCTTGAGGACCATGTGCTTTCATTAGTTTATTCAAGAATATTGGGGTTGTAATTGATGATTAGTGTTAAGAACGGGGTGTTACTTATACTCAAGGTCATTAATGCTGTCTGTGAAGTGTCTAAACTGGTTTGATTATAAAGATCAACCTTGATGAATATAATCTTAGACAAGTTAACAGCATGAATATAAACTCCTTATGAGGAGGAGCCCATTATTGACAACGTTTCGCATATGAAACTATATGCGAAACGTTGTCAATAAAGTGCTCCTCCTCAAATGGTGTTTATATTCAAGATTAACCTTGTCAAATTGTCACTTTATATTTACATGTCGAAACATTGTTTAATCAGTTCGAGGGCTCAATAATTATATGGATTTGTGACTACGACTGTAGGCTGTTTGTTACACGACTATTCTTGTACCACTTCATGAATATAAATACCAACACACATACATTCTAATCCCTCGTAATCTCATACACAGGAGTACAAAGGAGTACAAAGGAAATCAAGCAACAACATATCTAGTGACCCTTCTAGGCTGCTTGTCCTCCAAAACACTGAGGATCAAGTGTCCAAACAGTGGTTTAGAGTGGGTAAGGGAACATTGGAAAGGGAACTACTGCCCTGGAACTAATGTCCGTGGCATGATTAGGAAGTTAGTAGGGGACGGATAGGTTAGTAACTGAGGGGAAGATAAAATAAAGTTATTCATTTACAAATGCAGTCAGTCGCGGGTTTGATGCGAGATATTTGTCTAGGCAAAGTTTAAATGAATCAACGGTGCTGCAGTCTATAACATCTCAGGGAAGCCCATTCCATAAGTTGACAACTCGATTGAAGAAGAAAGTTTTATCTTCGTGTGAGTTAAAAGATTTACCAATAATTGTGCACCCGTTTCCCCGCGTGTAATTAGATTGGTCGGTAGTGAAGTACTTACTACAGTTCACATTTTCAATGCCTTTGATGATTTTGAACACTTGAATTAAGTCGCCTCTTAATCTGCGCTGGGTTAAAGGAAATAAATTTAATTCTCTAAGACGCTCCTCGTATGGTTTGTTCTTTAGGCTAGGTATCATTTTGGTAACTCTACGTTGAACTCGTTCTAGCTTGTCTATATCTTTTTGGTAATACGGGCACCAGGATTTAACGCAGTATTCCAGAAGAGGGCGGACTAAGGAATTGTAAAGGGTTAGGATAACGTCTTTGGATTTATGCTCAAATTACCTGCCTATAAAGCCAATTATTTTGTTTGCCTTCTTAACAACTTCTGAACATTGTTGACTCGGTTTTAGGTTACTCGATATTGTTACTCCCAGATCGGTTTCTCTGTTTACATTCTTAAGCTGAGTGCCATTCATCAAATAGTTTGCTTTCTCATTTTGGTATCCGATATGTAGTACTTTACATTTATCCGCATTGAAACTCATTTACCAAATTTGGGCCCAACATGACAACTTATCTAGATTGTGTTGCATATAGTCAACTTGTTCTTTTGACAGTACGCTATTTGCATTTTTTGCATCGTCAGCAAATTTTGAGATTGTACAGGTGAGACCCTTATCTATGTCGTTGATGTAAATTAGAAAGATAATTGGTTCTAGTACCGATCCCTGGGGTACCCCACTACTTACATTGGTCCATTTAGATGCCTTACCGTTTATGACTACTCTTTGCTTTCTGTCGCTGAGCCAATTTTCTATCCATTTCAACACACCATCTTGTATTCCATGCGTTTTTAGTTTTTGCGGTAAACGTTTGTGGGGAACTTTGTCAAAGGCCTTTTGAAAATCAAGGTATATAATATCTACAGCTTTACTCTAATCGTAGAGGTTGAGGATATCGTGGAAGAAGTCTAAGAGGTTTGTTAAACAGGAACGTTTTTTACGAAAGCCGTGTGGAGTATCTTTATTTATGTTATTTTTCTCTAAGTGATTTACGAGTCTGTCTCTTATGAGTGTTTCTAGCATTTTACATACAACTGAGGTTAAGCTAATTGGACGATAGTTACTGGGTAGGGATTTGCTGCCTTTTTTGAATATCGGTGTTACGTTGGCTAGCTTCCACTGATCAGGCATAGTTCCAGACTGCAAGGATTTATTGAATAGCAATGTCAGTGGTTTAGAGAGCTTATGCTTAGCTTCCTTTAGGACTCAAGGTGAGATTGTATCAGGTCCAGGCATTTTATTTACCTTGAGTTTATCTAAACAATTCAATACTTCTCTCTCTGTAAAGGTGATATTGCTTAGAACATCTGAATTATCAATCTGAATCGGCGATGGTGTAGGGCTATCACTGAGGTCTTCTTTTTTTTAAACTGATGCAAAGAAGGTATTGAGGGCATTACTCATTTGTACTTCGTGTTTGGTGTATTCTCCATTTTCATCGACTAACGGTCCAACAGTTGAAGTAACTACTTTTTTCTGTCTGATATAACTAAATAATTATTTCGGGTTTGTTTTACTTTGATTCGCACATGTAACTCCAGGGTCTTTTTACTTTGCTTAATTAACTTTTTGGCTTTGCGTCGTAGCTCTACAAATTTCACCCGTTCTTCGTCATTTTGTAAGGATTTTAATCTATCATCAGCAAACTTTTTAGCAAGCAGACAGTTTGAAATATCTTTATTCCACCATTTGGGCTTATTATTATGGCCTGTACGCCGTATTTTCGATGGTATGCAGTCCTGCACTGCTTTTAGGTAAGTGGTTTCGAATAATTCCCAAGATGTATTTATGTCGTTATTGTTAATTAAAAAGCTTCAGTCAGTTTCTTTAAACATAGCTCTAAGTTTATGAAAGTTTGCTTTCTTGAAATTAGGGACATTTCAATGCTGCTATTTGGTTCGTTACTAGCAAACTTTAAAGTGAAAGTTATTGTACGATGGTCGCTGTTACTGAATTCATCACCAACATTCAAATTCTCTATTAATTCTTCTTTTGTTGCAAGTACAAGGTCAAGAACGTTATTACCACGGGTCGGCGATCGAACAAATTGATAGAGTGAACTCTCTTGCAAGTTCGCATACAAGTCATGTCCGGAGTGTGAAGTAAGAGTATCGCCCCACTTGGTCACAGGTAAATTAAAGTCGCCAAAAAATAGGGTGTCTTGTGAGTTACTTACATCTGCAATTTGTTCATACATTTCTTGGTCAGTTTGCACTGATTGAGCTGGAGGTCTGTATATTAATGCAAGTATTATTTTTGTACCTTTATTATTCTTTATGAGCACAAAAGATGTGTCGACGTTCACAAATTGAAGTTTTGACAAGAGGGTCGGGTTAAGACTTTCTTTGATATAAAATAAAACGCCACCTCCATTTTTTTTTATTCGGCTGTTCTCAAACATTACATAACCGGGAAGTGAATACTCTGCTAAAAAGTCTCTATCTTCTGTATTGAGCCAAGATTCTGTTATGCCAATCACATCATAATTTTCTGTAAACACTAGTTCTTCTAAATCTGAAAATGTATTGCGTATGCTACAAGCGTTTGCATAGAAAACCTTTAAAGTTTCGGTTTTAGAACTCACAGAACGTTCTTTAATCAAATTTTTGGTTCTGGTCAGATCTACATTTACATTCATGGCTGTCCTAGGTCCTCGGTCGTTATCCCTGGCGGTTTTGAATTTGGGTCGTGTTGGTGGAGCTTTATCCAAATTCGTGGTTCTTGACGGATTAGCATTCAATTCCTTTGCAGGTTGCCGTCCTCGCTGTCTTCGGTCCTCCTTCCTGGTTGTCCTGTGCTGAGTCGATTTCTTCTCCGAAAATCCTTCACCAATATTAAGAGGAGATGAGTCGTTTTTCTGGACCACTTTCTCCCTCGTGTTTATCCCCAATAGTTTTTGAGATGTTAAAGACGTTTGGCACTTTAGTTTGGCAATTTCAACACCTTTCGCCCAATTTCGTTGCCAATTTTAAGACCCTTCGTGCCCTTTATCTGTCAATTTTGTCCTGGCGAGTGATAGCGAGCCTGTAATTTTAAGAGGAATTGGCCTTCGGCCTGGATATTTTTCTACCGAAAAATGTACACATTTATCTTGAAAAAGGGTCTAGAGGGTGTTTTTTAAGCTTGATGGAGTCTATCGAAGAAACTATATATGACTATAAATGCCAACACATACATTCTAGCCTCTCGTAATCCCATACCAATATTAAAGTTAATTATTTGAATGTCAGTATGATTTGAAATTGATAAGCTGAGCAGAGGCAAACTAATAGAACAGCATAATAATATTATTAGTAGGCCTATTGCTATAAGGATAAAGAATATCACAATCTGCAAACTAGTTGTTACTTCCCGTTTTCTGCCAGCCACTTGAAAGCACCGGCAGAGCTGTCTAGTAACTTCCCAAGTTTCCTGTGACTCGTGTTATGGGCATTTTCATGCAATGTACCTTACTAAGCACTATAACATGTACCTTACTAAGCACTATAACATGTACCTTACTAAGCACTATAACATGTACCTTACTAAGCACTATAACATGTACCTTACTAAGCACTATAACATGTACCTTACTAAGCACTATAACATGTACCTTACTAAGCACTATAACATGTACCTTACTAAGCAGTATACCATGTACCTTACTAAGCACTATAACATGTACCTTACTAAGCACTATAACATGTACCTTACTAAGCACTATAACATGTACCTTACTAAGCACTATAACATGTACCTTACTAAGCACTATAACATGTACCTTACTAAGCACTATAACATGTACCTTTACTAAGCACTATAACATGTACCTTACTAAGCATTATAACATGTACCTTACTAAGCACTATAACATGTACCTTACTAAGCACTATAACATGTACCTTACTAAGCATTATAACATGTACCTTACTAAGCACTATAACATGTACCTTACTAAGCACTATAACATGTACCTTACTAAGCACTATAACATGTACCTTACTAAGCACTATAACATTGTATACTAATCGTTTTACTTAATAACAATAGGGACAACCAGTTCACATTGTTGTGCAGCCCGTTTTCTAATATTAACTCGCAATCTAAGCATGTCACACACTCAGAAGAATATACATTAATAGTAAAGCCAAGACCTAGTAGGCTACATTTATTAGTATAATATTAAAGCAACATTTTACAAATAAGTAGTTTTAACCCGGGAACGGCAAGAATACTCTTAAAAGATTTTGGTGGGCAAAGGCCAGAACACTCTTAACCAAAGGGAACCCAGCACCACAGCGTATGCGTCGGCAATGTATGTAACGCTAAACTCTAGCGTCACATACGTTGCGTCCTCTACTTCAAAATTATTTACTCTTGTCCTATGGTAGCTAGAGGCTTGAGGATGGTATGGAAAACTACCTTATGATGTTGCTGAACAGTGGTGGTATGCGGCAACCCCCTAGCCCATCGTGCGGGTGAGTAAGGGCAGATGAGGAAAGCCAGTTTACCCACTTACCCCACCGCAAATTTTGTGCTTATATATTCTTATCCTATGGTAGCTAGAGGGTTCAAATTCATATGGGATATACCTTTTGATGTTGCCCAACAGTGACAATACTTATCAATTGGCAATATCCAAGTCCCGCCGCGGTGGGGGGTGGGGAGAGAGAACGCGGGAGTGGAAGGACTGGGCGGCCTCCCACCTCCCTCCCGGCCCAGTTGCCTTGTTTACCTCGTCGCCTCGCTATGTTTATCGCTCCCCTAATGCTTCCCATACCATAGTTGACTCCCCACTAAGTGGGAAAGAGGAGGAGGAGGATGACCCAGACCCCACTGCATTCCTCAAAATTCCGCCAGGTCATGGTAGGGGTAAGAAGAGACGATATACTGTGTCATGATGCTACGTACATAGCAAGTTTAGGCTTTTGTGTAAACTGGTTATGGTCTTCGAAAGAGGTGAAGTCACAGAGTGTGAGGTGAAGTTGAACGGTCAGGCTATGGAGATCGTCAGCTCTTTTTAAGTATCTGGGCAGTGTGTTGAGTAAAGATGGGACTGTGGATGAAGAAGTGCGGGAGAGGGTGCAACAGGGGAAGAGGGTTGTAGGAACGTTGAAAGCAGTAACAAGAAATAGAGTGGTCAGTATGGAAGTGAAGAAGTCCTTGCATGACAATGTGGGTATCCCGACACTAACTTACGCCTGCTCAGGCATATTGGCCCCATATGGGCCAAAAAATGTGCGTAAAACAGGTTTTTCGCGAATATTTCACGGCCGGAGGCCGATGGCAAAAAGTTTTGAAGACGAGCAGTCAGTCCGTATCGTCCTACAACTGGGAGAGGGTGTGAGCCGCCGCTTTCTCTCCTCCCCTTTCCTGTACCAACCTGTCCGGTCACCATATGGGGTCCATAATCCCAAATGTGTACTACAAATTTCCCCTTCCTATCGAACTTTTTTTTAGCCCCAGAGTTCTGCTTTGTTGTCACCCAAGACCCTCAGCCATACCCTCCACAGCCCTGCAACCAAATTAATCCAGCTTATGTAATGTATGAGATATGCCTCACTTTTGTTGACCCTTTTTTTCACTATTTTTTTATTTATTTTTGTATATGCAACTTAATATTTACAGTAGTGTAATTTGCTCTTAACATAATATTAAGCATTAATTGTAGTTTCTATTGGTAACAAGACATTTAAAATCCATCAATCAGTTTTCGGGTGAGAGCCGTTTAAAGTGCCGGTCCCCATATGGGGCCACATTGCTAATTTCGTTACACTTCTGGAACATTATCTGAGCAGGGTTACGGAAGTGAAGCATGGACGTTTGTGGAGAGACTCAGAACAAGAGTGAGAGCGGTGGAAATGAGTTACTTGAGAAGTGCGTGCGGAGTTACATGGAGGGATAGACAGACGAATGAGGAAGTAAGAAGGAGGTGTGGTGTGGAGGTAGATGTGCTGGAAAGTGTGAAAAGGAACAACTTGAGATGGTTCCGCCATATGGAACGTATGGGAAGTGAGAGAATGACTAGGAGGGTGTACGAGAGCGAGGTGGAGGGACAGAGAGGGAGAGGTGCACCGAAGGAGAGGTGGAAGGATGGAGTGAGGGAGTATATGATTGAAGGCAGTGCTGGTTGGGAGGAGGGGCGTCGACTGACTCGGGACAGAGGTGCATGGGGGTGGTTCGTTCGTGGCCACCCCTTCGGGGATCATGGCATCAGGCAACAGATAGATAGATAGATAGTAAACTGGTCGTCCCCCACTCCCCCTGCCTTCACCACCACCTCCCCTGTCTCCCCACTAAGAATACGTCAAAACCCATATTTCTAAGTCAAAGGTGCCTAAAACAATGTGCAACACTCATATTCTAACTATAAAATATACGGTAAAGTATAAAATCAATAAACAGAGTACGTGAGAGAGGCATAATAAAAGTGAGAGTGAGTGAAGGGGAAGTCGGGTGTCATTCAGCTGGCAGTGTGTACGTGCGTGAGCCCATGAGGAAGGTGGCTGCCAGCCTGCCAGTCGTCATTGTAACAAAGGACGTGCGCGAGTCTTGCCACACCCTCGACACTTACAAAACTTGAATCTATGCACTTATCACACTTCAATTACAATGACAATATGTGTAACATGTTACTAATATCTGAACTATGAAGGCACACATGATGCTCGGGTGGTGTAAATAACCATCACTCGAAAACTGGACGCATTATACATCTGCCATGCTGCTGCGCTCAGCTGTGGTGGTGCGAGCGGGAAGCTTGAAGGCCGCCCGGCATCAGCTTAGGACCCCAAAATGACCGAGGTGAGTTTTTTTTTATGTGTTATTCTTCATTTCTTACCTATTTATGATATTTAAAAAAAAAAAGCCAAATCTGCTGGTCTCACAGTGAACATTAAATCTAAGCTAGCTGGGGTTCAGTGGGTTAAGAGGTAAGGCCTAAAAAACAACACATTTTAAAAGGCCCCAGTAGCATTTAAAACAAGTGAAATGGTGATTAAGTGAGATAATTCCCCTCCATACCTACTATCACTCCTCCACATGTATCAAAATCCCCTCCTTCCCCCCCCCCCCCTTCAATTATCACCTATAATTCCTCTTATTATCATATTTATTGGTGTATTTATGGTGCCAATATCTCCAAGCCGATCCTAGTGTGTGTTGTTGCGTGTGTCTATGCGTGGGAAAGACAGAGAGTGAGAGAGAGAGACAACCCTCACACCCTCAGTGTCTCTCCAGGCACCGAGAAGGGAGAATATACGTCGCGGCTGCCTCACATTTCTCACATTTCATGAATGACCGGTCGGAATATATTCGCGATTTTGACCATCCAAACACTGTTCCCACTTGTTTTATTGTTGTTACAATTTACTAGCTTCATATTAGACGTAAAATAGGCGCATATGAATAAGTAATAACGATATTTATCGTAAAATTATGATTTTAGGTGGGAATGGGGCTTAATATCGTCGCCTGGCGGTAGGGTGTCCATTACACACAGCTCGCCTTTAAGGGGAATAAAAGGAAAAATGTGTCCACATCCCATTTTCTAAAATGTACCTAGGTCTGGAGTCACTGGTGGAGCTAGCTCGTCTACTGAATACCTTATGCTTCCAAGACTTGACCACCACCACCTGCCCAACTCTCTGGTACGGTTGGCCAAATAAGTTGTGTCTCCGCTGTCATTGCGTTTTGCTCACTGTGTGCTGTATTAATGTCTGTCAGATGTTGAATAAGGTGTGTAAAGGTAGGAACATGTTTGTATATCTCACTCGAAACGATGAATTAATCATTAGATTATTCCAATTATTGATCGAAATATACTTTGACTCGCAACATCACTTATATGGCCGACTGTACACCCATGTTTTGTTCTCATAGGTCAAGATATTTTCTGTTCTTGCTTTCTTTCTGGTTATTTTTGCTATTATATATTTTAGAGATTTCCTGGTATTTTCGAATTTGATTTAATGTGTCACCTTTTCTTATCTGGCTGTGTTTGAAATGTGCACGTGCTTTCTTACAAGTATAATTATATAGTTGATATACTTGCTTCCACTTTGTGTCATATTTTTTTCTTTATCGCTTTGCATTAGCAATTGTTTTAAGGGAAGCGTCCCCCATATTTAAAAAAAACAGTCCGATCATTTTTATACAGGTGATAGATACCACTTGTAGGAACAACATATCCAAAAATGAATAAAATCAAACAAATAGTGTTTTCACTACCACGGATTTTCACATGTTGGCAAATTTTAAAACAGCTAAAACTGATTTACTTTTGGTCCAATTTTAATAAGTAGGATACCTTTGGAAAGAGGAGAAAATATACAATTCATATTTGTGACAGATTTTTGATGCACCCTTTAGTTTTGCCGCTAATAATGTTTTGTTTTGAAAGTTTTAAATGGTTGCAAGCCTCCTGTCAAAAATATGTAGGGTGTGTCAAAAATCTGTCACAAATATTTATCACATTTTTTCTACTCTTTCCAATGATATCCTACTTATTAATATTGGACAAAAAATAAAAACAATATTTTAGGGAAAAATGTTCGAGTAACTATAGTTTTGAGAAAAAGGCGAAAAACTAAATTTATCCATTACCCAACGATTCCTCTCTCAAATGATAATTTATTGCAACTGTTTGCTCTTGATTGATTTGATACATGCTCTGGCACTAAAATCCAGTAACATTTACTAAGTCTAAGTGAATAATTGACCCCACAAAAAGTATTTTATTCATTTGGCGCCAATGGCGTCATGAACCGCGCACCTCATTTATGCCAAGTTAGGCCATTTTCGATTACTCTAGGTTGTGTTATGGTTGGTTTGGATGGGTGGATGATGATGATGATGTCTTGGATGATTATGATGGCTTATAGATAATGAGGTCTAGTGACTCACCCCCACTCTCCCAGGTTCAGTGGAAGTGCCAGATACCTCTGTTGACTGTAATTTGTCTATATTTGTGCATGATAACGCGATTGTATTGGTTACTATCGTTCATACCACGATACCACATATACGTCGTGAATGCGGGAGGGGGGACCCTGTCTTTAGGGTATTTGAAGGCAAGCCATCAAATTTACCTCAGACGAGTCTTCACAACAGTCCACTTACACCCATAGCTAGTGATTACTGATCTGTTATATTATTCTGACATTACACTTATAGGGCAACGTGTTAATCTGCTTGACCTGTATTTGATCCTAGCCAAAGCGGACATATCATGTGGTATTGTGTATGGTCTACCTTGTGAATAATGCAACCTAACATAAATTTGTATAGATTCTCCTTGTCCTTCATGGAATCAAGTACGCTTAAGCTATATTTCTTATAGATATTTATATATTTAATAACAACAAGATCCAAACTTTAACCCCTGTCAAACGGGGATGTTTGTAACTTCTACTACCTGACTGGCGGCAGGCATATTTACCCTAAAAGAGCTTCATTCCATGCTCTTTTTGATGTATAAACAAGAGCCAGAGCGTAATACAATTATGTATCCGTGAAAGGGCGATAATAGAGCTTTCCAATGACACCTGAATCATCCTTGTACGACCACAGGTCTCTTGCAAAAAAAACTAAAATACAGTAAATTCCCCAGTTTCTATTTGTTCTCGCGAGGCCTGGGGTGTGGGATGGTGCATAAGGTTACATCAGTGGCGGGACTAGGTCCATGCCGAGCGGTCAGAGCCCGCTTATCATCCTCTCAACGCGTGGACTCTCTCTCAGAGCCGATAATGTGCTCAACATCCAGCCCGATATATGTCGGGCCCCGCAGTGATGGTCATGGTTCTCTCGCCCGACATATGTTGAGCCCCGTGGCTGGGGTGTTAAAAGTAGATAGTCCAACTATATTTATTTAGTACCTATAATTCTTAGGAATATCATACCACGAAATGCATATAGACTAGACAAGGTGACACAATATATTTTTGCTTACTGTAATGCCTCTAAAAAAGGGAGAGGATAGAGGAAGTTAGATATGTAGGCTTATACACAATAAATGTCTTTCATACAAAATAATATTTTGGCGGAATTAGGGACTATTTTGTATGGAAGACTTATTGGAGGATTAACTTAAGAGGGGATTGGGGGGTGGAATAATAAATGAAAAATAGGTAGAATAATCAAATTTATTAATTTCACTCGCAACACCAAACACCTCCCAATGAAATTAATGAAAACATGAGTTCCTCCCTGGATTCGAACCTGGGTTATCACATACACATTTTTAACACTTTAACCATTACACCATCAAGACTATTTATCTATCTATCTATTTTATCAGGCTCATGTCCCCCGAATAGGGACAACACAAAACAAATAATACAAATAAATCAATGAACACACAAAACCATAAACACAAATTCACCATCAAGACAGTTGTTAGAAATATAGTTAGAGAATAAATGATTCTGAAAGGGAAGCAAAGGGGCTGGCTCTTATGTTTACATGTGGATAGCCCCTTTTGAACCGGTGACGTTTGCTTGGTTTTATTTCAGCTGCCTGTAGACGATTTTATGAAGATTTGGAAAGATGTGTTGTAGCTGTAAGGATTAAGGGGGGAGGGTTTGTTTCTTCCCCCTCGTGTTTAGCCCCATTAGTTTTGAGATTTTTAAGACGTTCGGGCCATTAGTTTGGCGATTTTAACACCTTTCTCCCATTTTCGTTCTCTATGTTAATAAAGACAATTCGTGTCATTTAGGTGCCGAATATATCCTGGTGAGCGAAAGCGAACCTGTAATTTAAAGAGGAAACGGCCTTCGGTCGGGAATTTTTTCTACCGAAAAATTTCCAAATTAATTTTGAAGTGGGTTCTAGTTTTTTTATGTATTTTTTATGGAGGTCTAACGAGGATACTAAAACAATATTTGGAAAGATATATATACATAGACCCCCCCCCAAAAAAAAATAAAAAAAAAATAAATAAAAGAAACACTACCCCCTTAATTGAGATAGTCTGTATTCTTCTTTTCATTGATACACGTCGTTCTTATGCTCAATAAAATCGTCTAATAGTAGCCAGAAGAATGTTAAAAGGACGGCACCGGTACTGAAGGGGTTATATATTGGATGAATAGGACAGGAGAAGGCGAAGTATGAAGTAGATGCTGAAGAGATTGAACAGAGTCGGTACAGTTGCCCGCACTATTTCTGTTCCTCTTCGTGATGTTATGAATGAAACTAAACTTGTATGAATGAATAGCGAGTGTGGTTTCGTTTAATTATCGGTTTGACTAATCAGATGAGTTAACCACTGCATAAGTAACTACATTCGTAATTCAACCATGCGCATTACATTTCCATGTATAAGATCACGGAGAGGAACAAAACTTACGTGGCCAACTGTACATATAAACAAGGAACATTTAATTAAGGAGATGAATAACCAGCCAAGCATACATGAAGACGCTGAGAAAGATACCGAAATAAGAGAGGAATACACATTTATGAAGTGGAAATGAAGGTAAATGAGTGACAGGTGGTGTGAGGCAGTAAATATTGGATATAATAAGCAGCTAACGGTATACTGTACAATGAAGCAACTGGGTTGAGCCCGAGAACTTTCAGTATTCTACTGTACTTCTCACTTCTCCGCTTGTTCTTCCTCTGTCCAATTGCTCTTCTTTCCTATTTTACTCCAGCCATCTGTACAGGTAGGGCAAGGGACTGAAGTTCTCGAAAAGGGGCTCCAGTTCTGACGCTGTTCTTGACTTGCAGTGTGCTGGCTTAATAATCCAGAAGGGTTGATAACCTCTCAAGTCCTATTTTAACTAAGGTAATGGGGTAGAAATTAAGGGGAAGATAGAGAGAAGACAACGGTAGATATACATAGACTATCTGAATAAATAGATACTAGGATGACGAAGGCAAAGAGATGAACCAAAATATAATAATCGAAGTAAACTAAATACATGTATAAAAACCGACAATGATGATGTGTAAGAGTTGGAGGCAGATAGAATGACAGTATATGTTTGAGTAAACATGATTCATTTAGGCTACGCCATCATCTGTCCTATCTCCTATTCTCTTCCTAAATTTCATAAATGATATTCTCAACTGTACATCCAGTCCCATCCATTCAAATGCAGACAAGTCTACCTTACACCACTCAATTAGTTTTCCAAAACGCCCCAGCCAGCTGTCCCTCAAAAGCAAACATAATGAAGCCATAAAACACTTATCTTCTGATGTAGCTACTATTTCCAATTTGGGTAGAGAAAACCTTGTTGCATTTAAACCCTTCCAAGACTCAATTTATCCATCTTACTACCCGTCAGGAAACTCCAGAGGACTATCCCATATTCTTCAACAATACAAAAATAAAAAATTCATCTTCTCTCAATGCTCTCGGTGTCTGTTGTTCTTCTGCTCTCACTTGGAAGGACTTTATTACCAGTCTCGCTAAGGCAGCCTCCCAGAAGTTGGGTGTGCTCAATAGCCTCAAGAGGTTCTTTACCCCTTCGCAGCTTCTTGCTCTGTACAGGGGCACAGTGTGTCCTTGTATTGAGTATTGCTCACATGTGTGGGGAGGATCCTCTCACACCGCACTACTAGACAAAATAGAAAGGAAAGCCTTTCGTATCATTAAACTCCCGTCCACTCACTAACTCTCTGCAATCTCTCTCTCTTCGCCGCAATGTTGCATCTCTCTCGCTATTCTATCGCTACTACAATAATCAGTGTTCCTCGGAGCTTTCCCAGTGTATACCACCTCCTCTACGTAGGGTACGTAGTACCCGCCTTGCAACACAATCCCACCCCTACTCTGTGCAACTCTCCATCCCAAGAGTGAAACACTATTCTCAGACTTTCTTCTATTCAACTGCTGAGCTCTGTAACTCTCTCCCAGATTCAGTCTTTCCCTCTTCCTATGACTTAAATTGCTTCAAACTCTGTGTGTTCAGGCATTTTTGCTCGAACGTCCCTTGATTTTTACCCTGTCACTCTTTCAACTCTGGGGGAGGCACTCGCTGCAGGCAGTTACGCCTTTTGTCTCCCTCATTCACTTAGAACAAAAATATATATATAAGAATTGGTCAATATAACCTCACATCCTAATACTTAGACTGCATTAACCCTTAATTGGCGGCGTGCAACTTATGTCGTGTGAAATAAATATGGACTATGTGGCGGTTCACAACTTATGTCGAGCGCCATTTTCAGCACGTAATGTTGCTGAGAGAGAGAGCTGAGCGGTGGGACGAGCGTAGCATTGCTATAACCGGTCCCCACGACCACCGTGGACATACTCAACTGTATTCTACTTTACCCCCTCCTTTCTCACTCGCTACACAGGGAATTATGTAAGGAAATTACCTTATTTCAGGGTTTTTGCACTCGTGTTGTACGATCGTTGCAAGAGAACCAGTGGTCGTACAAGGATGGTTCGGGTGTCATTGGAAAGCTCTGTTTACGCCCTTTCAGGGATAGATACTTGTTTTATGCTCTGGGTCTTATTTAGGCAAGAAAAAGATCACGTAAACAAGCCTATTTAGGGTTAAAAAAAAACGCCGGGCGCTACGGTCAAATAGACCACCTAGCCCGCTAAATAAGGGTTAAACTCTGTGTGTCCAGGCATTTTGACTCCAACGTCCCTTGAAATTGGCTCTCTGTTACTCCGTTGGCTTTGGGGGAGACATTCGTTACAGGCAGCCTTCTTTTGTCTCCTTTATTCACATAGGAAGACAAACAAAAATTATGACCACTCATCTGACACAGAAATTCCATGTATAATTACCAGTGACGTCAGCAATTTGTCCGATAGGTGTGCTCGGTAAAGACAGAGTTTGGTCTTTGAGAGGGTCACTGTGAGTGGAATGTGGTGTAATTGTCGTCCTTAATTGCATAGCTATATTTTATTTTATTTTCATCCAAAATTTGATACCTCTAACGTAGCTTCATTGTGGCTATGTCGCTCTCTTGGAGGATTCATTTGTTACAAGCAGCTTTGCCTTTTGTCTTGTTTTGCCTTTTTTTGACATATAAAGAAAACATAAAAACAACGAAAAGGTTGCCTCTGCAATCTGCATGTCATGTAACCAGATGACTTAATAGAGGTGTGGCCACAAGAGACAGAAAGGAAAGTAACCGAGAGGGTCGGGATGAGTGGTTTGCTGAGTGGGCCCTGGAGGACTGCTGAGTGGGGTCGAGGTGAGTGGTCGGGGTCACCTCTTGGCCCCGGAGAGGTCACACACGGACGGCTGATGTTGCCCCAGGGAGACAAAGGATGAAACTAGACCTGCCCGTGTGTGAGGGGGAGGTAATTGGTTTTCTTGGACACCCTTCTCCCCATTAGTTTGTCGATTTGACAACCTTTCCCCCTATTCTTTGGCAATATTAAGAAATTTCGTGCCATTTTTCAATAAATTTACAAATTTATCTCGAAGGAGGGTCTTGGGGGTGTTTATTTGAGCTTGATAGAGGTCTAGGGAACTAACTAGAAATATATATATATATAATAATAAACAAAAATTATATATATATCCACAGGGAAGAATGGAAAATAAACACGGAGTCCCAAGCGCTTTCGTGTATTACATCTTTAGGGGACAGAGGACAGACAGAGAATGGAAATATTTGCATAAATATAATCGCAAGAGCTCACAAACTTTTGTTAATAGGCTTTGCACATTCAACCTTCGTAGTTGATTAGTGTGTAATAATATTTGTCTAGATTTATTGTAACAAGGCATTGCTTTATCATGAACTCCTTATATACCGGCGACGTCTTTTAAATTTATTCTTTATTAAACGATTTTATTCAGAGAATGTCCCCTGAAGATGTAATACACGAATGCACTTGGGACTCCCTGTTTATTTTCCTTTCTTCCATGTGGATATTCAGCATTATATACAGTAAGTTCACGTGTTGCTGTGACAGTCTTGCATACACACGCACACACATATATAATAATAATAATAATCTTCTGGTTACTTATATAGCGCCCATATCTCCTCCTTCGAGGATTCACAAGCACTTGGCTTTCTTTAGTCTACCAGAGACCATTACCCATCCCCCTTGCTCATGGGGAGATGGTAACCGCCGGCTATATCCCAGAAAACTTTTCAATCTGAGCGGGGATTGAACGCGAGACCTTCAAGATGGGAATCAGGCATGCTATCAACTGAGCCAGCCGGACGGCTGGCTCAGTTGATAGCATGCCGGCTATAGGTTGCCGGCATGCCGGTTGATAGACGGCCGGACGGCTATATATATATATATATATATATATATATATATATATATATATATATTGTTACGACCGGGGCTACGAATAAAACAAGGGCACTTAAAGATTGGACTAGTAATAGGGCACTATGCAACAATGGTACGCTAGATTCAAACCCTCGAACTTATATGCCGGCGAACAAAAACATCTATACCCTCCAGAGTTAATCTGCGATAACGGAGTATCCTTTTAACTGGGCATAAATGTACTCTACTTCAGGCTAACCCCCACTGGTATAGCCTGATAACAAACAAGATGCAAGTTACGTTAAAATGCATAAAAAGGAATATATGGAAAGATCAATTAAATCACTGCAAGATTTAATACAATATAAAGATGCTTCAATATAGTTACTCTAAATGACAATACTCTCTTCACTCCTATCTGAAAAAAAATTAAGTATAGTCCTACAGCATAGACCTGGAAACTTCTGAAGAAAGTCTGATGCTCAGAAGATGCTCGTATCTTAATTATATAAAGGCAGGAGGCAGGACTGAATACACTAAAAGATAGGACATATAATGTTAACTGACACGAGAATAATATAAATGCGCAACGGTAGTAATGGTCGACACTAAAAGAAGTACTTCCTCATCAACGAAACAGTCTGCTATGGTTGTGCAACTCAACAACAACCTAGACTAATAAATGCTGTGAATAATAATGCGTACATATCAAAGAGCTTATATTAAATACTAATAAGTGTCTACTCGATTAATAATGTCTAGCTGGAATACTCTAGGTAAGGAACTGTGGTTGAGCAAGACAGGCTCGTAGCCTAGCGATGTCCTTAAG
Source organism: Paralithodes platypus (assembly GCA_032716605.1). Taxonomy (NCBI): domain Eukaryota; kingdom Metazoa; phylum Arthropoda; class Malacostraca; order Decapoda; family Lithodidae; genus Paralithodes; species Paralithodes platypus. The sequence goes on along the minus strand of CM064552.1, from coordinate 32,218,767 downwards.
ACTGCATCCTTTAAGTTACGTTAATTGACTAGGGTGCTCTCTTGATAGATCCAGATCACAAGTATCTGGTTCTATCCTGGCGACCCTCTAAAGACAAGCAAAGAGGCAGCAAAGTGTGGAACTGGAACAGGCTAAAACCCTCAGTCAACACAATGCTGCACTCGTAAAGAACGCAAGCGAAAAGAAAACACAGGCTACCACAGGACCGGTCGAAGTTGTGTAGGTATAAGCAAACCATACACACATCGGGGACAATGACCACAGTTACCTTATCCCAGTCTAGCATTAAATCAAAGAGCATAAACACTAAACCAATAATGGAGACACACTAAGTTCCCAACCTCTACTAACTAAGAACCCTCAAACCCTATTCTAAGTACATGTAATATCTCAGAGAACGGCGCATACAATACATGGGCCGGCTATGGAAACCGTATGCAGAACCCAAGGAGACAAGTAATTGAATAAAGGTGAAAAGCAATGGAAAAGAAGAAGGTCAGAGAGAGAGACAGTGGTAAAGGGGGAGATCGGGAGAGCGTATGCAAAGGGATGTTAGAAGCATGCACGCCAAGCCTGTCCTGAGGAGAACAGCTCCCGTGGACCCTCACACAGGAGGCAAGTCACACAGGAGCCCACAAAGGCGCGATGGTCGGCCAATCACGGGCCGATACGTCACAAGGCAGCAGGCCCCTAGGACGCGCCAGGAACCGCCAGCCAATCAAGGGCGCGGGAATACTCCTCCGAGCGAGGGAGGCAGCAACATATATACACACGCACACACTACCACCACGCTGCCTCTATCGCTCTTTCTCCTTAACTTTACACCATGCATCTTATATTCTACTAATGATATAAAATACTTCCCGTTGTCACAGACGAAAACAAAGACCACCACTGGACTGTCTGTGACAATGCGAGCACAAGGAAAGAAAGAACAACATTCTCGGATAACTGTAGCCCATTTCAATGTCCCTGGCGAGCGCTAGTGGCTAACGAGAGGCGATTCTGCCCACGCTGGTAGACGTCACAATATATATATATATATATATAAAAGTATAAATAATGAAACTAGACCTGCTCGTGTGTGAAACCTGTCTTGGGAAAAGGAAGGAAAGAGTTATTTAAGGGGGGCCCCCTGCTTTTGTTTTTATCTTCCTATACTTTTCTCTCTTTCCCTGGCTTGTGTCCACAACTGTTTTAAGACTTTTATCCCCATCCAGTTGTCGATTTCTTCCTGGCAAGCGATAGCGAGCCAGCATTATATGGAGAAATCTGGCTTCGCCGGATGCATTTTTCTATCGAAAAGTGTACAAATTTAGCTTGCTGCCAAAGGAAAATATATATATGCTGGCTCGCTACCGCTCGCCAGGAAAATATTGACCCCTGGATGGGGGTAACCATCTTAAAACAGTAGGCTGAATGGGGCCGAATGGATACAAGCCAAACAGAGAAGAAAAGAGATGTCAACTCCCAAATGTCCACAAACTTAGTAGAGCTATTCCATATTTAATAGTTACAATTTTTAAGGTTCAACATGAAAGGTAACCGCTTGGGTAGTTAAACTTATATATTTATATTGACTGATACATTTATGTCCCCACCCAAAAAACAAAATAAATAAATAAATAAAACAAAAATATATGTATACGGTATATTTTCATAATATTGAACTATGTATTTCAATTAATATAATTTATTGATTTATATTTATATAGTAATGCCCATACATTTTGGCTCATTATCTATTGTGTGATGTCACTTATGAAAATTCCTGGATTCTTCTATTTTTCATAATGTACAACTGTTTATAAATGTTCATGAGCTCTTGCGATTTTCTTTATGTATTTATGTTTATGAAGACTGATCATTAGTTCAAATTAGTTATATATTAATCAATACAAATTGTGCATTTATTATTTTGCAGCTGATTTTTGTGTCTGAATATAAATATAAATGGAAATATTTGCATAAATATAATCGCACGAGCTCACTAACTTTTGTCAATAGGCTTTGCACATTCAACCATCGTACTTGATTGGTGTGTAATTTGTCTAGATTTCTTGTAACAAGGCATTGCTTTATCATTAATTCCTTCTATACCGGCGACGTCTTTTAACTTTATTCTTTATTAGACGATGTTATTCAGTTTAAAAAGGGAATCTAGCAACTAACAAGCATCGAAATATGTCACTTAACTCTTTTTACTATCATAGACCCTTCTTTTAACCCTTCTTTAGCAGAGGCGGACTTAAGTCCGCCTCTAAAAATCTGGACTATGTGCCTGGGGCGGACTTTAGTCTGTGTGCAATTTTGGCGCAGTATTGGCTCTGAGAGAGAGCCGAGCGTTGTGAGGAGCGTAGATTACCTCATGACCGCTCGCCACCGTTGCGGCGGGCCTACTGACATGTACTCCACACTACTCCACTCTCTCTCCCTCGCTACACACGTAATTATGTAGCGAAATGACCGTATTTTAGCGATATTTCCCTTCGCTTGCACGATCGTTGCAAGACAACCAGCCATCGTAGAAGGATGGTTCAGATATCATTGGAAAGCTCAATTATCGCCCTTTCATGGATAGATAATTGTATTACGCTCTGGCTCTTGTTTATGCATGAAAAAGAGCACGGAAACAAGGCCATTCATGGTATAAACCCCCCGCTGGGCGGTACGGTCAAATATACTCCACCACCCGCTCTTAAGGTGTTAAAGTGCACAATATCTTCTAAATATAGCTAGAATAAAATAGAAAGGACGTTGCCGGTACAGAAGGGGTTAATATTGCAAGCCAAATAAGCAGACTTAAACCATTCCTTGATATAGAACCTGATATTCGATAATTTACCACTTCTCTCCATTTCTTCTCAGGTGAGGGCTGGTCCTTTCCAGTGTGAGGTGCATCCTCTATCCAACTTTAGCCGTTTAATTCTTTCTTTTTCCTGTCTTACTTTTCCTTCTGAAGGCATGGGGCTAGGAATCCTTGTAAAATTCACCTACTAGACGAGAGTAGGCTTAGGGGCAACCGAACGTGAAAGTGGTTCCAGACACTAAGAATTGGAACTTTAAATGTTGTTTCTGTTCGGGTTTTGTCACGAGTCGGCCACCCCCAGCTATTGAGTATATACTGTATGTACAGTCGCGCTAATAAGTCATGTCACAGCTCTCATTACGTTTGGCCTGCTATGTGTTGTATTAATGTTTGTCAGCTGTTGTATAGGGTGGGAAAGTGTAGGAACATGTTTGTATATTTCACTCAATATGAAGAAATGAAGCTTAGATATTGGTGATACCAATTATTGATCAAAACATACTTGGTGCCGAGACATCACTTATTAGCGCGACTGTACATACATTTCTCTACAGCTATGACACCTGTATCTATGCAGTATAATTATTCTGTAACAGGTGGATGTTTGGACAACTGTACAGCAAGAAGAGATTGGAGTTCTCGCAGAGAGGCTCTAGTCCTGACGTTCTTCTTGACTTACAGTGTGCTGGCTTAATAATCTAATAAGGTGTATAGCCTCTGAAGGCCTATTTTAACTAAACAATGACTGTACAATTATGTTCATGGGTCGTGTTCTACCTTCATAGTTTACACTGAATATTTATCTAATAAAAGGTAATACTAAGTCATCAACAATGGTGGGTCAAGGGACTGGAGTTTTCGCAGAGAGGCTCCAGTCCTGACGTTCTTCTTGACTTACAGTGTGCTGGCTGAATAATCCAATAGTGTAGATAGCCTTTGAAGTCCTATTTTAACTAACTAACTAACATCGTGGGTCATTAACGGGGGACTTGTATTTAATTGTATTTACTGTATTTATATATTTATTTATGTACTTATTATTTTTAGTTCCCTCCCAAGACCTCCATCAAGCTTTAAAAAATACTCCAAAGACCCCGAGCCTTTCTAGATTATTTTGTACATTTTTCGGTAGAAAAAAAAAATCAGATTCCTCCTAACTTACAGGCTCGTTAAGGCTCGTCAGGAAAAAATCGACACCTAAATGGCACAAAAGATCTTAAAATCGCTAAACTAATGGGGTTAAGCAATGAGGTAGAAGAGGTCCAGAAATAATAACTACCTCGCCTTTAACCCCTTCTGTACTGGTGTCATTTGTTTCACTATATTCTGTTAACCAATTGTATTCATCTTTAAAGAGTCCTCCAACAGTTACTAGGCTTCGAACTATGCCATTTAGCCTTTTTTACTACCACAGATACTTCTTAAACTGCACAAAATCTTCTAAATATAGCTAGAATAAAATATAACATGTCGCTGGTACTCAAAGGGTTAACTGGAATTAGCCTGGATGATTGGTCTCCCAATCAAACCCACCCCCACTCTGGGGATGGGTTTGGTAATATTGTATGAGCGGCCAGTCAGAGCTGCTTGATTGATTATGTTTTTTTGTTTTTTCAAACATTATAATTTATCTTCCTCCTTCACCTTTACCTCTGTCCCCTAGCTTGGTTTTCATTAAGTATTCATTATTGGCATTAGTTTATTTATATAAAAGTTAAGTCATCTACGCATTCCATTGTTCTAATTATGTTTCTTATTATTCTCACCACACTTATTTGTTTCCTCTGTTTCTCTTTTCTCTTAATCCTTTCTTTTCTGTTCATTGATCCACGTCATTCTTCCATCCGACATCTCTCGCCACCTCAGATATTGTTTTGAGTCTAGAGGTGAAGTTAGTTGGTGGAAACAACATAATAATTGTATGCCTATATTTTAACCAATATTTGTATTTTCTTGGGACATAATGATTCCTCTATAACTTTAGTCTGTCCCTTTCTCCTCCACCCTCAACCTACTCCAGCATCCACTCTATACGTTCCATTGAATCATGGACCTGAATTGCTTTCATTTACCTATAATACTCACATCTTCTCATTCCCATTTTCTGTATTTATGTCCCTTTCATCCCTCCACACATACATTGTTTTCTAGAGTAATTAAGCTAATATTCTACCAGTTTGAAACAGTCAGTCGAGGAATGGATGTGGAAATTGACAGTCAATTTGCTCTAGCCCTGTTTGAATTACATAAGATAGAGGTCATGATTTCTCGCCTACTTACAGCTAATAGACTATAGTAGACGATTGTATTCACTCTAAATAGGGCCTCCAGCAATTAACAGTCTCCGAACTAACCCACGTAATCCTTTTTACTACCACAGATTCTTCTTAAGCTGCACAAAATCGTGTAAATATAGCCACAATAGAATTAGAAAGACGTCGCCAGAACATATTTGGTTAAAAACACGTCACCGGTACAGAAGGGGTTAAATGGTTCCGGTGGTAAACATAATATATAGACAGTTAAGGGGGGTCACCTGTTAAATGGTTCCGGTGGTAAACATAATATATAGACAGTTAAGGGGGGTCACCTGTTAAATGGTTCCGGTGGTAAACATAATATAGACAGTTAAGGGGGGTCACCTGTTAAATGGTTCCGGTGGTAAACATAATATATAGACAGTTAAGGGGGGTCACCTGTTAAATGGTTCCGGTGGTAAACATAATATATAGACAGTTAAGGGGGGTCACCTGTTAAATGGTTCCGGTGGTAAACATAATATATAGACAGTTAAGGGGGGTCACCTGTTAAATGGTTCCGGTGGTAAACATAATATATAGACAGTTAAGGGGGGTCACCTGTTAAATGGTTCCGGTGGTAAACATAATATATAGACAGTTAAGGGGGGTCACCTGTTAAATGGTTCCGGTGGTAAACATAATATATAGACAGTTAAGGGGGGTCACCTGTTAAATGGTTCCGGTGGTAAACATAATATATAGACAGTTAAGGGGGGTCACCTGTTAAATGGTTCCGGTGGTAAACATAATATATAGACAGTTAAGGGGGGTCACCTGTTAAATGGTTCCGGTGGTAAACATAATATATAGACAGTTAAGGGGGGTCACCTGTTAAATGATTCCGGTGGTAAACATAATATATAGACAGTTAAGGGGGGTCACCTGTTAAATGGTTCCGGTGGTAAACATAATATATAGACAGTTAAGGGGGGTCACCTGTTAAATGGTTCCGGTGGTAAACATAATATAGACAGTTAAGGGGGGTCACCTGTTAAATGGTTCCGGTGGTAACATAATATATAGACAGTTAAGGGGGGTCACCTGTTAAATGGTTCCGGTGGTAAACATAATATATAGACAGTTAAGGGGGGTCACCTGTTAAATGGTTCCGGTGGTAAACATAATATATAGACAGTTAAGGGGGGTCACCTGTTTTTTTATCTTTCTCTTCTTTTCTCTTTTTCTCTGGCTTGTATCCATTCGGCTCCATTCAGCCAACTGTTTTAAGACGCTTATACCCATCCAGGTATCAATTTTTCCTGGCGAGCGATAGCGAGCCAGCATTGTATGGAGATATCCGGCTTCGCCGGTGAAAGTTTTTTATCGAAAAATTTACAAATTTAGCTTACTGTCAAAACAAAAATAGGTATATGCTGGCTCGCTACCGCTCGCCAGGAAAATATTGTCACCTGAATCGGTGTAAAAGTTTTAAAACAGTAGGCTGAATGGGGCCTAATAGATACAAGCCAGAGAAAGAGAGAAAAGGCGATAACAAAAGCGAGGTGGGCCCCTTTAAGTGGGTAAGGAGATGGGGTCCAGCTGACTAATAAGATAAGTGGCGGTGTTTTAACTTGGCTGTGTACACACTTATCATAGGGGACCTGGGGGAAGGGGACAAAGGTTAAAGCAGGGGGTGGGAGAGAGAGAGAGTGTGTGAGGGTGGGTGAGTGGATGTGTACACACTTATCATAGGGGACCTGGGGGAAGGGGACAAAGGGTACAGCAGGGGGAGAACGAGAGAGAGAGAGAGTGTGTGTGGGTGGGTGAGTGAGTGAGTGTGGGTGAGTGGATGTGTGTTGGTGGTTGATGTGTGGGTGTGTGCCTTTCTGTATATGTATATATGTGTTTCTAATCTCTCAGTGGGGATCGAACCGTCGACCATCAGGACGATAACCGACGCTTTAATCAACTACACCACGGCAGTTGATTAAAGCGTCGGCTATCGTCCTGATGGTCGACGGTTCGATCCCCACTGAGAGATTAGAAACATTTAGTGGCTCACGTGTATTTTGTGATATATTCTCAATATATATATATGTATATTCTGACATACGGAGCCCTGTATGTTTATTTTAGAGTTAGAATTAACCTAACAAGTGTGCATGGGGGTAATTAGAAACGTCCGCCTGTGCTGACGTATTTGAGCTGTTTTCATCACTAAAATATTCATTTTACCATAAATAGCATTAATACTTATCCATACGCGCCTATTATGGGTTGAATATAAAGGTATTAACCTGAAACAAAAATAAAACGAGTGAAAAGAGCGTTTGGATGGTCAAAATCGGAGATGCAGGCCGCGAGTTGTATAATGTATGGGTGAGGCAACCTGCTTTCCCGCCAATTTCCCCCAAGGCCACTGAGACACAGTCGATCGATACTCTCTCTCTCTCTCTTGCACTCGCTTGCTAACAGTGATGCCAATGCCCTGCTTGCAACTCGCTAATGTTAGCATGAAAATATACCTCAGAATAAGGGAATAACAGGGAAAATAGGTGATAACTGAAGGAGTGGAGGAAAGTGGGGAAGGAGGGGAGGTAGAGGAGTGATATTTTGCATGGCCCAGGGGCAAAACAATTTTTTCGATGTTTAACCCTTAACGAGCGGGGGGTCTGTGGCCGTTTTGGGCCTTTTCAGGCCATTCTGACTGCTATATCAACCATCAGCATGAAAGGAACTGTATTGTGCCGAAAAATAGGCGGAAATCGCTACACAATGACACCACATACAGCTACGTAGCACTCGTGGAGCCCTGACAGTGTTACCTCAGATGGAAGTTTAGCTGATTTTGCTACATTGTTCACTTTTCGCTAACTATTGGTCACACTGTCATCCACCCGTGCGGTGGGGGAACTGGAGTTAGTGTGGGCCGGGAGGCCACAGATGTCGGACGTATGGTTCATTACTGTTCCACCCATTTTCACTCGATCTTCACCTATTTTTCACCCGTTTTCTCCCAGTTTCTTTCACTCGACTTAAGTCGAGCGCCGCTAGACAAGGGTTAAAGTTGATTTTTTTTTCTCTGACTCTTAAGAGTCTTCCCGCAGTCTGCCGGGGGAACTCTTAAGAGTCTTCCCGCAGTTCCCGGGTTAAGAGTTGAAGGAGTGCCAAACTACCCAGGCGGCGAAGCAGACTAGCGAGCGAACCAGCGACTGGGGAAACCAGCTCGTCCGCATACCAGCAAACAAGCCTTCACACCTGCGTGCGTCATAGGGGACCCTGCAAACTACTTCGATGACCCGACTCTATGACGTTTGATCGACGCCAGGAGACTCCATTGGACCACGCACCTGCTACGCAACTCGAGGAGCTGTGATTGGGGCGCGCACTACCCGCCGCCTCCTGATTCGTTCCTACACCATCATTGTTTAGTATATAAGACCCGAGTAGTGGGCATTCAAATCAGTCTCATTTGGAGTTGGGGAAGGTGAACTTGCAGCTGGAGGAAGACGCCATATTCGCCATAAGTTGCACAACCTCCGCGGTTTTATCTCATTACATCGTCCAACAGCCGTCCGGCTGGCTCAGTTGATAGCGTGCCTGATTCCCACCTTGAAGGTCTCGCGTTCAATCCCCGCTCAGATTGAAAAGTTTTTCTGGGATACAGCCGGCGGTTACCATCTCCCCATGAGCAAGGGGGATGGGTAATGGTCTCTGGTAGACTAAAGAAAGCCAAGCGCTTGCGAATCCTCGAAGGAGGAGAGACGGGTGCTATATAAGTAACCAGAAGATTATTATTATTATTATTAACATTCGAAAGTCAATCTCTGTGCATCCGCCATTTTCGCCCTTTGTCTCACTTCATCCGCCCTTAATCGCCTTCAATTGTCGCACAACATTCGTCATTTTCGCCAAAGTGTTCGCCATACTCGTCCTTTGGTCTTACTTCCGTCGCACTTCATTCGAGGAAATTCGTCTTTCTCGCTTCATTCCCTTTCATTCTGAAAACCCCATATTCGTCGCGATTTTTGGGACATAGACAAAAAACACGGTTGCACGGCAGTCGCCATCGCAAAAACGCACAGTGGGATACCCCCTTAACCCAGTGAGACCCAGCGTCGCACGTGATGCGTCGGCAGTGTTTGATCACCAACTCCCAGCGACGCATCACATGCGTCCGACATATAAAAAACACTTACGTGGCTCGTAAGGTAGGAAATGGCCGGAGAATAGGAGGGGGAAGTACCGTAGTGTGTGTGGGAGCCGGGCCAGTAGGTGTGAGCGGGCCGAGACAGCCGCGCGGCTGGTGGTGGTGGGCTTAGTGGGGATACTTTACACCCTTAGTTCACCGCCACTTTGAACCTTCATTACTCCGGTCGTATGGGAGCTAGAGGCTTGAGATTTATGTGAGACACTCCTTAGGATGTATGCCGTACAATGCCATACTCAGTTTTTACCCTAGTGCTCCCGGGCGGGTGGTCATGCGGGGGAGACGAACTTTCGACCCCCCCCACCCCCCCGCCCCCCAAATGACCGAAATGATTTTTTTTTTATTTTTGTCTTGATTTCTCACCATTCTCTACCATTTTGGCTCAACAAATTTTTTTGAGGCTCCCCCCCCCCCCAAAAAAAAATGTCCGAGGTGATTTTTTTTTTTTTTTTTTCATTTCTCATCCTTGTCTTCCATTTTAGCAAACAAAAAAAAGAAGTGAAAAGGGCTTGGGACTGGGGTGAACAAAATATTATAACTAGCCGGGGCTCAACGGGTTAAGCGACAAAGACGAATTTCCTCGAATGAAGTGCGACGGAAGTAAGACCAAAGGACGATTATGGCGCAATCTTTGGCGATAATGACGAATGTTCTGCGACAATTGAGGGCGATTAAGGGCGGATGAAGTGAGACAAAGGGCGAAAATGGCGGATGCACAGAGATTGACTTTCGAAGACTTTCGAATGTTGGACGATGTAATGAGATAAAACCGCGGAGGTTGTGCAACTTATGGCGAATATGGCGAATGCCATGTGTGTGTGTGTGTGTTGTAGCGTGTGTGTGTGTTTGTGTGTGTGAAAAGGCGAAATGTGGAAAAGCTGGACATTCTGTGTGTGTGTGTGTGCTGTAGAGTGTGTGTGCAACTGTGCATGTATGTGTGCTGTAGTGAGTGTGTGTGTGTGTGTGTGTGTGTGAAAAGGCGAAATTTGGAAAAGCTGGACATTGTGTGTGTAATAATAATAATAATAATAATAAACGGTTTATTAAAGAATGGCAGCCTCATGAGCTGAAAATACACATTTTACAATTTAGTGGATGAACATGAGATGTACAGATATGAGGATGGTAAGCTTAGTTTGCAGACAAAATAAATAAATACAATAATGATGCATGTGCAGAATACAAATTATCATAAAATAACCATGAGAGTAAGTGATATACAGTACATATACACATTTATTTACTTACTCATATACAGAACATACGTATATACACGTACGTGCGCACATACATATACATACATATATAGGAACATAAGAACATGCAGTAAGTGTGCACATGTCCGTATACACAAACGCTCACGTATGCACACAAACATACATACATACAGAAACTGTTTTGGTAAGGTCAGGTAAAGAGGGTGCGGGTACTACAATGGGAGGTTAATCCTTGGTAGTGTGTGTGTGTGTGTGTGTGTGTGTGTGTGTGTGTGTGTGTGTGTGTGTGTGTGAGACAGAAGGCGAAATATGGAAGAGCTGGGCGTTCTATTGTTAAGGGTGGAAATACATGGATGAAGATACGCGAACACTTAATAATAGATAATGCTTATGCATAGATTTATAATCAGAAGTTGCGCTAGTGAGCAATATGTTCTCGCTCATATGTACGTATATTTACATACATATGTGCATATGACCATATAAATATAAATACACGTACAGTACATATATATTATATACCTTATATTCTCAACCGGGCTCGAACCATTGACAGCATGTACACACAGACATACATATACATAAATATATGCACATTACATGCATATATGCTCTTCTCTTATCCTACCTGATACTCTCAGCCGGGCTCGAACCACAAACAGTATACACATATATATATACATAAATAACGCATACATACATACACATATACGCACACATACATACACATATACTGCACATACATAGATACATATATACACATATACATAAACAAACTCAAGCAAATACATACATAATTATATTCTAATACACACACGCACACACACTTATGCATATATTATTAAAGGTGGGCGCGTATATATGGTGTGACAGACCGTTATTACACATTATTAATAATATTAACAATGGTTGGGATAGGACTATTTTTATATCTGTCAGTTCTTGCTCTTATTGGTTGGAGTGTGTTGAAATGACGAGCTGCACGTGTAGGTCTAGGGGCGTCTGGTGGAAGTAAGTTTCTGTGTCGTGGGTGAACAAGCAGCTTAGATGCAAACTGTTTGAGTGTGTTGTAGTGGAGGGTTGAAAGTGCAGGTATGCTAAGGGTGGTGAGAGCTTCCTCGTGTGTGTGTGTGTGTGTGTGTGTGTATCTATGGATCACTGTGTACAAGCCTTATCCCGGAATATCTGAACAATACTTGGGAGAACAACAATGATACACTGACGAATTATTCTGAACAATTAACAGTCCCATAGAGAACATTAACTTTGTTTTATATTTTCGTTCGAAGTTCACAATCTCGTTTACATAATTATGGTCTATTACAAAAACATATGCCCTCGAATCAAAATGTAAATATAATTGTGTGGGTATGTCTGAGTGTCTGCGCATATATGGAATAGGTGTATTCCCACTCAAGATACAATTATGGATTTATTTTTCGATAAGTATCCAAGTATCCAAGTATCGATATCTTCCTGGAAAGCGATAGCGAACCAGCATTATATGGAGAAATCCGGCTTCGCTGGAGACATTGTTCTATCGAAAAATGTACACATTGAGCTTGCTCTCAAAAAAAAAAATATATATATGTTGGCTCGCTACCGCTCACCAGGAAAATATTGAAACCTGGATGGGGGTAAACGTCTTAAAACAGTAGGCTGAACGGGGCCGAACGGATACAAGGCAAAGAGAGAGGGAGAGAAATAGAAAAAAAGAAACGAGGAGAGAGGGAGAGAAAGAGAAAACACAAAACAGCGAGGTGGGCTCAATGTTTGCGTTACGGCTTAACAATTGAGCCCACCTTCCTTTTTTAGTGTTCTCTTTCTCTCCCTCTCTCCTCGTTTTTTTTGTTTTCTATTTCTCTCCCTCTCTCTTTGCCTTGTATCCGTTCGGCCCCTTCAGCCTACTGTTTTAAGACGTTTACTCCCATCCAGGTTTTAATATTTTCCTTGTGAGCGGTAGCGAGCCAACATATATATTTTTTGTTTTGAGAGCAAGCTAAATATGTACATTATTTGATAGAAAAATGTCAGAATGCCAGAATGAAAGTTATGGGGGTGAAGGGGTTAAGTCCAAGTTTATATAATTAGCACCACATTTCACTACAAAATCTTCAAAATAACTGAGAAATCTTGATGGGAACTTTGCATTTTGTTACCGTCAGTTGAAGAGAAACAGACTATAGTGAGAGACACATCAACAGTCACATAAAAACCCACCAATCACCTCAGTTTGCCACATACCGCATGTCATTCGTATGGCATTGGCAATAATTCGTCGACACATTCGCTGCATTTGCGCTACTGGCGTGCTACTGTCGCCCTATTTGTTCAAAAAGCAGCGTTGCCAATAATTGGAATTTGCAAATTGGCGAATCATGATAAATTGGTGCGAATTGTGCGACTATAGTGCGACCAAGGGAGAATGAAGTGAGACAAAGGGCGAACATTCGCCAACATTCGCCAAAATGTTCAGTTCGCCGCCGTTTTTTGGTTATGCTTAAAATTTAACGGCGAACCTGGGCGAACATGGGTGACCGTTGTGCGATTTTGGCGACAATTGGAGAATGTTGGAGCGAATATGGCTATTTTTGGAACATAGACAAAACAATCATGTCGCCCTCTGTCGCTGGGCGTTCGCCATCGAAAAATCGCACAGTGGGATACCCCCTATAGTGTCCAAAGTGGGAGGTGCCATGCTGCCACTAGCCTACCCCCACAGTCCACACACCCGCTAACTAACCTGTTACCTATATAGCCTAATTGGCATGTCTTGTCATTACTATAACCTGAATGTTGGTTTGAAACAGGGGTGTGTGATGTCCCCGTGGTTGTTTACTGTATATATGGATGGAGTCATGAAAGAAACACTATCAAGAGCAGTGGATGTTGGTGTATCGCTGAACAAGGAGGGAAATGAGTGGAAGCTACCTATACTGCTGTTTGCGGATGATACAGTTCTGATGAGTGATAATGAATGGGAGTTGCAGGGTCTGGTAAATGAGTTTGGAACAGTGTTCGAAAAACGGAATTTGAAGGTAAAAGCGGGGAAGAGCAAGGTTATGGTCTTCGAAAGGGGTGAAGTCACAGAGTGTGAGGTGAAGCTGAACGGTCAGGCTATGGAGATCGTCAGCTCTTTTAACCCGTACAGCCCCAGCGATGCGCCTGACGCGTCGGCGATGTATGTAACGCACAGCCCCAGAGACGCGCCTGGCGCGTCACCCTAATTGCGCCGACCGTAACCTCAGGTGTAGCCACTCAAGAGGGCTCAGATTTGTATGGGAACTGTGTACGTATCCCACGCAACCGTGCCGATGGTTGAAAAATCTCAAAGTCCACGTGCGTGAGCGTGAGCGCGCAATAACCTGTTTTTTTGGGGTAATTGCCTTCAATTGTTTACTCTTGTAAAATACGTTTTTGGGGGCTCTGTAGGACCATTCTTTAAGCTTTTTGAGCGGTTTTTCGTGGTTTTTCCTTCATTCCTAACCCATTCGCTATTGTTTCTGGAATAAAAAATAAAATTGAAAACCGGCCGGGTTCTGGTGAACAAACATTACAAAACTAGCCGGGGCTGGACGGGTTAAGTATCTAGGCAGTCTGTTGAGTAAAGATGGGACCATGGATGAAGAAGTGCGGGAGAGGGTACAACAGGGGAAGAGGGTTGTAGGAACGCTGAAAGTAGTAACAAGAAATAGGGTGGTCAGTATGGAAGTGAAGAAGTCCTTGCATGACAGTGTGGTAATCCCGACACTGACTTACGGAAGTGAAGCATGGACGTTGGTTGAGAGACTCAGACCAAGAGTGAAGAGCGGTGGAAATGAATTACTTAAGAAGTGCGTGCGGAGTTATATGGAGGGATAGACAGACTAATGAAGAAATAAGAAAGAGGTATGGTGTGGAGGTAGATGTGCTGGAAAGTGTGAAAAGGAACAACTTGAGATGGTTCGGCCATTTGGAACTTATGGAAAGCGAGAGAATGACTAAGAGGGTGTACAAGAGCTAGGTGGAGGGACAGAGAGGGAGTAGTAGACCGAAGGATAGGTGGAAGGATGGAGTGAGGAAGTATATGAACGAAGGCGGTGCTGGTTGGGGGGAGGGGCGTCGACTGACTGGGGACAGAGGTGCATGGAGGCGGTTCGTTCGTGGCCACACCTTCGGGGATCACGGCGTCGGGCAATAGATAGATATATAGATGGAATTTTGGGTCTTTTAAAATTGTTTTGAAAATTATGATGAGTTTCTACATTCCTATTGATTGTACAGTAGCCCAACTAAGTTTTGCGACAAAATTTGGTATGTGGCACCTGTCTAGTTTGCACTCCCGTCCGAAGCCCGTGTCTAGCAGAGACCCGTGGTGTCTAGGCAGGCGCCACCGCCACCTGCGCTACCACAGCCAGGGCACACAGACACGATACTCGCACAAGCTGGCTGCTACATACAATAATATTGCTATCATTATTTGTTTGTATAATAATAGAAGGCTCTCTCTCTGAGGTTAATATCAATCGATTTTCACGCTACACTATTTGTAGATTAATTAGCACACACACTCACACACACAGAAACGGAAGGCAAAGTTCAGTGTTATAAACCCACATTCTACGCTGATTTCCCTGATAAAACAAAGAGGTGTAAATAATTGTGTTCTTTTATCTAATTAACACTCTTTAGATAATACAGGTTTGTTATAATCTGCATCAGCTTGCAGTGCTGGGTTATACGAGTAGTTCTATTTGCAACATCTGCATCAGGTAATATTATTAATGATAAGATCGTGTATTAATATACAGCTAAAGTTCTTACTGTTGCTATGAGATACTATTAGAATATAGAAAATTATCGTTACCGTATCATGATTTTAGAATCTAACTTCGATGAAATTCTGTCTACTATGGAAATATGTGGGAGTATAACTAAACATTATTTAGTTTACCGGGTATATAATTTAAGTTCTATTTGACAGAATCACACACACACACACACACAGTGGTCCGTAACATTTTGGTTATCTCGCTTGGTTCACGGCCAAAAGGACACGGGTTCCATTCCCAAGCGGGAAAGAAACATTTTGACAATTCTTCATACTCAATGCGCCTCTCTTGACCTAGCAGTATAAATAGGCCTCTGGAATAAGAGGCCACTTACGACGTATTTTTTAGTGTTGGTGGTATATTACTAGCTGGACGGGTAGCCAACCGTACAGGTCAGCCAAAGCAATGGGCTTGTAAAGCCTGATTATGCGAATATAATAATCGCTGGCTAGATGTAAGAGCCTTCTGTAAGGTACGGTACCGTAGTTCAAACTACTATGGGTTTCAGAGGCCGTGTAGCATCGTTTTTGGGGAATAACTTATTAACAAACAATTGGATCAGTATGATATTTTGACACAGCTTTTTTCACACCGTCCCCTAATTTTCGTCAATATGGTGCATTACCAAAAGTGTAGAAATAAGCCACTTGTCCGTGTGTCATGAGGTTAAAGTCACACATTAATGACCAAGAAACGGACAAGGCTACCGTGGCTTACCTGGGAGAACCACCAAACCATTATTGCTCCTCCATCAAACACGGTAGTTATCAGCCACCACCCAACCCTATTAACGCCTTTAAATTAAAGTTATCTGTCAATATCAATATTAATATACAAAAATACATACTTTTTGTATATTTATACTTGATATTGATCAAGAACGATAGGGAGCTTTAAGATAAAATTAGATAGGCATATGGACAAGATGGGTTAATGGGTGTGAGGGGGATCTGCCGGGTGTGGGCAAATCGGCGTTCAGCAGACCCCCGTAATCTTGTGTTAATATCTGACCGTTTTGGTGGGGTCAGTACTCAAGGTATTAGTGAGTTGGGCCTATAATTGGGCCTTGTAATTGAGGTTGGGTGTGACAGGGATCTGCCTTGTGTGGGCCAATCGGCTTTTTGCAGACTCCCATTTTCTTATGTTCTTATATATATATACAGTACATATTTATACAGAACATATATATATATATATATATATATATATATATATATATATATATATATATATACGATATATATATATATATATATATTTACAGCAAGCTAAATTTGTACATTGTTCAATACAAAAATGTCTCCGGCGAAGCCGGATTTCTCCTTCCTTGTGGAGGTTTCTCGGCCAAACTCCTCGATTAGAGCGGCCTTCACTTCTGCCCACGATACTCGTCCCTCTAGACGTACTCTTACGTCGTTTAGGGCCTTGCCTAATTGTGCCTTTCCATAGGCGATTTTTTCCCATCATCTCCTACCTCAAGTAGAGTGAATTGACATTCTATTTGTTCAATCCATAGCTCAATTTCTTCTTTCCCCTTTTCCCATACCCTGAGCGGTAATACTGTCGCCATTATGTCGGTTCTGCTAGATAATTTATACTCAACCCAACAATTTGTCTAATCCCACTGCTTGCCACCAAAATGTTGTACTTAAATTTCTAAGTTCAAGCACAATAGTAAGGTGGGGGAATAATTAGACAGTTGTTGGAGCTTTGTATATTTATTTAACAGCCCAACTCTTAAGCTAACATGGGTCCAGTAACCCAATTCCTGTTCGGGCTGAAATGAGTGCAATACACGAATTGAATAGTTCGTTGACCCACACCAGATAGTACATTGGAACTCGGGAGCTCCCGTTACCATCTACTTGGATTCCCGCTATTCAGTTAATGACTCACTTCGACTTCGATCCATTGCAGGTTACCAGACTCAACTAATATATTTTACAACGCCCTCGGATGTCTAACTAAGAGACCAGGGCTTCTCTGACCAAAAACTCTTATTCGTAAATCTAAATCACAAATTGCTATTTCCTAAATAATATAACCTTTACCGAGCCCCTGGATGTCTATCTATAAGACCGGGGCGTTACGAACATAAATCCTCCTAATATAATACAACACCTGGATACAACACTGGCCCGTAGACCACTTAATTCCCCACAAATTATATAATCTTTATCTCACCACCCCTTTACAGCATCGAACGCGTAGTCCGTTACACCTGAACATAAATTATCTTAATACAACGCAATATCTTAACCCTAATACAATACAACACCTGAATACAACACTGGCCCGTAGACCACTTAATTCCCCACAAATGGTATAATCTTTATCTCGCCACCCATTTACAGCAGCGAACGCATAGTCCGTTACACCTGAACATAAATTCTCTTAATACAACACAATATCTTTACCCTAATACAATACAGACCCATAGGTCATCTAAGTCTCCCGTAGGACACAATCTTTATCCTTTACAATATTGAACTCTTTATCCGTTACACTTATTCCCGGATACGTACATAATATCTTAACGCAATAGATACGTCCTTACTAATTCAAAGATTCTATTTTAGTCTTGTTCTCTATCGACGCTCATCCGACGGACTAACCATTAATAAGATTATTAATTCAATTTCCTCCACAACATAAGATATAGTATAATTCTTGGACTAGTGTCCTTCACATTCGGACTAGTGTCCTTCCTCTGTATATTTCCCTAATACTCGGACTAGTGTCCTTCACATTCGGACTAGTGTCCTTCCTATATATATATATGTATATATATCCCTAAGCTGAAGCTCATCTATCTGCAACTATCTATTATTCCCTCCCTATAGTTGCTTTCAAATCTCAATCCCTCTTACTTTAATTAAATCTCTTACTATAAGATCCTATACATTCGGACTGGTGTCCTTCCTATATGTATATCTATATCCGTAAGCTGAATTTCAGCTATCTGCAACTATTATTCCCACTGAGCTCTATAGTTGCTTTCAAATCTCAAATCCATCTTACTTTAATTAAATCTCTTACTATGAGATCCTATCTATTTGGTAGCTAATGGCATGGAGCCTTCTCTATCAATGACCACTAATACTTATGAACCATCATCCCTTTATCTTGTTTCATAAGTCAAGTCTATTTCTCTTTAGTCTGTTCTATAAGAACACATTAATTATTTTACGAGGAACCACTGGGTCAGTTAACATGATCTCTCTCTCTCTTTCTCCTTATCTCCTGGAAACGGTCACTCTCAGCTACTACCTGTCGCCCCTCTTGAAGTGTCAGGCTACAGGTGTGTAAACCAGTAATGTGGCGCCAGGCGGAGGGATACTGGTGGTGTAATCTCCACGTAGGTGAGAGTGAGGCCAGGCCCGAGGGAGTATTCACAGGAACTGTTGAGGTGGGCTGGAAGGCTGTAGTAGGGTAAGCCAAGTTTCCTGAGGTGCCCTGGGAAGAGAGAGAGGCTGGGCTGTGGCGAGCTGCCCCAGTGGTGCCCGGTGCCTGAATGAACCGGAAGCTCCTCTCCCTCCCCTTAATATAGGCCTGCCGCTCGGTCCGGGGCGCTGCGATTGGCTGGCTCGCACGCGCGAGCTGCAAATTCTCTTTTGTCTCTTCTTCTTCTCTCTCTCCATAGTATGTCCCAGGAAGTCGTTTGCAATTATCTTTTAGTGGCTTACGGGAGTATAGGGCTTGCACTAAGTTATTTAAAAGATTGCAATCCGAAGGAACGGTCTGTGAAAGAAGCGAGTTTTTAGGCGAGGCTGTACGGGCATATATCGGCTCCGACAAAGGAGCCTTTTGATTGGCTAATCGAGGAGGTGTGCAGATGGTGGAAGTCTTGCCTGGAATGTCCACGTTATCTAGCCACAAGGCTCGGCCAAAAGGAGCACGCTGATTGGCCGGCCGTCTTTCTACTTTAGTTAGTATTAACTAATTGAAAATAGGTATTGAATAAGATTAATTACTGTTCATTATTTTATTAGAAAAATTACAAAGAAAATTACATGTTAATTTACATACAAAAAATAAAAAATAAAAAATAATGAAATGGTGGTGAAATGGTGGTTTATGGATGGAGTTAATGAAATGTTGGTGAACAAGTGAATGATACATATTTTTGTTGATAAATTATAAATGATAATTAGGGAAACATGAACTTCCCGGTCTTCACTCGACCTCCTTCCCACCTTTGGGAGTTTGGATGCTGGCACTCTCGTCCAGGATTAAGGTCGGTGTTGTGTCTTGTGTGGGAGGGGTTGAAGCTAGAATAGCTTCTGTGAGTATATGTTAGAGTTGTGTTGCTGGGGTTGGAGGTGCGGACAAGGGCGAGGGCTCCGGATTGACCATGGTCAGTGTGTAGGGCGCCACATTTTGACCAGCTGTCGTATAGTTATAGCTGGCTGTCGGTGGGTGAAACTGCACGGTAGGCCACACACCAGGTGATGGACCACGAAAACTGGGGTTGGTGGTCAACCTGTGAGTTTGTGGTGGTGGTGGTGGTCCTGCTTGTTGTGGGATATGTGGAAGGCTCCATGCAGCTGGTTGGTGGGTAGATGAGTGTGGGCCCTGGTTATATATTAGGCTTATCAACCCAGGGCTTTGTTGTGGAGGCAGGACAGGTGGAGTTGTACCTGTTTGCTGGACAGGTGCATTGGTCGGGTGATGGGTGGCTCTGGTTGTTGCCACTGGAGGAGGAAGATTGACCTCATACTGGACTTGGGCTATATCCCGCACTTTCTCAAGTACTTTGGGCTCCCCACTCTCCAGTCTCAGATTCTGCTTTCGGGCCTCCCCGAGAAGATCTAGCGCATTCCTGATATATTTTTGGGCTATATTTTTGTGCAGCAACTTAAGCGTGCTGCACATGTATACACCAAAAACTTCAATCTCCTCCTCCAGTGGCGTCTTCCTCTGCCGGAGTTTGTTGACCTCCTCCTGGAGGTGAGCCACCTTGAGCCTGCGATCCCTGAGAAGCTTTGTTAAAAAATTAAAGTTAGTATAAACCAAAGTAATAATAATTTTGTACATAAATAATTTATAAACTAAACAATAAAATAATTCTTTATCAAATAATATCGAACAAAGTTTGACAACAGTAAAGTATGGCCGTGAGCCCTGTGTGGGCTGTAGCCAGTACAAGT
The DNA here is from genome assembly GCA_032716605.1 of Paralithodes platypus. Lineage (NCBI taxonomy): Eukaryota > Metazoa > Arthropoda > Malacostraca > Decapoda > Lithodidae > Paralithodes > Paralithodes platypus. The sequence goes on along the minus strand of CM064552.1, from coordinate 32,198,330 downwards.
CCCTTGCCCAGACATTAAGGGGGTGGGATACCCTAGGGGGGGATTAACAGCTGTCAGCCTGTGGCCGATGACCGCGAGATTAGAGTCAACACTCCCACATTCGAGACCATAAATATGTATGTATGTATGAATATGTATGTATGTATGTATGTATGAATATATATAAATATATATATAAATATATATATATATATTTATATAATGTTTGGCCAAGGGTGTTGTTCTAGTGACATTAAAAAAAAAAAAAAAAAAAAAAAGGTATATATATATATATATATATATAATGTTTGTTCAAGGGTGTTGTTCTAGCGTCATTAACAAAAAACATATGTATATATATATACTGTATGTATATATATATAATTTATATAAATATAATAATGGTAAAAAACAATTAAATGCTTACAATCAGTTCCTCGTCATCTGATGCATCCTGTGAGCTGCCCTTCGGGTCGTGGCAGGCGTCCCCGGCAGGGGTCATGTCTTTGTCTGAGTGTTCCAACACTTCCACGTCGCTGTCGCCACCCCTCTGCCGTGGGCGATCGAGGAACTGAAAAAAAAAGTATGTATTACTTTTATGCACATGAATAAGAACATTGAACGTGTTGACTGGGAGGTATTTATGTCCAGGTTTCAAACATACTGGCCCCACGTATATTGTTACGGAAATCTGGGACACTTCACCACTTGTCACAATGAGGAAAATGGCCAGTTTTCACAAATATACCTGTCGTCAGTATGTTCAAAACTTATTCATGGTACCTGTCTATCAAGCTGTCCACGATTTATATAAAGTAATACGATTGAACCTTATTTCTTTTACAGATATGGTGTCTCGCTGAGGAAGTGGTGGAAGGTGAACATGCAATGGATGGATTATGACTCTGTAACTTATAAATATATATGTCAATCAATTTATACCTTGCTCGGTACCTGTTTCATGTTAATACACTATGCAAATGCGCAATCATATAATAATATATTTGTCAATAGTCACTGAGCCCCAACAAATAAAGATAATAGTTTTAATAAAACCCAAAAAATGATGTGCACAATCTTCTTTTCCTTGCTACCCAGAGATGTATTACTTTGTAGGAAACAATATTTGTAAAACAGTTAATGACGATTGTATTATATATCTAAAAAGGTTAGCATCTATTAAACAAAAAAAGATTAATTACCTCCTCGTTCGTGCGTCCCTTGACCCTGGCTATATGGCGAAACAGGAAGCTGAAGTGGGCAAGAATCCATTTTTCCCTCTCTGTATGGTATTTCGTCTTCTGCCCTGACTTCACGTTGCTCAGCTTCCCGTAGTGAGTTTTCATGCCCTTCACCCATAGCTGCAGTTGAGAGGCTGTTGAAGAAGAAGACAACCAGAGTTATAAACATAGCCTTACATGAAATGTATTGGAATTCTATGACATGTCAAAAAATTAGTGCCGATTACATCAGCAATTATTCAATGTCACTGTAAACTTTTAACGTGTATGTTAAATAACGAAATATTTCACCAAAAATCACAAATAACAGGGTAGGAGATACTACACTTGTTAAATCACAAAATATCACAAAGCAACAATGTTTACACAATTCACGCGTGTTTGTATGACCTGTGCAATATTAAACTAACAACATGCTTGACACCATGGCACCCCATTAATCACGTTAGCATAAACCAACATTGCTTCGCACACAATGTCAATTTTATTTGATATGGAAAACTCTTTATTTTCTCAAACATTATTGCACAGTTTCACACAAACACTCACTTTGACGTTTTAAACTTACCTGTTACGTTGACAGCTTTGGCCTTTTCCTCGTACGTGGCCTCCTTCTTGTCCTTGTTGCGGAATTCCCGGACGCCCTTATCGTAAAGGAATGGATTCATCTTGAACCACTCCACCAGGTCTTGCTCATCTTCGTCTGTGAAGGCTACGTAATTTCGCTTGCCTGGAGGAGGAGGCGTGGAATCGCTGTGCTGTTCTTCCTCCAATTCGTCGTCACCTGCCGCTCCTCGTTCCACTTCCTCCAATTCCCTCGCTGGTGAGTCACGGGCTGGTGAGTCAACGGACGTAGAAGTCGATGAAGGAAGATCTCCTTCCTTGCTGGTGCTTGTTACTGGCTCTGGGGGTGGCGTGGCTTTTGCTTGTTCAGTTTTCTTTGCCTTTTGTGTCTGCTTCTTCGCGACTTTCTTCACTGGCTTCATTGCACCTTTCGTTTTCGGTTTAGGCATGATGGATGCTAGCAAAACCAGAACGTGGACGAGTGTACAAAAGAAACATGCGATCGCCTTGGAGAATGGTGCGTGCATGACTTGACCCGCTGACTGTTGTTTATATATGGGTGTGAAATAGGAGCGCCCGTTAATACTTTAATTGGTCAGGTCGCGGCGACAAGATAATTTTTGCTGAACCTACATTCGCCACAGTCGACCACAGTCTACCAATTTCGCCCATTTGTCGCGTTGCATTAGCTGATATTCGTCGAAATACTTAGTGCAATCGCACATTTTCCGCAGAATAATCGCCCTAAACGCCCATAGTCGCCTACTAGCAGCGTTGCCAATAATGGAAAATCGCCATATTCGGTCAAAAGTTCAGCGGTAATCCACCAACGATCCCTATGTTCGCCCAGTGTTCGCTCTTAATTCTCACAACATTAGTTTTGATCGCCCAACATTCCCTACATTCGCAACCATTCTCCGGTACTGGCGATTAGGGAAACAAGGATGCGACTTGTAAGAATGTAGTGAGACCAATGGCGAACGCTGTGAGGCAAAAGGCGAATGTCGCACAATATTCGCCCAATCCTTCAATTCGCCACCATATTTTGTGTATGCTCAAAATCTACGGCGAATCTGGTGGGAACTGGGCTCAAATGAGCGACCCGAGGGCGACCTTTCTGCGATTTTTGTGACAATGGGAGAATGTTCGCCCGAATATGGCGATGTTTGGAACATAGACAAAAAACTACTGTCGTCCTCTGTCACTGGGCGTTCGCCATCGAAAAATCGTACAGTGGGATACCCCCTTTACATTCGATTTCATTCGCTTCTGAAAAACCCATATTCGTCGCGATTTTTGGGACATAGGCAAAAAACACGGTCGCACGGCGGTCGCCATCGAAAAATCGCCCAGTGGGATAACCCCTTAAGACTAAGTGAAGTTATGTTATGGTAAGGTAATGCACATTTTCTACTCATAACATTAGGCTATAAACAATTGAACAATAAACTACTGTACTATATTCCTTGAATAAATTAAAACAAATAATTGTACATAAGGCTGCAGAAAGATTCTTAAGTGATACCCAAGTCCTGGCCGGGAAATCTAAAAATGCACTGTAGGCGGTAGGCTAGCCTGTACCGTACAGTCTTATTAAATTGTACCGGTATTCTGGCTGAAAAGTTACTGGTAGCCTAGCCTATATGAAATAAGAAAATATATAAAATAACGGTATGACTGCGAAAATATTCTTCAGTGATACCCAAATCATGACTGAAAACTCTAGAAATGCAGTACAGTATGGTACCGGTACAGTGTAGCCTACTCTTATGCAGCTCATCAATGTTAAGAAACGACCCCTGATAGTGGGAAGGGATATAAAAAAATGAGGTATAAAAAGCGATAATAGGCTAAGTCATATATTTTAACAGTAGTGGGCAAAAACCTAATTTTCCCATTACCGTTTGCCGTGGGAAGAATAGCCTAAGTCGAGGGATCCCCCCCCCCCCCAGGACTTATTGAAATTATCATAGCCTATATTTTAACAGTAGGGAGCAAAAACATTAATTTTCACATAGCCTAGGCCTAACCGTTTGCCGTGGGATACTGTACAGAATAAGTTGAGGGGGGGCAAGCCCCCCTCCCAGGACTTACTGAAATTCTCAAAGGGTAAATACTAATTTCTAGTAATATGCCTAAGTCTAATCATTAGCATATTATAGAAAGCTTATATATCTTTACCTAAAAAATAATGGTAAGGATGAGTACCCTATAGGCTAGGCCTAGGCTATCCATATAATCCCACGGCAAACGGTTACTGTCATAGGCTAGCCTATAGCCTAGCTTATTTGTTTGCTGTCTTTAACCTCAAATTTTCCTTGATCTTCATTATCATAGCCCTCCCCACTAGTAGGGGGGGGGGGGGCTGTCTTAAGAACTCATAGGGTAGGCCTTTAGGCTATAGGCTTAGGCTAGCCAAGCTTAGCTAAGCATATGTTTTGCTGTCTTTAACTAGTGGTGGGCTTTCTTAAGATAGTTGGATAAAGGGTTAGGCCTAATAAGCCTAGGATACTCATTTCTGCTCCATATCATCATAGGCTAGGCCTAGGCTAATACAACACCCTAGGCTAGGCCTATCTGAAGGAAAAAATAGTCACAAAAATATATGCTAGGCTACTTACAAAATCACTGTTGGTGCTAAAAGTCAGGTTTACCAGTAACCAATAGGCAATTTCAATAACATACAGGCTGTGGTGTGGTGGAATCCTGGCACTGGAAATGGACCTTAAATACGAGTTCCCCAAGATTAACATGCACGATTTTAGAATTTGTAGGGCACTTGCAATTCACATGAAGTCAATGTTATATTCCAGCCCCTTAATTCACTCTATTTTCCACAAAACTATCAGTAAATAATAGCTAAACACATTTCCAATTGTTTCACAAGTCAATGGCGCCAAGCTAATGATGCTTATCTGACGCCATCCACAGGATCACCATAAAGTTCAACCATGGCAAATTACACTGCCGTGGAATTCATTAATCCTGTCACATATATACCTCTCAAAAACCACTAAAATATCATCAAATCGCATTCTATTATAGCTTAGGGAATGCATCACGATCTTGAGCTCTGTGTCAGACAAGTGAAATGGATATTCATTCACTAGTTTCGAAAAAATTACACCCATTAAAATTGATCCACACGAACTGTATTCACTTATTTTGCCCGGGTACCATAGGATAATTTCGATAAAGACAACAGACATTCAAGCTTGAATTATTTATCTTACATTATGTATTTCAATTAACTAATTTAATAGATAAAGTTGTTTAGGTAATGCATACATATTTTTCGGTAATAACTTTAATCATCTTTCAATTTACATATTATTTATACCATTCGAGTCAAAATAAATTAAGCTATGTGTTCGTGTTATTCTTGACTCCGTCTTCGGACTCTTCAAGCGCTATATCACATCCGCGTGTAAGCGTACCTCTAAGCCTAAGTCGCAGTAGACTTTATCGGACTCGTTGGGCTTATCTATGTGTAAACAAAGCAACTTGCTCTTGACTCTCGCGTGGAATATTGTATATAATTACTTTAGGAGCTGCATTTGGGCTTCAATTCAGGTGATATATAATAGTTATAAGATCATAGCAAGTGTAGAGTACATTGTTAAGGCAAACAACTATCGTTTGATGAGTTTAATGTCCATATGTAGCTCAGGACTCGAATTTAGCCAGGACCAAATTCTGGATAATTTTTTGTTCAGATGCTAATTCGGGATCACGAAGAAAATGGGCGAATTTTGGCACACTGTCCAGGATTGGGATGGATATATAGGCCAGACAATTATAACAAAACACTATGATGGAAGAGATCAGATGAAGGGGGAGGTAAACAAAAGATTTATTGTGGAATTACAGTGAGAGAGAGAGAGAGAGAAGAGGGGGGGGGGGGGGGGAGAGAGAGAGAGAGAGAGATACTGTAGGGTATAAAGGGATAGCAACAAGGCAAGGCAAGAATAAACAAGCTGAACATAAACAAGGGGAAATGAATGCCATGGTTAAGGAAGAGGCTTAAGGGGATACTACTCGCTTTTTCTGGACCTCCTTCTCCCTCCAGTTTAGCACATTAGTTTTGAGGTTTTGAAACGTTTGTTCCACTAGTTTGGCGATTTTGAGACCTTTCGCCTAATTTTTGTTATCAACCTTTCGTGCCCTTTACGTGTCGATTTTTTTTCTGGCGAGCAATAGCGAGCCTCTAATTTTAGAAGGAATTGGGCCTTCGGCCGGGATATTTTTCTACCGAAAAATTTACAAATTTATCTTGAAAGGGGGTCTAAGGGATGTTTTCTAAGCTTGATGGAGGTCTAGCGAGGAAAGTCAAAAATTAAATTAATAAATAGGCCTAAATATATAGACCAAAATCCAAGCACTACCCCCTTAAGCGGAATTAACACTCAACGAGCGGCTAGGTTAATAACTTCTACTACCTGCCAAGCGGGCATATTTACCCTAAACGAGCTTCATTCCATGCTCTTTTTCATGCATAAAGAAGAGCCAAAGCGTAATACAATTATGTATCCGTGAAAGGGCGTTAATTTAGCTTTCCAATGACACCTGAACCATCCTTCTACGATCACGGGTTGTCTTGTAACGATCGTGCAACACGAAGGAAAAATCCCTAAAATACGGTAATTTCCTTACATATTTCCCTGTCCAGGGAGGCAGTGGGTGTGGAGGTGGGGCCAGTGGTGGCGTGGGAGCCGTGCCGAACGGTCAGAGCCAACATACGCTCCTTCCACCGCTCGGACTCTCTCTCAGAGCCAATTATGTGCTCAACATCGTATACGACTTAAGGCGGTCCCCGCTCTTTAGGTCTGGGTTCTCTTGACCGCCTAAAGTCGGTCCCCGATAGACAAGGGTTAAAGGAAATTTGGTTATATAGCCTATTCTCTAGTTTATAATTTGAACTAAAAATACATTTGTTGTTTATTTAGCCTACATTCAGGTTCATAAGTTAGAAATGCTTGACGAAATACATTATTATTTCTTTGAAGATCTGGAAACATAGATCTAGTTATTTTCTCGCATGATTTTTTTTTTTTTTACCTAATACCTATTTTTTAATACCTAAATTACCCCTTCCTTATTTTCTCTTCATATTGTTTGCTTTTTTGCCTTGACTTTAGCACTCGTAATTGTATGTACTTTTTTGTGCCCCACCGTAATTGTAATGGCACAATAATATTCAACCTCTATAATTGCTTTTTCGTAACACATTACTGTCTTTTGTCTAATTATTCTTTCTGGTGTGGTATTTTCCTAGCTCTCAATGCTGGACTCTTTAGCTGTGTTTTTTTTTTTTTTTTTTTTTTAATTGTTTCGTTACTAGTGTTTGGTGTTAGCGTTTGGTAATTATTTAAAGAACGTATTTTTATGCATACCATACGACAATACGGTACTTATTTGTAATTTCTTGTGTTCATTACTTTGGCCTATCTGGTGCGGTAAATATGCTTAACTGTGTATATATTTTATGTAGGCTATGTATGTACTGGTATGTATTTACTCAGGCTCATTCCCTACTTTTCCATTTTTTTATTTTATTTTTTTGTGCCACTGCGTCTGCGTAGTCACTCACAACAAGTCCGTGGATAATTTTATCTTTGAATTTATGTATATATTTATAATCTTTTATATGGTATCAAAATGTATAATTTGAAATAACCATAACCAAGTTCATCCACAAAGTCAGTCGATATCTATTTTTATCAATAAGGTCTCCAACTCACCTTAACAAGAGAGAGGGAGAGAGTTACTAATCAGATAGGCTACACAAACCACACCCGCAATATTTGGCTCTACTGATAGGCTATGACGAACAGGATAGTGAATATGAAATAATTAGATGAACAAGAAGGATGGAGAGAGGACGAGGTAGAAGTAGGTAGAACTAGGCATTGAAAAACTGAAATATGCGTTCATAGAAATCCCAGAACACAGAAAGAGAGAGAGAGAGAGAGAGAGAGGGAGAGGGGGATTTTGTTGGTGCAAACTGGTTGTAAGCTATACAGGAGTGAGCTATCTGTCTATTTCCTGTCTGAACGAAAATGTTATTTAATTTTCTCTTTTCCTGCACTCCGAATCCATTCATTCCCCCCCCCCACTCTCTCTCTCTCTCTCTCTCTCAGAGAGACGCCTTCTGTGCTATCCTCTCCTTCCACTTTCCTGTGTTTGGGGCTGTGCTCTATCCATTAGAATCAAGTCCTGATCGCCTTGCTTGGATCGCAAGGTCTATGTGGCCAATGTATTTACGCATTCGCATACCTCTCTTCCTTTTTTTTGGGGGGGGGGGGGGGGCGTATTGATAGCCACAAAATGAATGTTATCGCACGCAATTCTGGCTGTAAGTTAGATCTATAAATAAAGTGTAGCACAAGTACGTCATTATGAGGAAACTTAATCACAGGAAAGATCTGCTCAGCATGCAACTAAATTCCCTTGAAGGTTGTAAATAGTTCATCAATACAGTCATTTTAAAAGAGAGTAGTTTTCACAAGGTATTGTTTGCGATGAGTTTAAGTTGAAGTACTGGTATGTTGTGAATTTTTAAATCATGGTATATGATACAAAGGAATAGGCTAAATATGTGTTGACTACCGATACCTTACCGTAGTAGTTTCATATGTTTCCATTTAAGTATAGAAACATCAGATGCTAAGAGATTAAGTTTTCCCACAGTTGAAATCAAAATACGCTATCGTATTTCCAACGCTTTCCATTGTGCATTCTGTCCAGTGCTGGCTAATAACATTATAATTATCTATTCATTAGTACGATAGGTTATCACTTTGTGGAATGGACGGTAGGTTCTTCGAAATGCTTTATTCCTTTTAACACACAATCTATTCTTCACTCTCAGACTCTCCCTCTCTCTCACACACACACACACACACACTCTCTCTCTCTCTCCCTCTCGTACTCAAATCCCATTATCAAAGAACTGAAACTTTCTCCGTAACCTCAATTATCAGAAAAACATATAATGACTTACGTAGTGCTCTTTTTCTAAGCAGCCAATCGTTTCGTACAGGTTCGGCATCATGATCTTAGAGAAATTCAGCATTTAACCGCTTGCGAGTTTCGAGCTATAAGAAAGTTAATAAGTATGGATATTTAGCAGCACTTCCACAAATACGTGGGTGTGTGATGGATGTAAATGATACTAAATTTGTTATAACTATTAGAAACGTACTTCAAACTCGTTATTTCACTGATTATCGTTGGCCACATCTTAGTTAAAATAGGACTTCAGAGGCTAGCAACCCTCCTGTCATTCAAGAATAGGCCTACATAAGAAGGTGGGAGCCTGCAGAAATCCGATTGGCTCACGCAAGGCAGCTCCCTCTCACACCCAACCCTAATTATACTCCCATTTTCGAGAACTCCAGTCCCTTCTGCCACATCTAACAGCGTAAACTCGTAACTCGCATGTGACCAATTTGCAATCATGGTGCCGGTACAAATTGTTGGTGAGATAAATCATGAGGTTATCTACGGTATATACGGTACGTACTTTTACCTAAATAACACATAATCTCTATCGTACCTAGAGAGAGAGAGAGAGAGAGATCGGGTGGTCAGAATAAGTGATGGAGTGAAGGGTCGGTGTGAAAGCATAAATTAATTATTGCATGTGCATTTTTTTTTTTTTTTTTTATAAACTGGTTTCAGGTCTACCATATTAGCCATCGTTTGGTATTAAGGTACCACGGCTGAATGCATTATTTTTTTTAGTGGTTATTGAATATGCAAATATGGTTTTGCTTATAATATTATTATGTTAATTTATATAAGCTATATTAATATTGAGTTGAAATGAACCCTTGTATTTCATCAACGAGTAATAGAACAAATCGTAAGACTTGGCTTTTGGGAACCAGATGGCTGGAGTAAAGTAGGAAAGAAGAGCAATTGGACAGAGGAAGAACAAGCGGAAGAGCAATTGGACAGAGGAAGAACAAGCGGAGAAGCAGTAGAAGACTGAAAGTTCTCGGGCTCAACCAAGTGCTATTGGGCATTCGTACAGTATTTTAATTTGTACAACTACACTGAGAGGTAGCAGGTGTACAAGTCTACACACCAATAAGTAATAATAATAATAGTAAATATAAATAAGTAAGTAATACCTTGAATGTTTCGTAAATATCTCGGATTAAATTAATTCTATTTTTAGATTTTCACCTATACCCTGTTCCAAATAGGTAGGCCAGAACTCGTGAACCGTAACCTCTGTAACTCAAAAAGGGCTAAAACAAATGGGCTGCAAAGTTCCACACCTTTTCCCTTGCTGCACCTTCTCAAGCGATAGAACAATTAGGTCGATTTCTAGTTTGTGAGTTATAGAGGTTAATGCACAAGAGTGTTGGCCTAATTATTTGGAACAGGGTATAGTATCTGCTTTTCGGGGGTACCGTAATAATATTTAAGCAGCTCCAGAAATCTGAAAGTATATAATTATGTAGGCCTAGGTATACAGTATACTCGGGCACATACCCAATCGCTGGGAGTGGCCAATTCGAGACAAAGACAGAAAGTATATACAAGAATTTGTATCCTAGAATGTTCTGACATATCCAAATTTGATCATGCATTACTGAAGGTTATTATTTCCCTACCTACTACTGGGCTGGTATTTCCAATGTTTAGCCATGCATCTTTCTACAGTAATGGTTCAGGGTGTCAAACCAAATACTTCTTTCCTTTCTTTTCAGTCACCATTACTAAATATATAGAGATACATTCTTAGTTAAAATAGGACTTCAGAGGTTATCAACCCTTTTGTATTATTAAGCTAGCACACTGTAAGTCAAGAATAGCGTCAGAACTGGAGCCCCGTTTTATAGACCTCCACTCCCGTCTGAGATAAATGTATGCTTCACAGTTCTTATTACGGTACGTCCTGGATGGCCAAAACAATGTACCTTCAGGAAATTTGTCTATATTCTTTCTCATAAGTTTTCCAATCTTAAAGCAAAATAAATATTCCGGTTTAAAACCCTCCTACTACTGGCTTAATGGGACATGGGCCGTTTTTCTGGTCCCCTTTCTCTTTCATGTTTGGCCCCATTAGTTTTCCGATGTTAAGATGTTTGCCCAATTAGTTAGTCGATTTTAAGACTTTTCGCCCCATTTCTTCGCCAATATTTAGATCTTTAGTGCTATTTAGGCGTCGATTTTTTCCCTGGCGAACAATAGTGAGCCTGTAATGTTGGAAGAATCGGCCTCCGGTCGCGATATTTTTCTACCGAAAAATTTACAAATTAATCTAGAAGGGGGTTCTAATGGATGTTTTTTTTTGTTTTCTTTGATGGAGGTCTAGGGAGGAAACTAGAAAAATAATGAATACATGCAAAACTCGCCCAAAAAGTGAACTATCTATCCCCCCTTAACTTAATTTCAACTTTCGAAGTCCTTTTCTTATCAGTTACCAGTTTTTGTTAAAGTTCTCACGTTTTTACCTCAAGGTTTGTAGTAATGCCAATGCGTCTACGTACAGTCACCCATAAAAAGTTCGTGGATAATGTTATCTGCATTTATGTATTTATTTATTTGTTTACCTGTATCGTATTCAAATATATGTGATAAATTATGCATGATGTACGGTAACTTATATGGCCTTATTATCGATGTATGTACTGGGTGTGGAAACATATTAATTCATCACTGCACATACTGTACGCTACATATAGACCTACTATAGTCTATTCGCTGTAAGTAGGCGATGAATCCTGACCTAACCTCTGTAAATAAAAAAACGACTAGAATAATCGAGCAAATATGTCTACCATTTGGTAAGGATCAGTCAAGGAATAGATGTGGAAATTTACAGCCAATGTTCTCTAGCCCTTTTTGAGTTACAGAGGATAGAGGTCATGATTGATCGGCTACTTACAGCGAATAGACTATAGCATAGTGAAATAAGCCTACACACACACACACACTCACACTCACACTAATACTCACTCACTCTCACTTCCACTATATCTCACTCTCTCTCTCTCTCCTTTACTTAGATACCTTCTCCTGGCCCGGCTATTCACAGCGCCAACACCTCACAATGACAGTATACACACTCATCCATCACCCCACACAATGCTTCAGGGAGCTAGATGGGAGGCTAGTTATAAGACGAGGATCACGAAGAACTCGGAATATAAAGTACCGATATCTAGGCTAATATCCTTTGTGTGGATATATACCTATACCGTACATACTCTGACCCACTCTTCTCAAAACACACACACACACACACACACACACACGCACACACGCACACACTCCTCCAAGCTTTCCATATAGAACGATAGATAGGTGGAATAACTTAAGTGCGGAGGTTGTAAAAGCAAAAAATATCCACGACTTTAAAAGTAAACTGGATAGTGAACAGAAACGGAGACAGGACAACACGAGGTGTATACAAACTACAAATAGGTGAAATAAGTGAATACACACACCACCTGCCATCTCTCCTTTCTCTCTCGACTAGGTAGCTTCCTTCCAAAGCTGACAAAATCGTCCATCAGCTTGAATATGTTAAACTGGCTCTTGGATACGGAATGCGACTCGCTCCCCCCTCATTGACAGAAGCTCCCACAGCTCCTCAACCAGTAAATGTTAAATGGGTACTACTCGCTTCTTCTGGGCCCCCTTCTCCCTCTTGTTTAGGGTAAGTGACCCACGAGGTAAAGCTAACCTTCTTGCAGATATTTTCTCCACCAACTCAACCTTAGATGAAATAAATCAAGATGTCCCTGTACTTAATTTTAATTCACCTGAAATTCCCTCACTTAAGATCCACACCAGACATGTCAAAACTATTTTGCAGAATCTCTCAGTAGATAAGGCTCCTGGTCCAGATGAAATTCCTCCAATAGTACTTAAGAATTGCTCCTTGGTGCTCGCTCCTGTATTGGCAAAATTTTTCCGTCTGTGTACTCATACCTCATGCTTCCCAGTACCCTGGAAAGAAGCAAACATCCATCCAGTTCCTAAAAAAGGTGCCTCTTCAGATCCATCAAACTACAGACCAATAGCTATAACTTCCACTCTTGGCAAAGTTTTTGAAATTATATTAAATAATCACATAATTAAGCATCTGGAGAATAATAAATTAATCAGTGATAGGCAATATGGTTTTAGACGATGTCGATCAACTGCAGACATTCTTTGCCTTCTTACGCATCAAATCAACCAAGCTACAGACCAACATGGTGAAACACATACAATAGTACTGGATATATCAAAGGCATTTGATAGAGTCTGGCATCAATCCTTATTGTCGAAGATGTCACACTACGGCCTTGCATCATTAGTTCCACTAATTTCTTCTTATCTTCATAACAGAAAAATACGTGTAATGGTAGATGGCCTTTATTCTCAATTTCACTCAATAAATGCTGGTGTTCCCCAGGGATCAGTTTTGGCCCCAACTCTGTTCCTCATTCATATCAATGATCTCATATCTACCACTCATAATGCAATACATTCCTACGCAGATGACTCAACACTCCACAGTTCCTTCACATTTACCAATTCTTTCACCCAACCCGATCTTATAAATTCAAAAATAAACACTGCAATTTCTCTGAACCGGGACCTTTCTAGAATTAATGAATGGGGACAAGAGAATCTAGTTTCCTTTAATGCACAGAAAACCAAGTACATTCAATTTTCTAACCGACAGAATCTCACTGACTCCCATATATTTTTTAATGATGTAAATATTCCCACTTCCCCTAGTATTGACATTCTCGGTGTAACATTAACTACTAACTTGAGCTGGACACATTATGTTAGAAGCATTGCTAAGAATGCCTCTAAAAAACTGGGACTCCTGTACAGAGTTCGAGAATTCTTCACTGACGAGCAGTTGGCCGTAATATATAAAAGTCATGTGCGCTCTCAGATGGATTACTGTTCACCTCTGTGGGGTGGAAGTGGAGTGGTTGCATTGAGGCAGTTGGACAAAATTCAAAATAAAGCTATTAGATTAATCAATAACCCTGCAATCACACAGGACCTTCCTACATTAGCCATACGAAGAAACGTTGCATCCCTTGCATTATTCTACAGATATTTTCACAGCAATTGTTCCGAGGAACTTGCTTCAATTGTGCCGCCTCTCCACATCTTTCCCCGTAGAACTAGGGCAGCTGAGAGCGCCCATGAATTTACACTTTCTCCTCCACAATGCAGAACTTCTGCTTATCAGAATTCATTTATCCCCAGAGCTACTACTCTTTGGAATTCACTTCCCTCGAATTGCTTTCCACAAACTTACAATCAACAAATGTTTAAATCCAGTTGTTACAAACATTTTATGAATGGAGGATGCCTTTAGGCACATGGACCTTTTTGTTTTATCTGTGTTTTTCCTTCCTCCGTTCATTGTCTCTTAAAACAAAAAAAAAAAAAAAAAAAGCATATTTGTTTTGTGGTTTTAAGACTTTCGTTCCGGTAGTTTGGCGATTTTGAGACCTTTCGTGGCATTTCTTCGTTAATGTTAAGACCTTTCGCGCCCTTTAGGTGTCGATTTTATCCTGGCGAGCGATAGCGAGCCTCTAATTTAAGAAGGAATCGGCCTTCGGCCGGTACATTTTTCTATCGTAAAATTTTCAAATATATCTTGCAAGGGGGTTTAGAGGGTATTTTTCTAAGCTTGATGAAGGTCTAGCGAGGAAAGTAAAAACATAATTAATAGATAAATATATCTACCAAAAACCAAGCAGTACCGGTACCCCCTTAAGCCCAACTTGATTAATTATGCGACAGGCTTGTATCCATGTCGTCGGACCAGTGCTGACTTGCCTGGTAGTGGTTGTGCCGGTAAAAACCGGAGTTGAGTGGCAGTGTATGAGAGCCTATTTAAAATCAGTCCCCAAATATATAAAGGTAATTTTATGCTTTGCTATTTTCAAGGGACTGGAGTTCTCGATGAGGGGCTTCAGTCCTGCCGAATTTCTTGACTTACAGTGTGTTGGCTTACTAAATTGAAGGGTTGATAGCCCCTGAAGTCCCATGTTAACTAACTAGCCTCTGATGTCCTATGGTAACTAAGTAAATTGTATCTTTTGAAGTGATATAATAGCAAACCAGAACAGGGGGCATTTAATGTCAGTTTTCCTGTACCGGTATTTCTTCTCACTATATTCCAGTCTTAAGCAATATTGGTCTGGTTTGACTTGAGTGGTCAGGTGAGGTATCGTCACTCCTAAAAGCTCTTTGATTTATCTTGCTTTTATCGTGCAAGTATTTTTATCTGGAAGGTGATTTGTTAATGTAAAGTTGTGGTCATGAGTACCTGAACATCTCTTAATGACAAGACAGTGAGCGTTAACTTGTGAATCTCACTAATATGATATTTGCGCCTCAAGGAGTTTATCAAAATACTTCGCCTGTGTGCCATAACTGCATTTACAAAAAAAAAATCCACAAATTCGTGACCACGTATGGATGTACGGTAGCGGTACCGGTATATCAGATACATCAATTATAAAACCATGTAGGTCTATACCACTAAATGACAGTAAAATGTACCCAAAAAACTATTCAGGCGGCTGTATTTGCATTTTAATGGATAGCCTATTGTCAATATATAACTTCATTTGGTATGACCTGACCTAACCTACGGGTACCCTAATCTGACCTAACCAATCCTAACCTTACCTGACCAAACCTAACCAGACTAAAGGTAGGACAAAGAAAATAGAGCTCAATCAGTGAAACGTGCAACTAAAACAGAATAGGGGTGTTGTGGCAAGTTAGGCAATACCCCCGAACAACACCAGACCTAGCATAACTTGACCTAATCTAACGACCTATACCTGACCTAACCTAACTTGACCTGACCTAACGACTGGTTTGAAATAATCTAGTAGTTCGAGTTGTCTGGTCTTCTCTCCTCCCTGAACTAACACCACCAGGTCCACCACTCACACAGGTTCGGCTTCAACCCAGATAGCTCAGTTAAGGGAACCCACCTCTCTTTTTTTTTCTTTCTCTCCCTCTCTCTTTGGCTTGTATCCATTCGGCCCCATTCAGCCTAATGTTTTAAGACATTTACCCCCATCCAGGTGTCAATATTTTCCTGGCGAGCGGTAGCGAGCCAGTATATATATGTATATTTTTGTTTTTGACAGCAAGCTAAATTTGTACATTTTTCGATAGAAAAATGTCTCTGCTGAAGCCGGGTTTCTCCATACAATGCTGGATGGGGATAAACGTCTTAAAACAGTTGGCTGAATGGGGCCGAATGGATACAAGCCAGGGCAAGAGAGAAAAGGAGAGAAAGATAAAAGAAGCCGGTGACCCCCCTTAGGTGCCGAGCTGCCGCGCCAAAACAGGAGTAAGCAGCCAGCGTCTCTTTAATTCCCAGTCAGTGTAGGAGATGAGAAGGGTAGATAACATACTGTAAGCAGAGGTTATTGGGGCTACTTCTTTTTGTTTATGTTCTTGTCTTCTTGATCTGCTTGGAGTAGCTGTTCTCTTTAAGTAATCTTCGCGTTCTTGTTCTGCTTGGAGTGGCCGTTTTCATTAAGTAGTTATCAGGTTGTTCGTCTCTCTCTCTCTCTCTCTCTCTCTCTTCAGTGGAGCAGTTCAAGAAGAGAGTAGATAGTATTTTGCACACTGTAATGATTGTAGCGCACCAAACAGTTTCTCTCCTTCACTTTGAGTACCTCCTCGGAATGGACCGCAAGGTCTCTGAGATACTAACTATTCCTTGTAACTCTCTCTCTCTCTCTCTCATAAAACCTGGTGGCAATTATCCGTTCCCTGATGGCTAGGCTAAGTGTGGGATGGTCGTTGAGTTCGGTTTAATCAAGGGTGATGTCTCTTCATGACTACTTTTTCCCGTCATAAATTTAGCTGGGTAATCGTCACTCGTCAGGTTTGTGTGTGATGATGATATGTAGCACCGTCTCTTGTGATAATGGACCACTTGCGAACTTCTGGCTATATAGAAGTTTGATTATTGTTTCTGACGATGTTTAGCAGAATACCCAGCTGAAGTATAGTACGGTAGCATTGCATAGATATATACATGAAGCCATAATTTAATAGGGGAAAACTATAGCAAGGAGGACAACCCTCCACAGTTTACTCTTCTACTTTGCTCTTTCTTTCCTCCTTTCCTTCTCTCTAATTCATAAGAGACCTCTCACCTCAACTTGTCTATTCCCCCTCAACTTTAACAATTTTCTATCCGTCACAAACTTAACGTCAATAATTTTGTACTAGATATGAATGTTTATGGCTTCAACTTCCTTATAGCCTGTAACTCGCAAGTGGTCAATTTCTACGATAAGCTTACCGCCTTTGGGTGAACTTAGCCCCACTTTCTAACTCACTGAACTCTGTTCGTCTTAACCCGACTATAAATTAAAGTTAAAGTTCAAGTTGAGGGAGATAGCCATGTTGGAGGAGATGAGAGGTTTCTAAGAATTACAGTTACATCAATACTCAGACCACACAGACCTTGCGGTCCCAACTAGGTGGTCCGGCCTTAATACTACTAGACTGGAACAGTTTATAGTGGAAGAATAGGACAGTAAACTAGAAAGCAAAAGAGAAAGAGCAAAGTAGAAGAGTAAATGGTGGAGGGCTGTCCTCCTTGCTATTGTTTAAGTTTTCCCTTTTATTGGCGATAAATTGTCTTGTCTATTCTGTTTAATTAGGTGTGACTGGTTCGTACCAATGTACTATATATCGTCAAGTATGAAAAGAAAGTTCTGTTAATATGAAGTAGAGAGTTGTTCTCAATTTGAAAATAAAGTATCAGAAGAATTATTTATGTCTCGAGCAGGCTAGTTTGCAAAAATAAACATAATTATATGCGAAGCTTAAAAATGCAAATCTACTCCAGCTTTATAATTAAACCACAATTATGTAAGTACAAACTTCTATCAGAACATTGCTTCGTGGTAGGTAATCACTTTTGTTTTTTTTATTTCCTATTTAAGTCTCACTTTTAATTGATAATAATAATAATAATAATAATGATAATAATAATGATAATATAATAGTTATTATTATCTATGAAGGAAGCAGCAAAGGTATTAATTTTTGTATTTGTCTTATCGCGTAGATAAGAATAGTAATAATAATATAGGAATGCTGTACAGAAAGTGGTTGTTCAGCTTGCCAAATCTGATGCATATAATTGGTAGGCGTTAATCCCAAGAGCGAGGTAATTACTACTGCACTTGATTTGGTGAGCACTTCTGGTTTACTCTCACTCTCTCTCTCTCTCTCTCTCTCTCTCCAAGTCACACAGCTACCATAATTCCAGGTTTCATAGTTAATAGATGAATCATGGGGGGGGGGGGTCAGTTAGCCTACTTCAATGTTAAGACTAATTTCGTGGTCTTAGAGGCGCTTTTAAGTACCGTATTATACAATACGAGAGCGAGGTGGAGGGACAGAGGGGGAGAGGTAGACCGAATATGAGGTGGAAGGATGGAGTGAGGAACTACATGAATGAAGGCGGTGCTGGTTGGGGGGAGGGGCGTCGACTGACTGGGGACAGAGGTGCATGGGGGCGGTTCGTTCGTGGCCACCCCTTCGGGGATCACGGCGTCAGGCAATAGATAGATAGATAGATTATACAATTACTGGGTGCCAGTGCAAGATAAATCTATTCTTGTTTGTCTGTAATATTGCATATGCATAGCTGAAGCTATGGTTTATAGTTCATACTATGTCTGTGGAATCCCAAACAATGCTCTTTCGTTTAAATTTACTTGTAGTCCTTCTCGTATATTATGCATTCAAGTTGGCAAACAAAATTGCTCTGGTTTGTTATCCGCACAATTAAAACGACCATTGGCATAGACTATAGCTAAACTTCGATACGTGCATCGTCAGTTGATTGTATTTGCATAGTCTCTCTACTAATAATAATACATTCTAAAATGTCATAATACACTGTATGTGTTCATGCCTTAGTCTATTCGTGTCAATACTCTCATCATATTTGTCTCCAATCTTTCTATTGGTTATCTTTTTTTCTCTTTCCCCAACCTGAACCAGCCTCCCTGAAGTTCCTGTATCTACCATTTATCTTTATCTACCCAAACAGGTATTTTCTTCCCGGAATTAACTGCAAGAGCTGTGAGATACTGCCGTTGAGATACTAGTGTAATAATTCCACGTAACTCCATGTAGCTCTGTCACACACATATAGGGGTTTTCTCAATACCAGAGGAAAATTAAAGTTCTCCCTCTCCTTTCCCATCGTATCAACTCTTTACGCCTTCGCGCGCCTCCCACTGTTATACAAAACCTTTCTACCAGGCCCCGACTATAATGGGATTGTTACCCTTTAGAAATTATGTGGTGAGAGTGGCCATCTGTTTACTTTGAACGCCATTTTGGTGCCTCAAATATCAAACGACGAGGATATATATTTGTGTTGTCCTTTTTTTATTTCATAATGTTGCTAAATCTGCAATGTGTATTGCTACATAGTGCTTGTGATAAGTTTTTTGTTTTGGTTTGATTGTTTTGCAAGTTTTACATTATATTTAATTTTTTGACCATGTAAAATGTCTATCCAAAGACCAATCTATATAATTATCCTGTACCAGTATTCCCCAATGAAGATGACGGTCCTTTTCTCTTTTCCAATCTGCTACTATAGATATTGTGACGTCTACCAGCGTTGGCAGAATGCGCTCGTAACTCGCTAGCGCTCGCCAGGGCAGTGAAATGGGCTACAGTTATCAGAGAATGTTGTTCTTTATTTCCTAGTACTCGCATTGTCACAGACAGTCCAGTGGTGGTCTTTAATTTCGTCTGTGACAAAGGGAGGTATTTTATATCATTGATAGAATTATTATGTTCCTTCCAACAACCAACTATACTCCTAAAATCTATAAGATGCTTTGTGTAGAGTTAAGGAGAAAGAGAGATATAGGCAGCGAGGTGGTAATATGTACGTGTGCGTATGCATGTGTTGCCTCGCTCGGAGGAGTTTTCCCGCTCGCGCGGGCTTTCCCTCGCCTTTGATTGGCTGGTGGTTCCTGGCACATCCTAGGGGCCTGCTGCCTTGTGACGTATCGGCCCGTGATCGGCCAACCATCGCGCCTTTGTGGGCTCCTGCGGTCCACAGGAGCTGTTCTCCTCAGGACAGGCTTGGCGTGCATGCTTCTAACATCCCTTTGCATACTCTCTCCCGATCACCCCCTTTACCACTGTCTCTCTCTCTGACCTTCTTCTTTTCCATTGCTCCTCACCTTTATTCAATTACTTGTCCCCTTGGGTTCTGCATACGGTTTCCATAGCCGGCCCATTGTATTGCATGCGCCGTCCTCTGAGATATTTACATGTACTTAGAATAGGTTTGAGGGTTCTTAGTTAGTAGAGGTTAAGAACTCGGTGTGTGTCTCCATTATTGATTTAGTGTTCTGCTCTTTTATTTAATGCTAGACTGGGATAAGGTTACTGTAGTCGTTGTCTCCGATGTGTGTATGGTTTGTTTATACCTACATGACTTCGACCGGTCCTGTGGTAGCCTGGGTTGTCTTTTCGGCTGCGTCTTTTTGCGAGTGATGCATTGTGTTGACTGAGGGCTTTGGCCTGTTCCAGTTCCACACATTGGTGCCTCTTTGCTTGTCTTTTGAGGGTCGCCAGGATAGAACCAGATACTTGTGATCTGGATCTATCAAGAGAGCACCCTAGTCAATTAACGTAACTTAAAGGATGCAGTCTTAAGGACATCGCTAGGCTACGAGCCTGTCTTGCTCAACCACAGTTCCTTACCTAGAGTATTCCAGCTAGACATTATTAATCGAGTCGACACTTATTAGTATTTAATATAAGCTCTTTGATATGTACGCATTATTATTCACAACATTTATTAGTCTAGGTTGTTGTTGAGTTGCACAACCATAGCTGACTGTTTCGTTGATGAGGAAGTACTTCTTTTAGTGTCGAGCATTGCTACCGTTGCGCATTTATAGTATTCTTGTGTCAGTTAACATTATAATTATGTCCTATCTTTTAGTGTATTCGATTTACAAGTGTTGTGTCCTGCCTCCTGCCTTTATATAGTTCAAGATTAGATACAAGCATCTTATGAGCACCAGACTTTCTTCAGAAGTTTCCAGGTCTATGCTGTAGGACTACATTTCACTTTCTTTCAGATAGGAGTGAAGAGTTTATTGTTGTTTAGAGTAACTGTATTGAAGCATCTTTTATTGTATTAAATCTTGCAGTGATTTAATTGATCTTTCCATAGCTTCCCTTTTATGCATTTTAACGTAAATTGCATCTTGTTTGTTATCAGGCTATACCAGTCTGGGTTAGCCTGAAGTAGAGTACATTTATGCACAGTTAAGGATACCCCGTTATCGCAGATTAACTCTGGAGGGTATAGGTGTTTTTGTTCGCCGGCATATAAGTTCGAGGGTTTGGATCTAGCGTACCGTTGTTGCATAGTGCCCTATTACTAGTCCAATCATTAAGTGCCCTTGTTTTATTCGTAGCCCCGGTCGTAACAATATTTGTTTGTTTATTATAGCTACCACTATACTCCCACAATTCTTAACAGGCTGTCCTACCCACGGTATAAACAAGACAAATAATATACCCAGGATCCACACACAACAGGTCGACCGGCCAGCCCTAGCCGCGCGGGGGTCGGAGTTTGCGTGATGTCACTGCCGCCGTAAGTCTGCCCGGACCTAACCATTGTACCCTATACCTCCTCAGTACTACTGTAGAGGTGGCCTTGGTACCACACACTTTCCAAGTGGAGTGCAGTGTTTTTTTAAAGAAGGCAATGCATATATTACTATAATTCTCTAAAAATGCCAAATTCGTGTTCATTGTATGGGTGCTCAAACACCAGAGTTAAGACAGCAGGCTCAAATATAAAGTACTTCCGCTTTCCAAAAGATGAACACATAAAGAATGTCTGGATAAACTTGTGTCATCGTGCTGATGCAAGCAATCCACAAAATGCTGTTGTTTGCTCAACCCACTTAATCGAGGACGACTACATTGATGATATGAAGAGTCGCTTATTAGAGATAGAGACTCCTCAAAATAAACGACTTTTAAAGAAAGATGCTGTGCCCTCTCTTCACCTCTATAAAGGTAAGTACAATGGTGTGTTATTATCTGTAATCAGCTTCAATGTACATGACAAAGATTTGCTTGTCTCTGTATGCAGGCTATTCTCTGATTTGAAGCATAAAATGGTTATCGGTATATCAAAGCTCAACAAAACTACAGTGATAATTATTTTACCATGACCTATTAACATAATTGATCTTATCACAGCTCCACATCCAGTATTGAGTGACAATTATCATAATTATATACGCCAACTTTAAAGTTAGCAGGCTATACAGTAGAACGACTTTAACAGGAACATGGTGTGTCTTTGGTTTTTTAGCCAATAGTTGCAACTCACTACTCTAGTGATAGGTATATTCACTATAGTTGGAGTTACTACAAATATATCTTTGGCAGCAGCGAAGTGTGTGTGTGTGTGTATGTGTTTACGTAGGTTTGTGTGTGTATGTATGTGTGTGTGTATGTGTGTGTGTTTGCGTGTGCGTGCGTGCGTGTGTGTGTGTGTGTATGTGTTTGCGTGTGCGTGCGTGTTTCTGTGTGAATGTGTGTACTTGCGTGTGTGTGCGTGTTTACGTAGGTTTGTGGTTGTGTATGTATGTGTGTGTGTGTGTGAATGTGTGTACTTGCGTGTGTGTGTGTGTGTATGCAATGCAATGCATAATATAATAGAGTTTTAAAAACAAATATTTTACTCCTTTCAGGTGCCAATCTACCTGATGTGTCTAGCAACAGATTTGTGAGAGCAGAAAAGCGAGGTATCAAGAAAACTGTTGCAGAACTTTTATCCAGCTCCAGTACTAGCCATATAGTAGAACATGATGGTGAAGTGGATGGTGTCATGGGAAAAGCTTCAAAAGACATAGATACTAATCCCGAAAGCGTCATACTGCAAGGTGAGAGTCCCAGTATTGTGAAAAATGTCAAGGACAAGAGCAAATATTGGTAAACAAATTGAATCAGTCAGAAATGGAGGTACAGTACTGGCGCAATATGTATTTAGAAGTGCAAAACCAAATTAAAGAAACATTGATGGAAGATAACTTTAACATGAAACTACATGACATTTTGAGGCCTCTTTTTACTAAGACTCAGATCAATGCTCTTGTATCATAGAAAAGTGTGAAATTTTGGCCTGAAGAAGATATATCATATGCGGTGACATTAAGAAGTTTGAGCCCTAAATGTTACAATTATCTCAGAGATACTAAAGGTTTTCCTTTACCTTCAGTGACAACTTTAAATGAAAGAGTAAAACATATTGCATGTGAACCTGGTCTGTTATTATCTGTCTTATCACTAATGAAAGCAAATGCTGGTACTTTAGATCCAAAAGAAAAACTTACAGTAATATAATTTGATGAAATGAGCATTGCCAAACAATGGAGTTACGATAAGGGAACAGACACGTTATACAAACCACATACAAGTGTACAAGTGTTCATGTTGAGAGGGCTTGTGGTAGGTGGAAACAGCCAATATATTTTGATTATGATGAAACAAATGTGCAACATATCTTACTCAAATTAATAGAACATATAGAGTTAGCTGGCTATCCAGTTGTAGCTATAGTACATGATTTGGGACCTACCAATATTAGGGTATGGAAAACATTTGGTATTAACCCACTTAAATCAAAGAAATATTCTTTTAAGAATCCATGTGCTGATCGAGAGGTTTTTGTGTTTGCTGATGTTCCTCATCTCCTCAAATTAATTAGAAATAATCTCCTAGATTCAGGATTTGTGATGGAGAATGGAAATATTGTATCATATGCAGAGCTGGGCACTTTAGCCAACACTTCCGCAAATAGCCAATTCCGCCATGGCGGAAGTGTTATTTTGTTGGCGAATTAGCGTTGGCGCCAAAATGGCTGCCTATTTGCGGGTTTGAAGCTCTGGAAAGTACCTCCATGTTGCAAACCTCGAGTCCGCAAAATAAAAATTCCAGCCGCCAGCCAGCCCTGGGCCGCTCCTGCAGCTCCAGCCAAAAAAAGTCATGTGACCAAGCCAACTACCTGTGTTCTGGAATCTAGGCCTATACATCGGCTCTTCACGTTTGTTCACTTACTTAGTAGCAAGCGTCGAGCTAACACCTACAACACACAGCAGTCCAAGAGTTCCAACCTGCTAGCACTTCAACTTTGTTTATATTTTCGGCCTATTGAAGTGAACATGGAGTCTACCATCATGCCTACCGCAGCTGCCAACAGCATGGGGAGCAGTTCACCACCATCATCCGACAGTGATGCTGCAGAGCATGCAGAAATCCAGGACCTAAGCCACCCCTGGCCCCACCTAGAAAACTTCTATGGGCCTGTAATTACCAAGAAGATGTCTCTGGAGAAGGGCTTTATAACTTTATAATCTAGCCTAATTTAAGATTATAAAGTTAGGCTATCGTTAATTTGATTGATAGCCTGTTAATTTTTAACCTAAACTAATGTTATTAGGCTACCCTAATCCCATCAAAATGCCTCAAAGCATGTAGGCCTAGGCTAAGTTTAACTTATATATAGGCTAGGCTATATAGCCTAGACCTAGGTCTATAATCACTAATCCCATCAAAATGCCTCAAAGCATGTAGGCCTAGGCTAAGTCTAACTTTTATATAGGCTAGGCTATATAGCCTAGGCCTAGGTCTATAATCACTAATCCCATCAAAATGCCTCAAAGCATGTAGGCTACCCGGTAAATATTGCATGTTCTAACTTCTAAATATAGCCTAGGCCTATAGGCTAATTACTAATATAAGTAATTTTATTAGGCTAGGCCTAGGCTACCCTAATCCTATCAAAATGCCTCAAAGCATGTAGGCTAAATAATATTGCATTTTCTAACTTCTATATATATAGGCTAGCCTAGGTCTAGGCTATAATCAGTCAATCACTAATTCCACCAAAATGCCTCAAAGCATGTAGGCTAAATATTGCATGTTCTAACTTCTATATATATAGCCTAGGTCTAGGCTATAATCACTAATTCCATCAAAATGCCTCAAAGCATGTAGGCTAAATATTGCATGTTCTAACTTTAATATATAGCCTAGGCCTAGGTCTAGGCTATAATCAGTCACTAATTCCATCAAAATGCCTCAAAGCATGTAGGCCTAGGCTAAATATTGCATGTTCTAACTTCTATGTATAGGCCTAGGCCTATAATCACACTCATTTTATTAGTGTCAAGTAGAAAGTGTTAATTTTGAAAGTATCATATAGGCCTAGACTAAATTTAGCCTACAATAAAATTTTATTAAATTTTGATCTGAAGTTAGGCCTTTATTCTGAGCATTAAAATTAATAGGCCTAGGCTACTTTCTATTAAATTACTTAATCTATTTAAAGTAGACCTATCTAGGCATATACAGTATAGCCTATTGCCATTCCCAAAGGGGGGACCACGAATAAATCGCCTCCTTGCACCTCTGTGATCCGGCGTACCTCCTCCTGAATGGTGCGGAATTGCGAATACTGATTATTACTGAAGCATTCTCCCCATAAACAAGTTGCCCCAACGTTTTACTGCCCATGTGGACAAACTAAGTGGCCTATGCTATATATATTAATCCTTTCACTGCGGGTGACGTTCTAGAATGTTTTGGCAATTTACAGCAATTTCCAAGCTTTAAAAGCCTGTATGTATATCCTTGAGGTTCATGGAAGTTGGGCAACATTATATTTAAGTAAATATATATATTTATTGACATTAGATTGAATTTATTGATTTACCCTTGATTCTGTAGTTTAAATTTAAAATTAATAAAAAACAGTTTGTGTTTGCATATTTGCATTTGAGGACTAGAAATTTCACAAGGTTTGCACATTTGTGTTTGCTGAAGTTATGTTCTGGGTTTGCTGATTTGTGTTTGCTGACTTGACTTTTTGTTTGTGGTGCCCAGCTCTGAATTTTCATATGCATGCATTCGTGAAATGTTGATGAAAACCAAGACTGAATATGACTTAGCGTACAAGCTTAGTGAAACTCACTTAAATATGCAAGGACAACAAAGACAGAGGGTAAAGTATGCAGCTCAGTTACTATCAAAGACTTGTGCAACTGCAATAATGTATTTAGGAGAAAGAGGTCATTTAATCAGCACAAACTGGAAAGATACTGCAAACTTCATATTTGCAACAGATGCATGGTTTGATGTGATGAATTCTTCCATATCAAGCGATAAGAAAGAGCACTGTGCATTTGGTCTGCATTTGGAAGAACAGCTAGGCATTTTGCACAATATGATTCACATTATGATCACAATGAGAGTAAACAGTTCAATTTCTACTCGCTACAGATTTCAGCAAGGAGTAATTTTGTCTTGCTCTTCCCGTATAGGCCTTTTTGAAATGCTGAAAGTTTCTCATAACCTTGAGTTTATTATGACGTTAAATCAGGACATTCTAGAACATTTTTTTTTGGTTGTATAAGACAGATGAGCGGACCTCACGATCATCCAGATGCTATCATTTTCAAACAAAGACTAAAACAAATTATGCTGGGCAAAGAAAGTGTACTGCTCAGCAATAAAAGCAACGTCTCCAAGGATCCCGACAATGAAAAATGCTACTTGGGTAAAACTGGTTCAAGCCAAAAAAATTACCAAAAGGCTAACGAACGTGAGTTACGCCTAGAGACCCTATTTCTTGTTACTGCTTTTAACGTTCCTACAACCCTCTTCCACTGTTGTACCCTCTCCCGCACTTCTTCATCCATAGTCCCATCTTTACTCAACACACTGCCCAGATACTTAAAAGAGTTGACGATCTCCATAGCCTGACCGTTCAGCTTCACCTCACACTCTGTGACTTCACCCCTTTCGAAGACCAAAACCTTGCTCTTCCCCGCATTTACCTTCAAATTCCGTTTTTCGCACACTGTTCCAAACTCATTTACCAGACCCTGCAACTCCCATTCATTATCACTCGTCAGAACTGTATCATCCGCAAACAGCAGTATAGGTAGCTTCCACTCAATTCCCTCCCTTTTTAGCGATACACCAACATCCACTGCTCTTGATAGTATTTCTTTCATGACTCCATCCATATATACAGTAAACAACCACAGGGACATCACACACCCCTGTTTCAAACCAACATTCAGGTCAAAGAACTCGCTCTGCTCACTCTCCACACGTACTACCGCCTTTGCACCCTCATACATGCTCTTCACTGCTTTCAGCAACTTGCCCTCTACTCCGTATATTCTAAGTACTTTCCACAAACCTTCTCTATCCACTCTGTCATAGGCCTTCTCCAAGTCCATAAAGGCAACATACACCTTTTGTTTCTTCTCCAGATACTTCTCCACAACACAATTCAGGGTAAAAATCTGATCTACACATCCTCTTCCCTTCCTAAAAACTCCCTGCTCGTCGCCTATCCATTTCTCCGTTCTCACTCTCACTCTCTCAATCACTACCCTACTGTATACCTTCCCTACTACGCTTAGAAGACATATTCCTCGGTGGTTACCACACACTCCTCTTTCCCCTTTGCCCTTATATAGGGGAACTATTATGCCAGTCTTCCAGTCATCGGGTGCACTCCCCTTCTCCCATGCTAGTTTGCACATTTTCCATACCCATTCTATCACTATCTCACCACCATACCTCAACATTTCCCCACACACTCCATCTGTTCCTGGTGCTTTCCCCAACTTCACTCTTTTCATGGCTTCCCACACTTCTGACCTCCTGATCTCCACCTCCTCCTCCACTACTTCTCTTCTTCTCCCTCCCATACCATATTCCGATACTCAAGAAACAAATAGTAACTCTCTTCCCCCTCAAGACAACTTCCGTGTTGTGAGGAACAACGTTTGCCCCAAGACCAGGAAACCCATACCGATTACCGAGTGTCAAAACCGCTTCCAGATACTCGCAGACTCAGATGACGAAGCGGAAATAGAAGAAGTCCGGCTCGTGGGAGACTCGATGATACGTGGTCAGCTCACAGAGTTTTGCGCCAGAGCACCTAAGACCAGGAAGCGTTTTTGTATCCCTGGTGGTGGTGTGGACGACGTAGTTGCTGCAGTTGACGAAGTATCTAAGCTGGCCCCTGCTAATACCATGTACGTCATCCACGTTGGATCCAACGATGTACAGCGAACCCGGTCGGAAGATTTGCTTTTAAAGTACCAGCAGCTAATCAAGTCGTTTAAGGAGAAGTCATCAAGGATCATCGTCTCAGGAATCGTCCCCCGGCTTGGTGTAGAGAGCCGATTTTACAACATAGCCAGCAGCACAAATCGTTGTCTAGCAAACCTCTGCAGGAAGGAAAATGTGGGATTCGTCGAAACCTGGGACAATTTCTACTACGATGACTATTTGTTTTCGGACGATGGAGTTCATCTGAATCAGGTGGGAGCAGCATGTTTTGGGCGTCTTCTCAACGATGCGGTGAAGGATTTTCGGAGAAGAAATCGACTCAGCACAGGACAACCAGGAAGGAGGACCGAAGACAGCGAGGGCGGCAACCTGCGAAGGAATTAAATGCTAATCTGTCAAGAACCACGAATTTGGATAAAGCTCCACCAACACGACCCAAATTCAAAACCGCCAGGGATAACGACCGAGGACCGATGTCAGCCATGAATGTAAATGTAGATTCGATCAGAACCAAAAATTTGATTAAAGAACGTTCTGTGAGTTCTAAAACCGCAACTTTAAAGGTTTTCTATGCAAACGCTCGTAGCATACGCAATAAATTTTCAGATTTAGAGGAACTAGTGTTTACTGAAAATTATGATGTGATTGGTATAACAGAATCTTGGCTCAATACAGTAGATAGAGACTTTTTAGCAGAGTATTCACTTCCCGGTTATGGAATGTTTGAGAAAAGCCGAATAAATAAAAATGGAGGTGGCGTTTTATTTTATATCAAAGAAAGTCTTAACCCGACCCTCTTGTCAAAACCTCAAATTGTGAACGTCGACACATCTTTTGTGCTAATAAAGAATAATATAGGTACAAAAATAATACTTGCATTAATATACAGACCTCCAGCTCAATCAGTGCAAACTGACCGAGAAATTTATGAACAAATTGCAGATGTAAGTAACTCACAAGATACCGTTTTTTTTGGCGACTTTAATTTACCTGTGACCAAGTGGGGCGATACTCTTACTTCACACTCCGGACATGACTTGTATACGAACTTGCAAGAGAGTTCGCTTTATCAATTTGTTCGAACACCGACCCGTGGTAATAACGTTCTTGACATTGTACTTGCAACAAAAGAAGAATTAATAGAGAATTTGAATGTTGGTGATGAATTCAGTAACAGCGACCATCGTACGATAACTTTCACTTTAAACTTTACTAGTAACGAACCAAATAGTAGCATCGAAAAAGTCCCTAATTTCAAGAAAGCAAACTTTCATAAACTTAGAGCTATGTTTAAAGAAACTGACTGGAGCTTTTTAATTAACAATAACTACATAAATACATCTTGGAAGTCATTCGAAACCACTTACCTAAAAGCAGTGCAAGACTGCATACCATCGAAAATACGGCGTTTAGGCCTATTATAAGCCCAAATGGTGGAATAAAGATATTTCAAACTGCCTGCTTGCTAAAAAATTTGCTAATGATAGATTAAAATCCTCACAAAATGACGAAGAACGGGTGAAATTTGTAGAGCTACGACGGAAAGCCAAAAAGTTAATTAAGCAAATTAAAAAGACCCTAGAGTTACATATTGCGAATCAAAGTAAAACAAACCCGAAAGAATTCTATAGTTATATCAGAAAGAAAAAAGTAGTTACTTCAACTGTTGGACCGTTAGTCGATGAAAATGGAGAATACACCAAAGACGAAGTACAAATGAGTAATGCCCTCAATACCTTCTTTGCATCAGTTTTTACAACAGAAGACCTCAGTGATATCCCTACACCATCGCCGATTCAGATTGATAATTGAGATGTTCTAAGCAATATCACCGTTACAGAGAGAGAAGTATTGAATTGTTTAGATAAGCTCAAGGTAAATAAAACGCCTGGACCTGATACAATCTCGCCTAGAGTTCTAAAGGAAGCTAAGGATGAGCTCTCCAAACCACTGACATTACTATTCAATAAATCCTTGCAGTCTGGAACTATGCCTGATCAGTGGAAGATAGCCTATGTAACACCGATATTAAAAAAGGCAGCAAATCCCTACCCAGTAACTATCGTCCAATTAGCTTAACCTCAGTTGTATGTAAAATGCTAGAAACGGTCATAAGAGACAGACTCGTAAATCACTTAGAGGAAAATAACATACTTAAAGATACTCAACACGGCTTTCGTAAAAAACGTTCCTGTTTAACAAACCTCTTAGACTTCTTCCACGATATCCTCAACCTCTACGATGAGAGTAAAGCTGTAGATATTATATACCTTGATTTTCAAAAGGCCTTTGACAAAGTTCCCCACAAACGTTTACTGCTAAAATTAAAAGCGCATGGAATACAAGACGGTGTGTTGAAATGGATAGAAAATTGGCTCAGCGACAGAAAGCAAAGAGTAGTCATAAACGGTAAGGCATCTAAATGGACCAATGTAAGTAGCGGGGGTACCCCAGGGATCGGTACTAGGACCAATTCTCTTTCTAATTTACATCAATGACATAGATGAGGGTCTCACCTGTACAATCTCAAAATTTGCTGACGATACAAAAATTGCAAATAGCGTACTCTCAAAAGATCAAGTTGACGATATGCAACACAATCTAGATAAATTGTCACATTGGGCCCAAATTTGGCAAATGAGTTTCAATGCGGATAAATGTAAAGTACTACATATCGGATACCTAAATGAGAAAGCAAACTATTCGATGAATGGCACTCAGCTTAAGAATGTAAACAGAGAAACCGATCTGGGAGTAACAATATCGAATAACCTAAAACCGAGTCAACAATGTTCAGAAGTTGTTAAGAAGGCAAACAAAATAATTGGCTTTATAGGCAGATCATTTGAGCATAAATCCAAAGACGTAATCCTAACCCTTTACAATTCCTTAGTCCGCCCTCTTCTGGAATACTGCGTTCAATGCTGGTGCCCTTATTACCAAAAAGACATAAACAAGCTAGAACGAGTTCAACGTAGAGTTACCAAAATGATACCTAGCCTAAAGAACAAACCATACGAAGAGCGTCTTAGAGAATTAAATCTATTTCCTTTAACCCAGCGCAGATTAAGAGGTGACTTAATTCAAGTGTTCAAAATCATCAAAGGCATCGACAATATGAACTGTAGTAAGTACTTCACTATCGACCAATCTAATTACACGCGGGGAAACGGTTGCAAAATTATTGGTAAATCTTTTAACTCACACGAATCTAAGAATTTCTTCTTCAATCGAGTTGTCAACTTGTGGAATGGGCTTCCCCGAGACATTATAGACTGCAGCACCGTTGATTCATTTAAATTCCGCCTAGACAAATATCTCGCATCAAACCCGCGACTGACTGCGTTTGTAAATGAATAACTTTATTTTATCCTCCCCTCAGTTACTAACCCATATGTCCCCTACTAACTTCCTAGTCCTGCCACGTTAGTGGCAGGGCAGTAGTTCCCTTTCCAATGTTCCCTTACCCACTCTAAACCACTGTTTGGACACTTGATCCTCAGTGTTTTGGAGGACAAGCAGCCTAGAAGGGTCACTAGATCTGTTGTTGCTTGATTTCCTTTGTATTCCTTTGTATATCCAGCTATGTTTGCTGGCTCTTCATTTCTTACATTTAGCAACTCACTGAAGTACTCCCTCCATCTTTCGACTCTCTCTTACTTCTCGGCTAGCATTCTCCCATTCTTATCTTTCACACCCTTACTGTTTCCCTTGCTACCTTCCCTAACTTTCTTGACTTCTTTCCAGAACAGTTTCTTACTCTCCTTCCATTTTACAATCAGATTCCTTCCAAATTCCTCATCTACTCTTCTCTTACTTTCCTTCACTACTCTCTTCACCACCCTCTTACTCTCCACGTACCTCGCTCGTTTCTGTCTCTCGGAAGCTTCATTCCCTCTACTACCCAACCACTCTCTATATGCTTTCTTCTTTTCTTCCACAGCTATTCTTACCTCTTCTGTCCACCATGCTGTACCTTTCACTCCCCTCCCTCTTCTCCTCACTCCACACACCTCCTCACATGCTGCACAGATCTCATCCTTAAACACCTTGCTCATCTCCTCCACTTCCTCCATAACTTCCAGGTCGAACCCACCTAGTCGTCTTTCCACTGTTCTCCTGTACTCCTCCCTGACTTCCTCCTCCTGCAACCTCTCCACCCTCCTCACCATTCCACCCTCCTCTCGCCTCCCTCCAGCTCTCCTCACCCACTTCTTTTGTATCCTAACCTTAGCTACCACTACATAATGATCAGACAGACCCCCTCCAATACCCCTATACACCCTAGCATCCATCACAGATTTCTTCATTCGTTCATCCACACATACATAATCAATCAATGACTTTCGTTCCACCACTGTCTTATCCTTCATCGTCAACATCCCTTTCCACGTGTACCTGTGGATCATTCTGTGTCGGAAGAAGGTGTTGGCTATCCACAGCCTCCTCCCCACACATACATCCACAAGTGCACTACCATTCCCATTCACCTCTGATGGTACCCCCCACCCTCCCACCACTCCCTCAAGTTTCCTATCACCCACCTTACCATTCATATCCCCAATCAGAAATATTCTTTCGTTCTTGTCAAACTTCTCCAGGCACGCCTCCACATTCATCCAGAACTCCACTTTCTTTCTTTCAAGTATATCCTCTGTCGGGGCATACACGCATACAATCACCCACGTTTGTATTCCTACTTTCATTCTCACCCACCCAATCCTTGAACGCACAGACCCATACTCTCTTACACATTCCTTCCATTTGCTACTTACAAACAAACATACACCTTCTCTCGCTGTTCCTTCACTCACTCCAGCACACACACCCATTCCACACTCCCATCTCTCACATCTGAACCTTTCCATTTGGTCTCTGTCATTCCACATACATCCAGCCTGGCATTCACTAACACTTCCAGAACCTCTCTCTTTTGTGCCACCATTCATGCCACTAACATTCCACATAGCCATTCTCAGAATGTCCGAAGGCATGTCCTTAGTCGGTCGTGGTTCGTCAACGTTGGTTCCGTCCGCATCCGAGGCTGTTCGTTCGTTTTTCTTTGCTTAGATATTTTTTCCGGGTGGGGGTCGCAAGCCCACCGACCCAACCTCTTTAGTCGCCTCTTACGACACGCAGAAGGCACGTGGGGCATATTCTATTCCCTAACCCCCAGGGGGTTAGCGATTTTTGTTTTGTTATTTTCTTTTCAGGGGGGCTATCTCTGACATATCAGAGATAAATTATGCTTAATTCTTGATAAAGCAAAACTAAATAAAAGGGAATAGTCATAGCTAAGATATTTTCATTCCGTCAGTTACGTAGTAAATATTAAATCTATAGGCCTAGACCTATCTGTACCACGCGATAAATTTATTCAGATGTTTAAAGGGGATAATATATATATATATATATATATATTTATATATATAAATATATAAATATATACTGTATATATATATATATATATATATATATATATATATATATATATATATATATATATATATATATTCTTTAATACATACGAGGTTGAAAGAAATGGCAATTTCTGCGTTGGAAATTTTATTATTCAAAGTTTCCAGGTCTCTGATGAGTTTTCGCTGGGTGG
This sequence comes from Paralithodes platypus, assembly GCA_032716605.1. NCBI lineage: Eukaryota > Metazoa > Arthropoda > Malacostraca > Decapoda > Lithodidae > Paralithodes > Paralithodes platypus. Next base: position 32,164,742 of record CM064552.1, on the reverse strand, counting down.
CAGGAAGTAGATGAAGGAGATGAGCAAAATTCATGGTGGTACAGGGTTACATAAATGTAAATGATGATACAGGATATACAACGCGTTTCACTGGACAACCAGCATTATCAAGTAAGGATGGAATGATATAAAAGGTAAACAGGAAGGGTATATATAGAGGGTGGAGGATCAGAGGAGGCGAAAAACAAGGGGCAAGAGTCTACTATTGGTGGAGGGGTATTCAGGGTAAGAGAAAGGGGGGAACCGCTTCACGCATGCGCACTGGATGCGGGATGGTGGTCGGTTGGTGGGGTCGAAGCTGATTGGCTGCGTGTCGAGGGGCGTGGCCTAAGTTGTGTGGCGCCTGCGGAAGACGAAGCTGAAGGAGGTAGCGCGGGGGGCTGCGTCAAGGGCACCGGGGGGCGAGGGGGGGTGTTAGGTCCTGTAGGAAAGTGCCTTTTGGCAGAAGGAAGGATCTGAAGGTCCAGAGTTTGCTTGTTGATGTTGGGATGTAAGGCTTGGATATATAAAGCTTCGAGTATAGGTAATCTCCTTGGGTCACTTTCTTTATCGAGTACGGTGGTGTGTTTCTCTAACTCGTTGCGTGTGAGGTGAGGGTGGTTAGGGGTGAGATAGTGGTCTTTGATGGCTCCAGCCTGAAGGTGAAGAGTTAGCCGACGTGAAAGACGAGTCTGCGTCATACCAATATAGGAATGAGGTCCACAGTCCTCATAATTACAGGTATGTTGGTATATGACGTGATCGTCGGTCATCGGGCTCTTTATCTTGGTGAAGGCTGGTTTGTTGCGGAGAACGAGGTTGGAGGTCTTGGGGGATTTGTAATAAATTATTAATTTGATTTTGTTTTCCGGGTTGGTTGGGTGGACATGCTTGGAGATTATTTCTTTTAAGACGGCCTCATCATTTTTGTGTTCTGAGGACATGTAATTGCGGTAGAAGATCTTAATTTCATTGGGGGGGTCAATGTTGGGAGGGCTTTGGGTGTACCATTTTTCAAGATGGTGGTTGATGGTGCTGGAGATGTCGGAGTTGGAGTATCCGTTATTTACTAAAACTTGGGATAGTCTTTCTAGTTCCTGGTGGGTGTCGGCCCAGGTAGAGCAGTGCGTGAGGGCTCTCCTAACATAGGCGGAGATGGAGGATAGAAGATAACGGCGGGGGCATTCACTATCGCCGTTGAGGCATTGTCCTGTGTTAGTTGGTTTAATGTAGACGGTGGTTTTGAACCCATGGTCGTTCAGAGCTACGAGGATGTCGAGGAAGGGGAGTTGTCCATTGTTAGATTTTTCAAAGGTGAAGTTAAGTCCGGAGGAGGTCATGAAGCGACGCTGGAGTTCCTGTAGTTCGTGGAGGTCCTTGATTTGCACGAAGATGTCATCCACGTATCTATAGTAGACGGCGGGTCGTTGGGCAGCTAGGAGCTCTTCCTCGATGGTACCCATGAAAAAGTTCACAAAAAGAACTCCTAGAGGGCTGCCCATCGCCCAACATCAACAACCAAACTCTGGACCTTCAGATCCTTCCTTCTGCCAAAAGGCACTTTCCTACAGGACCTAACACCCCCCCTCACCCCCGGTGCCCTTGACGCAGCCCCCCACGCTACCTCCTTCAGCTTCGTCTTCCGCAGGCGCCACACAACTTAGGCCACGCCCCTCGACACGCAGCCAATCAGCTTCGACCCCACCAACCGACCACCATCCCGCATCCAGTGTGCATGCGTGAAGCGGTTCCCCCCTTTCTCTTTCCCTGAATACCCCTCCACCAATAGTAGACTCTTGCCCCTTGTTTTTCGCCTCCTCTGATCCTCCACCCTCTATATATACCCTTCCTGTTTACCTTTTATATCATTCCATCCTTACTTGATAATGCTGGTTGTCCAGTGAAATGCGTCGTATATCCTGTATCATCATTTACATTTATGTAACCCTGTACCACCATGAATTTTGCTCATCTCCTTCATCTACTTCCTGCCACCCAGCGAAAACTCATCAGAGACCTGGAAACTTTGAATAATAAAATTTCCAACGCAGAAATTGCCATTTCTTTCAACCTCGTATGTATTAATGACAATTTATTACCTGGCTTTACTAATATATATATATATATATATATATATATATATATATATATTTATATATATATATATATATAGGGGAGGTGTGGTAGAGTGGTCTTGCCACTGGACTGGTAATCCAAAGGTCCCGGGTTCAAATCCCGATATGTCAATGGGAAGATATTATTGGGATGGAATTTGTGCTGTACCTAGTATTAGTGCTGTTATGCCGGGTTGTAATACAACCTAGCTTAGTTCTGGGTCTGTACTCAAATCCAACTATGGACTTTTAGACTCAATATTCTCTCAACAGGGTCACGTCGAACACGTTCTTATTCACAAATTAGGTACTCAACCAGGTTAAGATGACACAATAAATACACACTGGCAAGTATACAATCTGGTTTATTCAATGGACATATATGTATGATGTAATACTCCTTGACTATTATGAGGGAATAGCAAAGAATATAGGGGCATAGACATACACAATATGACAGGTACTTTACACAGGTAAATAGGCCTACAGTGTGGAGAGATGATTACCGTACTATTATAAGGAATAGTCAGTGATCAAAAATTAATGGGTATCACACTCTAAGATCGGGCAATGACACACAATGTATATATTTCAAGGAATAATATTATGATGGAAGTATGCAATAATAATCAGATAAACATACACATAGATAAAACCCTTGATAATAATATATATGAGAGTCGAGTATCTACTGTGAATTATTCTGAGCAAGTTTCAGGTAGGTTGAACAAGGTTTATGGCTGTGCGTCAATAAGGTAGGGCAGAACAAAAGGGAAAGTGGATGAGGGGGGTGCAGGGAAGAAGCTCGCTCGCGGTTGGGGGGGGGGGGGGGGGTTAATTAAGGGGGATGATTTAAAGGGCTCCCGCACAAGGATTAATTGCGGCTAGGTAGGTCGTTCAGGTCATATGTTTGACTGCGATGGTCAAAATAGTAAATATGGTTAGTGCAATCTGATGAAGGGGGGAAATGTAATGAACTTCAAAGGGGGGGGGGGAAGTGAATTATTTTACTATTAAAGGTATACTTAAATTAGCGGGCGAGACTTTATCTCATGAGCACACGATTAATTACTTCTTATATGCAAAGATAATCTCAGGGGTCGAGGAAGTCAGAATCTATGATTTACATCTACTGAACTATGCTCGAATGTTGGAATTAACCTAACTGAATCAGACAAGAGTTTGATTACAGTAGATTAGAGAACGCGTCAATAAATTAGTGTATACGAGTAGTAACAATAAGACTACATGGTAAATATGTCATACACGACGAAGTTGTACTTAGATGGAAATACCTGATAAGGTATGAAGGAGGTCTGAACTGGTTAGCAGAGTCCTATATGGAATACAGAACAATTGGCGTTGTATTCGAGTTAATGAATAATTAGACAATAGATCTACACAGAAACTAGAATTCCTAGACGAGCAGGATCGAAATTATCTTTTTCATAAGAGAATAAAGTAATACGTTATTCACAAGGTACACTATTAACGCACATCAATTCAGGCATAATAGGGGGGGGGGGAGACTGAGTTCAAAAATAGGTATGAAATTGAGCGTAGATTCTAAGTAAAAGTGAGGGTCTTAGAAGGGAATCAATTCACAGTACCGTACACTTCAGCTTCAACTTGGTACACACATAAAATAGAATGGACATACACAAGGAAAATCTGTGAGCATTCGGCTTGATTATGAATTTACACTATTATGTAACGTATGCGTAGAATGAATGTGGATTATGAGTTTAGTAGAGAAATTAACATTAGATGTTGGGCACAGATCTACACAAAATTTAATCTGGTTACTACAGGATTAAGGCATACGCAATAAATGAAGGATCTTAGGCACAGATCAAGCACAGATATTAACCATGAATATTTACATATGTTACCTTACTTTCACACCAATAATCACAACGTAAGATACTCAGAGACACTTAGGGGGAGCTGGGGGGGGGGGGGTTGAAGTTCGAAAACAAGTTCTGGCCGACGTAGAGCTTAGGTTCGCCTGGCCAGACTTCAGGGCTGCTTCGCACCCTCAGGAATCCTACGTCCAGACGTCAGAGGCGCACAACAGGGCTCGTTGTAGGCTCGAGGGGGAGGGGAATGCAGTTGACACTTTTAGTCAGATGCTCCGGACTTTTCAGACTTAAGAACATTACCGAGGTGGAAGTGCTTGCTTTCTCAACAATTTCGTTGAGTAATTGTTCAGATATTTTCTGAGCTTCAACTTAGAGTACGGTAATTCAATGTTAAAGGGATATAGTGAAATCGTTGTGACATCAATAGTGAAGTAATTACTTAATTTAAAAATACATGGTGGTTATCAGAAGGTACCTAATCATCTAAAGTATTTTATTTAATACTCTGGGGGGAGTTACTAAGTCTAGGAAGGTATTTATAGCAGTTCTAGTGATTTTATTATAATTGGGGGTTATTTGAGAATCTGGAAATAACTCTGGTCTCCTCTAGGTTTCTGGGTTGGTCCAGAGTTCTTCGTAGCAATCTTGTATTGTAGATTCTAATGTCCCCCCTTATGTCGGTAACACTCAGGCCTTTGATGTGGAAATTGCATAAACATTTGTTCTGTGTACTGCACATCTGGCTGCTGGTGCAAGGAAGATTGGTGATTGGTGGGGAGGGTTTGAAACCTGGAGGGTGATTGGCTGACCTTTCCATTCTTTAATAGGGGTGACTGATCTAGGTGACTGTCCTTGGTAGACAGAAAACGAGAATGACCAGGTAAAGTGGGGTACTCCTCTGTTTCTTGTTTTTCCTCAACATGGGGGACTGGTATGGAATGGTGTCTTGGTTGTATATAACTCCGTTTGTCCTTCCTACTCACCTGTAGGCTGGCAATCCTACAGGTGTTTCCCAACCCCGTTCTATGCACTTCAAGTGCATTACCGCAAAGCCCACCGAAACGCCAACAAAATACCCTCATTGTTCCCTGATTGAATAGCAATAAACTGTATGAATATTCCCATGTTCAAAATATGCTACAGGGGTGCAATGCCTAGTGAGTTCATTGCTCAATTAGTTGCGTTCTGAAAGTGAGGGTCCGAGTCTAAGACGTGGGACAGTGAAGCATAATGGCGAAGCAACGTCAGATGTGGGACTGCTTCGAGCCAAGAGTGGGCAGCCAAGGGCCTCGCGTCTGCGATGGCAGGGTTGGCGAAAGGCTGGCTGTAGCTCGTGCTTCACTTGTCTCACTTCCTAGACTGGAACAATACTTCACGGGCTTCACCATGTTGAGTGGTGAATGTGCATGCTCTCAGCCTATGCCCGAGAGGGAGTAGTTCGAATATAGAACACAAAATCAAAATAAAAAATAAAATATATAAATATACATAGGCCTACTGTATATATACTGTATATATATATATATATATACCGGTATATATATATACCGGTATATATATATTGTTACGTATCTTGATCCTCAAGTGGTTAACCTGATGAATCTAGATAGCACAGAGATATATATTAAGGTATCAGTCAGCTGAAGGCAAAACAAAAGTAAAATCTAATAAAATAATTTCCAGTTGTTGCTTCCTTTCCTTTTGGATCTTAGGACTTAGTATCCTTTATTGACTGATACTCTTTAATTATGAAAAATACTGAAACTAATTAAAGTCATGTAGTATTTATAAAGAATTATTATTTAACCGAAGCTTAGTAGGCTATGGTTATGAACCGAATAAGTTATAGCTAAAGAAGGACTATTAATTTTATAAAAAGTCTTGAAAGATAAATATTAAAGTAAGAATATTTCTGTCTCTTACCCTTTTTGAAATGAATATAGTTTTCTTATATGTCCTTTTATTTATATTTAATGTAATTATTCTTGGTTCTTGTCTTACGTTAATAGTATTATATTATTATTATCATCAGGAGTAATATCAAAGTCACATAAAAAGTTAGATATATATTTAATAATTAGTTAAATGTATTTCTTAACCACTTAACATTGAGGATTGATTATGAGTAAATAAAGTTACAGGATCGCTTCATAGATTCGATTCAGGTCTCACTCAAATAATATGAAAAGCAAAATATAATATTTTGAAGCAAATAATTTTCTTCAGCTTAGGAAATCACTAGAAGTAATATTAACACAGCCATGTTAGTCTAAGGCGATATTACTAATACGAGACAATAGCATCACCGTACTAAGCACCGTTAAGCAATGTAAGCTTAACTCAAAGAAAATGAAAGAACTCGTAAGTATTAATATAAAACAATAGTATTACTTTCATCATAACCCAATTACTTAAAGAGTTGCTTTAGTCCACAAGTTAGTCAACTAAAATAGTTAAGTACATAATAGTAGCGTTAACGTTAATTCCCAATCAAATAGTTAAGTACATAAATAGTAGCGTTAACGTTAATTCGCAATCAAATAGTTAAACACATAATAGTAGCGTTCACGTTAATTCCCAATCACATATCTCACTAACCAACATAACGTAAGTGTTTACACCGAACACACTTAACACACATTTATATAATCTGACTGACAGTCACAATCCCATTATAATACTTCACCCCGTCTTCCTCCAGCTGCAAGTTCACCTTCCCCAACTCCAAATGAGACTGATTTGAATGCCCACAACTCGGGTCTTATATACCAAACAATGATGGTGTAGGAACGAATCAGGAGGCGAGTGATGGTGCGCGCTCCAATCATAGCTCCTCGAGTTGCATAGCAGGTGCCTGGTCCACTCACAGCTCCTGGCGTCGATCATACGTCATAGCATCGGTCATCGAGGTAGTTTGCAAGGGTCCCCTATGACGCACGCAGGTGTGAAGGCTAGTTTGCTGGTATGGGGCGAGCTGGTTTGTCCACTCGCTCGTTCGCTCGCTAGTCTGCTTCACCATTTGGGTAGTTTGGCTCCTTCAACTCTAATTCTAACTCTTAAATTAACATACAGGGCTCCGTATGTCAGACCTCCCCCTAGAAAAGAGTTTAAGGAGTATAGTACATAATATTAAACATAATACATAAATAGATTCACCACCAGATTGGCAACAGCAAGATTATAATGAGGATATAATAAGGATATCACCCAAAGTAGGCAACGTCTCCAGGTACCACATCAGAACATAGCCGGAACGTAGCTGGAGCGTTATTCGAACTGCAAGGCATTATCTCACAGCTGAAGGCTTGAAAGCGCACTACAAAAGCATGATATTTACCTCGCTACAAGGGAGAGCTATATATATATATATATATACATATTATTTGTTGCTACTATTTTTTTTTAGTTTACTACCTTGACATCCATCAAGCTTAAAACAAAATACCCCAAAACCCCCTTTCGAGATAAATCGACACCTAAATGGCACTAAAGGTCTCAAAATTGTCGAAGAAATGTGGCGAAAGGTATTACTTGGCTGAACGTCTTAACATTTCAAATGTAATGGGGTTAAAGAGGAGGCAGAAGGGGGTTCATAAAAAAAAACACCCCTTAAATCTGCCTAGCACATGATTATATTCCCACTTGTAGTTATCATGCTGATATTTTACTTTGTTCACCCATAAACCTAGGTGTATTAATTGTGTTTGTCGTATATATCGTCTATGTGATTTAGTACTCGATTCATAACTTATTGGATTTTCTTTATTACACATTTTGCGCTCTGTCTCATGCCCTTTGTTCCCACCGTTCTGTCGTCCCCCACCCTTGATAGCTATTACAGTTCCATCTCCGTCAATATCCACAAAGACACTCGTTCTCCCGCAGTTTTGATCCGCAGGAAAGGACACCCTGGGAAATCGTAAGCGAACCTGATCTGACAGAGAGAGAGAGAGAGGGGGGGGGGGGGATTGAATTTGCAGTATGATAGTATGAAAATGGTTTTCCCGTATTACTGTTGATAGAACGAAAAGTTTACATGTAGAAAAGGAAGATAGCGTTTTTATGTTTGTTGCACACACACACACACACACACACATACACGCACACACACACACAATATATATACATGTATAACAGTACGCCTGATTCTCCCATGCACTCCTCTCCTTCCTTCTCTCTCTCTCTCTCTCTCTCTCTCTCTCTCTCCAACACAACTTACACCTAATATTTACCTGAACTACACAACAAAGGAAACCCGAACCACAAACAGACTGTATCCCGGATCCCCCGAGATAAGAATCCATAACACCCACCACCATCGCCTGGAATCCATAACACCCACCACCATCGCCTGGAATCCATAACACCCACCACCATCGCCTGGAGACTGGATCGAACCCTTTTTTTGGTTCCCGGACACCTCAACCAGTAGACCAGTTACACCAGTAGATCTCAACCAGTGCCAAATCAACCAGGGCCAACCAAACCATTGTCATGATAAAGAATTAAACCTAACTCAGATCAGTGTGTCAAGTGAAGGCTAAGTCTATTATTTGTTGTCTTTATTATTGTATATGTTTAGCTAAAATTATAGTTTATAGTTTAAATCATGTCTTTGGAAGGGATAAAATGATCAAAACAATGCTAATTCGTGTTGATTTTTCTGCATTCCTTCTCCTAGTCATTCAAGTCTTCAAACAAATTGCTCCGGTCTCTACCTAACCTAACAGTATACGTTGAGTTGGCAATGGTTGAGAGCTCTTGGTTTAACCCCTTCAGCACGATGACGTAATTTTCATCTTATTCTTGTCACCATTAAACGATTTTCTTTAGCTTGTGATGTACCTCTGTGACTGAAATGGGTAAATACGCTCTCAATAAACTTTACATAACACATTCTTGAACAGCCAAAAATCGTCTAACTTTAGCCAGAATAAAAGGTAAAAAGACGCCATCGTTCTGAAGGTGTTAAATGGTCTACTGGTTGAGTTGTCCGGTCACCCCCCTCCTCACCCCCTCTTTTTGTTTTTTGTTTTTTTGTTTTTATACCGAGGCACGCGTGTGTGTGGTGGCGAGAAGCGATTTTCCTGTTTTCTTTCTGGGTCCACTAAAATGCCTGATAGGGTGGTGGTTAGGACATATTGGGAAGGTGGTTTTTCTTGTGTGTTGATTCTTTACACAGATGTTGAGTACCACTTCCAGTCTTAAAACTAAATTATCAATGTGTTGCACCATGTAAGGATAAGATGGAGGATAGGGATGGAGGGAGAGTTGTAAGGAAGGGAGGAATCAGGAAAGGCGAGAGGAATAGAAGGGGAAAGTGGCACGAAGGATAGGCAAAAAGTAGAAGATAGTCTTCATAAAATGGGAGGAGGTAATAAGTAAGATAGGGAGGATAGGGATGCAGGGAGAATAGAAAGGAAGGGTGTAGTCAGGGAAGGAGAGAGGGATGGAAGGGGAAAGTTACCTTACCTTGGAGTTACCTATGAGAGGTTCGGTCAGCGGCCTGGGCAATAGTTGCTTCCCTCGAGTCTGTTTGGTGCCTTTGCTTGTTAAACCAGACTATCCAAGTAAGCAGCTGCTGTGGCTGGAAGGATAGACAGAAAGTAGAAGAGAGTCAGGACGTTGGTACTGGTATTCTTAAACACTTATTTATCATCGCAGTGCCGCTGATGGACGTACTAATTAGAAATATGACATTACCTTTAGAAATAAGAAAACTAATTGGCGACTTTCTCTAAACAACATTGGTTCTCACAATATTCGTTCAGCATCAGGCGCTGGGAAGGGAAATAGTCGTTTAAGAATACAAGCATGAGAGGGTGGAACGGATGGGATGGGTTGCAGGAAGGGTGAAACAAATAGGCGAGAGGAAAAGAAAATAGGGGGAGGGACAATTTTCAAACCACAGAGAAGGGCGGCACGTTCCTCGATGCCACTAGCAGAATGGCGGAGGAATGAGGAGGGAGGGCAAAGAGGATTGAAAGAGGTTATGCTGGGAAAAAGGATACAGAAGGGGCAAGGGTACAAACGAGAGAGAGAGAGGGGAGAGATGAAAGAGATGGCGAGAGAGGGTGGCGAACGAGGGAACACGGGAAAGAAACCGATAAATAGATTAGGAATTTGGGGATAGAAATTTGCCGAAAAAGAGTTAACGAACATTACGAAAATGTGGAGAGGAAATATGTTTGAAGTGGCACACAAAATATACGAATTAGCTAGAAGTATTGAAATTAGAAACACGTTATATCTTGGACGAGGAGAGAATGGAGAACAAATTAAGATAGTAGGCTTTATACTCAGGCACAAGATAATAAGATAGTAACTGAGGCAAATTTGCAAATTTACGATCGTTATCGGAAAACTTGAAAACGATGCTAAAAAAATGCATAGTAAAATGAAATAGAAAATCCAAGGACGGCATATTAGCAAAAGATAGGCGTAGACTAAAACAAATTAATCTGACAAAAGGAAAACTAAACTGTATTATTGAAGGATAAAACTGTACAGTTTTCCCTCATAATTTCACACCTACTCAGTGTATTTGTGAATTGAAGGAAAATAGTATAATTGAATTATAGTTGTGGTTTGTCATACAGTAGTTAATTCATAAAAACAATTAACGGTTTTATAGCAAATTATTCGTGTAGAATAACAAACTACAGTATGTAGACATTATGTTAACAAGACAAATCTGCTAAATAAAACGAATGAAGGACCGCGAAAAGAAGACTCAAATATTATGTTCGGAGGGGAGAACGGTAGAGTAAGACACAAATCAATCCTTAATACATTACAATATGCTTAGAGGAGAAACCCACCACGTAAAACGAAGGGTGGACCACGAACAAGAAACTTCAATACGGTATGTGAGAAAAGCAGAATTATGTTTGTCAGAGAAATCGAATAGCCTAGCTTATGAGCGTAGAACAAACCAACATACCCAATATTGTTTGTATATAGAAGGAGAGAACCACAAAAGTAAAACGAATGTAGGACCGAGAAAGGAAACCCCAATACGTTAGAGGGCGAGAACCGTAGAGTAAAACAAATTGAGGCTCGAGAAGCGAAAGAGGATCGGGGAAGGGGGATTTGAGAGGGTGGAATGGTATTGGGGCTATCAGGAGGTGTGAGAGGCGGATCAAGGCCGCGATGGAATTTTGAGCAACCCAATTCTTGTTATTCGTACACCTGGTTCAAAAGTTTGTGTTAATTTCATAACAAATATTACCCTGTTACAACACAATAAGCCACAGTAAAGAGTGTTGAGCGGTATTTGACAAGTAGACAGAATTGATAAAAAAAACACCATCTGAGGAGGAGCACTTATTGACAATGTTTTGCAGATAGCTTCTTCAGGTCACTACAGGTTAGTGACCTGAAGAATCTATCTGCGAAACGTGTCAACAGAGTGCTCCTCCTCAGATGTTATTGTGTTTCTTTCTTTCTCCACAGTAAAGAGTATCTGAATGGGTGTCCCGTGGTGTATTGGTTAGCAATGAGGATCGGGGTTCAATTCTTCCTCGGGAAGAAACAATTGGGCAAGTCTCTTTACACCCTGTGTCTCTGGGTCACCTCTGAATATAAATAAATACCTGGTATAAGTGGATTGTTGTGAAGTCCCCTGTCGTGGAAAATTGCAAAGGGTTTAGTACCAAACCTACATACCCCGATAGTCATGAAATTCAGTAATAGGAGAGGCTGGGAATGCGATATTCCCCGGATGAATAACAGGGGTGCTATTGGTTCTCTGCGAGAGGGTTGGTTATCACAGAGAGGCCCACGTCTCTTTAACAAACTCCCACGGCGAGTAAGAGAATGAGGGGCATCTTGTTAGACAATTTCAAGAGAGCCCTCAATGTCGAACCGCAAAAAGTGCCAGACGAACCCATCTTCACAGGGGAGCGTGTTGCCCCTTCAAACAGTCTGCTGCACCAAATCACCACCCGGAACGAGGGACGGCACGCTCCTCGGTGCCACTAGATTAGTGGCGAACGCAACATTAGATGACCTTAGGTAGGTGGCGGTCCGGTAGTAGTTGGAAAGGTAGGCCTACCATACCGTTCAATTCACCCAGCCTTTGAATCCAGCAGGTCTGGTACTACTGTAGTTGCAATGGTACGGGACTGCCCATGGCACCCACCCTTCTAATCCAGATGTCGCCAATATGAATGCGGGCGTGGCACGAGATCCTGACTAGCCTTCGCTGACAAAGCCCGTGGAGTGTACTGAACAAGCTCTCTCCCCTTAGTGTTTCTACTCACTCAGACGTTAATGAGGACCTGTAGTGTAAATTTATGTGACTCGGCATTATTCCAGGCATAGACTACAGTAGATCTGGACTGGACACGAAAATGGAACTTTGCAGTAAGGGACCCAAAATCGGAGAACGAACCCCAAGTTCGAACCTCGAAACCGCCAATATTTTCGCGGTTTCGAGGTTTGAACTTGGCAGTTCTTTCTCCGATTTTGAGTCCCTTACTACAAAGTTCCATTTTCGTGTCCAGTCCAGATCTACTGTAGTCTATGTTCCAGGGTAAATTTACCTTCTCGACGGCATGTTCATGTCATGTCGTGTGTGTCCTGCCTGTCCATACACAGCAAGGAGTCTTTCAACAATACAGTATACAATGCACGGATGTTGGGCAAGCCCCGACGCCTCCAGCTCCCTTCCTGATCCCCTACTACTTCTTCTGTCCCCTTCCTTGCTTCAGGGCAGTAAAGTGATAAACAATATCGGTTGTCTCAAAGTGCCCTATGTTCACGTGACTGAAACTGTGTGTGGGCAATATTAGCATCGAACTCTTGATTTTGACTGAACGATCTGCCCATCTCGGTTGCATAACATAAATTCCCGGATCAGGCCAAGGCTGGGGGCGATAAAAGGCGGTTTAGGGTATTTTCGCGGCTTCGTCCACGTCTTTTGGCCGCACATATTTCGCCCACAAGTCTTTTGATCAATAGTGACTTCCCCCACTAGTCTTATGTTAACAGTTCCATGGTCCAATAAAGTTTGCATCAGCCGTTACTCAATTCGCCTATGTACAGTCACTCATACAAAATCGTGGACTTCACCTATATCTAAGTATGGAAGTATGTCTCGGGAAACAAATTTGTGAATATTATTTGTCTATGCTTCAGCTACAAAACTATATATACTATTTATTGAAAAGCAAGTTCCATCCAAAAAATCAATCTAATTAGATATAATTGCATAAAGAACAACATCGGGGGTCCACGATTTTTTATAAGTGACTGTACGCCTCTCATAGCCTACATCACCTGGATCGATTTGCCTACTGATTAAGATTTTGTGCAGTTTAAGAAGGATCTGGGGTAGTAAAAGAGTTAAGTGAGATAGTTGGAAGAGAGTTGAAAGCCCTATTAAAAAAAAGAAAAGAAAGTCTAATCTTTTTCTATTGGATTCCTTGCCCTCTTGAATTCACTTGGGGCCAACTTGCCTATGTACCGGCATCTCCAGGGAAAGCTTAGGGGGAGACAGGCCGTTTTTCGGGACCTTCTTTTCCCTCATGTTTAGTCCTAGCCCCACTAGTTTTCAGATGTTAAGAACTTTGGCCCATTAAGCTCGGGTCACACATACACGTTCTAGCGTCCCGTCCGGCCCCGACCTCTTAATAAAAAGCGCCTAGGCGGCGTCCTTTTTATGCATGCATAAAATGGTCCGTGTGGTTCTGGGCAACTGTCAGAAAACGTATTATGCCGGGACACCCACGGGACATACACGGACACACACAGAAGTTATTTTCTTGGTCGGGGACGGACGGGACGTTAGTCGTGTATGTGTGACCCGAGCTTTAGTTTGGCGATATTGATATTTTTAGCTTCATTTTGTTGTAAATTTTAAGATTTATCGTGCCATTTAGGTGTCGATTTTTTCCTGGCGAGTGATAGCAAGCCTGTAATTATAAGAGGAATCGGCCTTCGGCCGGGAAATTATTCTACCGAAAAATGTATAAATGTATCTTGAGGGTGTGTCTAGGGGGTGTTATTCTAAGTTTAAGGGAGGTCTAGCGAGAAAACTAAATAAATAAATTATTACAAGAATTAATAGAAAAAAAACAAAAACAGTCCGTCTCCCCTTAAGACTAGATTTGAAGGTGTTGTTTGGAAAATTATATTTATAATAGGAAAGATAGTAGAAGTAAGTTATGGTACTGATGAATTGTAACGTAAGATAGTAGAAGTAAGTTATGGTACTGATGAATTGTAACGTAAGATAGTAGAAGTAAGTTATGGTACTGATGAATTGTAACGTAAGATAGTAGAAGTAAGTTATGGTACTGATGAATTGTAACGTAAGATAGTAGAAGTAAGTTATGGTACTGATGAATTGTAACGTAAGATAGTAGAAGTAAGTTATGGTACTGATGAATTGTAACGTAAGATAGTAGAAGTAAGTTATGGTACTGATGAATTGTAACGTAAGATAGTAGAAGTAAGTTATGGTACTGATGAATTGTAACGTAAGATAGTAGAAGTAAGTTATGGTACTGATGAATTGTAACGTAAGATAGTAGAAGTAAGTTATGGTACTGATGAATTGTAACGTAAGATAGTAGAAGTAAGTTATGGTACTGATGAATTGTAACGTAAGATAGTAGAAGTAAGTTATGGTACTGATGAATTGTAACGTAAGATAGTAGAAGTAAGTTATGGTACTGATGAATTGTAACGTAAGATAGTAGAAGTAAGTTATGGTACTGATGAATTGTAACCTAAGCAGAAATAACAACCTATTTTCTAATCTAATCTTTCCTAAAGCATTACTTTACAGTTCGAGTGAAATATCCGGAACCGTTAATTAAAGGAGGATTCTACCATATTAAGCGTTATTTAGATAATATAGACAGGAATACAGTAAGAATATTATATAAGGATTGGGAATTTGCGGGGATGTAGAAATATAAGAGACGGGTAATATGGGAATGGTGAGGTTTGGCTAGTTTGACGCCTGAGAGAGAGAGAGAGAGAGAGAGAGAGAGAACTTTTGAGGTAAGATTTTCCGTATAGAAGAGATCGTATAACGTGAATCGGTTTCGCATTATGCAAATGCTATAATTTGTCCATGGTTGAGAGTTATTTATATACTAAGGCCAAGCAATTTGTTCTGTTCCGTAGAGGGAGAGAGAGAGAAAGAGCTATTTAGTGTGAGATAGTGACTGCGTGCGTCTCTTTAGATGAGATGAGATTGCGATGTGTAAATGAAATGAAGAGATAGTAACGGAAAGAGAAGGGTAGGCTGTGTTACAGTAAATGCATTAGTTATATGTGTATATAAGAGAGAAAATGAGAGCTAGAAAGGGGGGGGGGGTGTAGACAGGAGAAAGTATAGACAGAATGTAAGGAAGAAGAAAAGTAAAAGGCGATAATGTTATCGCATGAGTAATCTATTACGAGAGACTGATTAACCTACACACGAAGGAACAGACAAAACAAATATAATATTGTAGGAGAAATTTATACCACTACCGACTAACCGAAAACAGGGGCAGAAAAATAGTTTAAATTATTGTTAATTGCAAAGTTTTTTTTTTTTTTTTTTTAATAGGACTTCAGAGGTTGTCAACCCTATTGGATTATTAAGCCAGCACACATTAGTCAAGAATATCGTCAAGACTGGAGCCTCTCTGGGAAAAATTCCAGTCCCTTGATTGCAAAGATGATGATGATGGCTTGAGTAAATTAGGAGATTGCAAAGCTTGAGTAAAGAAGGATCATATATCGCGATACTGAGTTATTAAACCACGAAGGGAGAAGAATAACTGATTCCGGAAGATAATAAGTGAGCGAGTTACTGCAGCACGAAGAAACTAATTGTAATCATTAGTTAGTTAAAATAGAACTTCAAGAGGCACATTGTAAGTCAAGAATAGCGACAAGGCTGGAGGCCCTTTTGAGAACTCCCGTCCATTGTGTAATCAATCTATATATTAATTTCACTCCAACACGATTCTATGGGGAACAAACCTACCAGCCAACCTACATCTACTCTACCTGCCCGCCAAACATCAAGACTCCTAAGAAGAGGAACCCTGCCCCTGCTGAAGATCCACCAACAAAGCCAACGATCTCCTCCGAGCCTTCCTACCAGTCCTAAGCCGAAAAAGCAGAGACGACAGTTGAAGAAGACGAAGATGCTCAACATATATATACTCCCAACAACCAAAGACTAAAAATTAGCAAGGTGGTCCAGCCCACCAGCTTTCATCTCTACAACTCTTCTTACTCACCACTTTACCTTGGATTTCAACCTCTTCTTTCTTCACTAGTGAGACCCTCTATCTCACATTAAACTTAAAACTTGAAACAAACACTTCCAATAATAGATGCGAGAAAAATATATAAAAAGATGTAACCACAACACGAACACATATTTTTAGGTAAAAAAGGACTTCAGGGGCTTTCAACCCTATTGGATTATTAACACCTCCCGAGCGGCTAGGTCGGTAACTTCTACTACCTGCCAAGCGGGTGGTTTTACCCTAAACGACCTTATTTCCGTGCTCTTTTTCATGCATAAACAAGAGCCAGAGCATAATACAAGTATGTATCCGTGAAAGGGCGATAATTGAGCTTTACAATGACACCATAACCATCCTTCTACGATCACGGGTTGTCTTGCAATGATCGTGCAACACGAAGGAAAAATCCCTAAAATACGGTAATTTCCTGACATATTTCCCTGTCTAGGGAGGCAGTGAGTGTGGATGTGTGGAGGTGGGCCCAGTTCTGGCGCGGGAGCCATGCCGAACGGTCAGAGTCAACCTACGCTCCTCCCACCGCTCGAACTCTCTCTCAGAGCCAATTATGTGCTCAAAATTGCTACCGACTTAAGGCGGGCCCCGCCACATAGTCCTTTCTTCTCTAGACCGACTTAAGTCCGGCCCCGCTAAACAAGGGTTAAGCCAGCACACTGCTAAGTCATTAAAGTCAAGAATGACGTCAGGACTAGAGCCTTTTTGGAGAACCTCACTTCCTTGCGTAAACGGAGGAAATAACAACTAGTTAATAAGGAATTAAGAGGTTATCAACCCTATTGGATTATTAAGCCAGCACACTGCAAGTCGAGAATGACGTCAGGAATGGAGCCTCCCTGTGATAAATCAAGATACTAAATAGTGAAAAGGCGGTAAATATATAAGACTGAATAACCGAAACACGAAAGGGGCAGCCAAAGGGAAGCCGGGAACCTGACAGACAGGACGGGGTGGAGAAAATACAGCGAGGGATGAAAACCAGGTTAGCTTGGCATAATGACAGACAGGCCCGCAGAATCGATGAGATGGCCAGATAGAAAGAAGGTACGGTATGGTGGCCAGGAACGTATGTAAAAACGCAAATATGAGAGAGAGAGAGAGAGAGAGAGAGAGAGAGAGAGAGAAGGTTAGTGGCCCTATGGTAAAAATTAACCTGTCAATTCCCATATTAGTGCCCCTGTTGTGGCTAATTTTTTTAGACTGACACAGAGGTGTACCTTTTCACCACGGGCGACTTACTGGTTGAGTGGTCAAGTTTGGTAGCAGAGTAGTAGATGAGTGGAATGGGCTACCGATTGCTATAGTGGGATCAAGCACGATGCAGAGCTTCAAGATAAAAATTAGATGGGTGTGATCTGCCATGTGTTTGCCAATCGGCTTTCTGCAACCTCCCATTTCCTTATGTTCTTGTGCTGTAGGCTACATTGGGCCGCGAAGTTTTGTTTGCAGCGGGGAAGATAAAGGTCTGGTCGAGTTTGTGGTGTGTGTGTATGTGTGTGAGCGTTGCGGGAGAGAGGGGGTGGGGTACTCTCATGCTAACATCTAGATACAAAATATTAAATAAATGAGACAAATAAATAAATACTTAATATACATGAAGCCATACTGCTATCACCACTACCGCTGTCTACTCTTTCACCTGTATTTTGTATCTTTCCAAACCGAGGCAAATTCAATTAACCTTCATCACTGCATTTTCCAGTCCTAATGGGCATACGATACCGTAGCCAGGAAGAACAGGGAATCTCTATATGAAATTATGTTCTGGATTTGTGAAGATAACAAATATTTGTGTGAGATATACTGCAATAAATTGTCACTGCCTAATTTTTGTAAAGGAACATATTCTCATTTTAGTTAATAGTCAAAGCAGTTGACAATCTATTGGTGCACTTTTACTGTCATTATTTGAGGACCTTTGTTGTAGGTTAGTGCATTCATTATTAGTTTTACATTCTTCCTATATTCAAGCAAAATAATAATTGTGATAACATGTTTCATTAAGCACTTTAGGATATGATGACTCTTCTTAATTGTATATTGGCAATTGTTAGAAGATATATTAAGATTAGGAAGTATCTGAAACTTAAAGGGTTAATTGAGATCATGTATTCCCTCTGATTGCTCGAATTCTTTCCTAAACAACATAACATCGTAGAATGTTAGCCAGCATAAACTGTTAAAATGCGTCATAATCTTCAGGGGGATAAAATGTTCATATTATATAGTAACTTGTTTTGTGTTATTCATTGATCTAGTGTGTTGGCTTAAACGTAGATACACTAACTTTGGTTTTAAGTCATTATTATTGATTAGCCTATACCCAATTAAATTTACGCTTCACTATTTACATTATGTTTTTGGAAGTGATAAATTGTCCAAAGCGATTCAATTCCATGTTAGTTTCCCTATATTAAACCTTCGAGGATCATGACGTGTTTTGACAGTTTATTCTGGCTATCATTAGAGGATTTTATTCAGCATAGGGTGAACTTGTTGGAGCTAAAGAGTTATTTGAGATAATTTTAACCACTTTGATTCAGTTATCCTCTCTTAAATTACATAAAATCGTCTAATGATTACCAAAATATAACATAGAAAAGCGTCTTAGTTCCACACGGGGTTAATTCTAATATTTGTTTATTGGGCTTATTTATTTGCTCATTTATGTATCTGTGTATTATTTGTCTAGTTTCCTCCCTAGACCTCCATCAAACTTAAAACAAAATAAAAAATCCATTAGATTCCCCTTCTAAATTAATTTGTAATTTTGTTGTTGTAGAAATATGTCCCGGTCAAAGGCCAGTTCTTCCAAAATTACCGGCTCACTAACGTTCGCCAGAAAAAAAAAAAAAATCGACACCTATAGCACGAAAGGAATTAAAATTGACAAGAAAATATGGCGAAAGGTGTTAATATCGCCAAACTAATGGGCTGAACGTCTTATAATCTCAAGGCAAATGGGGCTTAACACAAGGGAGAAAGGGGCTCAGAAAAACGACCCATCTCACCTTAAATGTAGTACTGCGTTATCTGTAGGTAGGAAGGATGACTGTCAAGATCGCGCTGACAGGCAGGCAGACAGACTGACAGACAGACAAGGGACGAGGGATCACATAATATTATGGCACAAACATAACCCCCCCCCCCCTGCCTCCCCCTAACTTTCACCTCTGTAAAACCCCCCCCCCCCCCCAACCGTTAATGCTTTGTTTTTGCACTCATTCTACTCTATCTACTCTTCTCTCTCTCTCTATATATATATATATATATATATATATACTGTATATACCCATAACAAAATATATATATGAATATATGCAAAACATATATATATATATATATATATATATATATATATATATATAATATGTTAGTAAAGCCAGGTAATAAATTTTCTTTAATACATACGAGGTTGAAAGAAATGGCAATTTCTGCGTTGGAAATTTTATTATTCAAAGTTTCCAGGTCTCTGATGAGTTTTTCGCTGGGTGGCAGGAAGTAGATGAAGGAGATGAGCAAAATTCATGGTGGTACAGGGTTACATAAATGTAAATGATGATACAGGATATACGACGCCTTTCACTGGACAACCAGCATTATCAAGTAAGGAAGGAATGATATAAAAGGTAAACAGGAAGGGTATATAATTATAGAGGGTGGAGGATCAGAGGAGGCGAAAAACAGGGGCAAAAGTCTACTATAGGTGGAGGGGTATTCTGGGAAAGAGAAAGGGGGGAACCGCTTCACGCATGCGCATGGATGCGGGCTGGTGGTCGGTTGCTGGGGTCGAGGCTGATTGGCTGCGTGTCGAGGGGCGTGTCCTAAGTTGTGTGGCGCCTGCGGAAGACGAAGCTGAAGGAGGTAGCGAGGTATTTCATTGGGGGGTCATTGTTGGTACACCCAAAGCCCTCCCAACATTGACCCCCCCCAATGAAATTAAGATCTTCTACCGCAATTACATGTCCTCTGAACACAAAAAAGACGAGGCCGTCTTAAAAGAAATAATCTCAGAGCATGTCCACCCAACCAACCCGGAAAACAAAATCAAATTAATAATTTATTACAAATCCCCCAAGACCTCCAACCTCGTTCTCCGCAACAAACCAGCCTCCACCAAGATAAAGAGCCCGATGACCGACGATCACGTCATTTACCAACATACCTGTAATTATGAGGACTGTGGACCTCATTCCTATATTGGTATGACGCAGACTCGTCTTTCTCGTCGGCTAACTCTTCACCTTCAGGCTGGAGCCATCAAAGACCACTATCTCACCCCTAACCACCCTCACCTCACACGCAACGAGTTAGAGAAACACACCACCATACTCGATAAAGAAAGTGACCCAAGGAGATTACCTATACTCGAAGCTTTATATATCCAAGCCTTACATCCCAACATCAACAACCAAACTCTGGACCTTCAGATCCTTCCTTCTGCCAAAAGGCACATTCCTACAGGGCCTAACACCCCTCCTCGCCCCTCGGTGCCCTTGACGCAGCCCCCCGCGCTACCTCCTTCAGCTTCGTCTTCCGCAGGCACCACACAACTTAGGCCACGCCAATCAGCCTCGACCCCACCAACCAACCACCATCCCGCATCCAGTGCGCATGCGTGAAGCGGTTCCCCCCTTTCTCTTTCCCAGAATACCCCTCCACCTATAGTAGACTTTTGCCCCTTGTTTTCGCCTCCTCTGATCCTCCACCCTCTATATATACCCTTCCTGTTTACCTTTTATATCATTCCTTCCTTACTTGATAATGCTGGTTGTCCAGTGAAAGGCGTCGTATATCCTGTATCATCATTTACATTTATGTAACCCTGTACCACCATGAATTTTGCTCATCTCCTTCATCTACTTCCTGCCACCCAGCGAAAACTCATCAGTGACCTGGAAACTTTGAATAATAAAATTTCCAACGCAGAAATTGCCATTTCTTTCAACCTCGTATGTATTAAAGAAAATATATATATACCGGTATATATATATATATATATATATATATATATATATATATACAGTATATATATACAGTATATATATATATATATATAAATATATGCATAACATATATATATATATATATATATATATATATATATATACTTTTACTATATATATACGTACTTTAAAACACGCGGTGAATTGCCTATGATAACGCTCTTCAAATCTCTAGTGCTACCGCGGCTTGAATACTGTAGCGTATTAACATCCCCATACAAAGCAGGTGAAATAAATGACGTAGAGGGTGTACAAAGAAATTTCACTTCGCATATAAGTTCGATAAAACATCTACACTATTGGGAGCGTTTAAAAGCACTGAATCTGTACTCACTGGAACGTAGAAGAGAACGTTACCTAATAATATACACATGGAAAATCGCAGAGGGTTTAGTACCAAACCTACATACACCGATAGTCATGAAATTCAGTGATAGGAGAGGCTGGGAATGCGAAATCCCCCGGATGAATAACAGGGGTGCTATGGGCTCTCTGCGAGAGGGCTGGTTATCACACAGATGCCCACGTCTCTTCAACAAACTCCCACGGCGAGTAAGAGACATGAGGGACATCTCGTTAGACAACTTCAAGAGAGCCCTAGATGTCGAACTGCAAAATGTGCCAGACGAGCCCATCCTCGCAAGGGAGCGAGCTGTCGCTTCAAACAGTCTACTGCACCAAATCACCACCCATAATGAGGGGCGTCGTGCTCCTTGGTGCCGCTAGAGGAGCGTCGAACACATCCAAAGGTATCCAAAGGTAAGGTATATATATATGCGGGAAGATGTGGCAGAGTGGTCTTGCCACTGGTCTGGTAATCCAATGGACCCGGGTTCGAATCCCAATATGTCAATGGGAAGATATTATTGGGATGGAATTTGTGCTGTACCTAGTTTCAGTGCATCACCACAGTACACCGAAATGCCCCCAAAATACCCTCATTTCTCCCTGATTAAATAACATTGTATGAATATTCCCATATTATATTCAAAATATGTTACAGGGGGGCAATGCCTAGTGAGTTAATGGCTCAATAGGTGGCATGCTGAGAGTAAGGGTCCGAGTGTGGGGGATGAGGACTGTGAAGCGCAGAGGCAAAGCAGCTTCAGAGATGGAGTTGGTTCGAGCCGGGGTTCTTCGCATGTCTCACTCCCTAGACTGGAACAAGACCTCACGGGCCTCACCGTGTTCAGCGGTGTAGTGTAAAGGCTCTCAGCCTATGCCCGAGAGGGAGTAGTTGGAATATAGAAGAAAATGACATATGGAGATGCAGGACTGAGGAGTTGCTGACCAAGTACCAGGAAATGCTGGAGAGGATCAAGGAGAAGGGTGGATTTCCTGTGGTACACAGTATCCTGCCAAGAAGAGGGGTACGGAAGGAATGGTCCTCCAGGGCTATTGGTGTAAATAGCCGGCTGGAGAAGTATTGCAAGGCAAAGTCAATACCATTCCTAGATAACTGGACCCACTTCTATGGTAAGGATGAACTGTATGCCCAGGATGGAGTACATCTTTCTCGACTAGGAGTTTCGACCTTAGCCAGCTCACTGGACAAAATTGTTGCGGGGTTTTGTTAAAAAAAACCTGGGTGTGTAAGTAAAATACTGTCTCCATATGGAGCAGGTACTTCATGTGACAAAACCAGTGAGTAAATTAGAAATAATCAGTCAAGATAGTGCGGATATAGTGATGTGTAATAGTAGTATCGATAACACTACACATGTAACTGATAATAAAGATGAGAATACTGATAGAGTAGAATTTCCGTCTAGAGCTAGTAGTTCAACAGGAAGTAATAAGTTAGCTAAACACAATAGAAAATTAGTTGCAAATAAAAGTAATAGGTTGAGGGTATATTATACAAATTGTAGGAGTTTATGTAACAAAATGAAAGAACTTAGAGCACTCGTTAGCACAGAAAATATAGACATAATAGCGCTAACTGAAACGTGGATTAATACAGAATCTAGGCATTTTTTAGCAGAATTTGATATTCCAGGATATAGTTTGTTTAAATATGACCGAACAAGTAGGAGGGGCGGGGGTATAGCAGTGTTTGTCAGGAGTACATTAAAAAGCTGTATTAAATCAGGTATTAGACTAAAATTAATAATGATAATGAAAGTGTTTGGGTAGAGGTTAACGAAGGTAGTGAGACCATAGTTATTGGAGTTATATATAGACCGCCTAATATGAGTAGAAATGGCGGAACATCGTTATGGGAGGAAATTAAATAGCATCAAGGTTTAGCAATGTGTGCATTATGGGGGATTTTAATTTTCCGAACATTGATTGGCAGCACCAAATAGGCGACTCCGATTCAGTAGAGTTTATTGAGGTAGTACAAGATAGTTTTTTATTTCAATTCATAGATACGCCGACTAGAGGTATTAACTCCTTGCGACATATTATGTTCCAGTAAGTCCACGGAGGCGGGCGCCCGGTATCATTGCCACTGCACCACACAACTGTCAAAACCACACTGCTGGCCGTTAGAATTGTCGGAGGAACCTGGGGTTGCCACCAACCGACAGATCTTCATCTAACTTACCGGACTTACTGAGCTCCATATGACGCTAGAGCGTCATATGGACTTATTGGAGAGGCATGTAGTCCATATGACGCGATCGCGTCATATGAGTTTTTGGTCATAAGTTCCATATGACGCTATCGCGTCATATGAGTCGCAAGGAGTTAATATTCTTGATTTAGTTTTCAGTAACAATGAACATATGATAAATGATGTAGAGATTGGTGACCACCTAGGAAATTGCGATCATAAATCTATTTATTTTAATATACAATGGACATGGAATGCTAAAGAGAATATGACACTTATCCCAGATTTCAGAAAAACCGATTATGGTGGGCTAAGAAGAGACTTAAGGGTGGACCCTATTGTTAAGCAATTAAGTCAGGATATGCCAAGAGTTAAACTTGCCACCTTCATATAACCAGTTTATTGCTTCACTCCACAATGCTCAAAATAAATATATCCCTGAAAGAAGATTTAGATCGACGCAGAACCAACCAAAATGGATGACTAATAAGCTAATAGATCTTATAGGAAAAAAGAAAGGAATATATAGAAAAATAAAGAAAGGCGAAAATCATCTACATATATACTATCAGACTCTATCAAGACAGGTCAAAAAGGAAATCAGGAAAGCAAAAGAAATTATGAAATAAGGATAGCCAGTGACTCAAAAAATAACCCTAAAGCTTTTTTCCAACTATATAAATCTAAAGTAAGAGATGTAATAGGCCCCCTAAAAACTTCAATAGGAGAAATAACAGAAAATGATTTAGAAATGTGCAGTACATTAAATAGTCAGTTTCTTTCCGTTTTCACTAATGAAAATTTGGCACAGATTCCAGAAGTCAATATGGTATATAGTGATAGTATAGAAAATATGTTAAGTACAGTTAGTATAAGTAGAAATTATGTGCTTAAGGAAATTGACAGATTGAAACCTCAAAAATCGCCTGGTCCTGACGAGGTATATGCTAGAGTATTAAAAGAATGCAGAGATGAGTTAAGGAGCCCATTAGCATTTTTATTTAACAAGTCATTAGAAACAGGTTTAGTTCCAGAAGTTTGGAAGCTTGCAAATGTAGTTCCGATCTTCAAAAAAGGTGATAAATCGATAGCATCCAATTACCGTCCCATTAGTCTCACATCAATCATAGGAAAGTTGCTAGAGTCTATTATTGCTAGGAAAATTAGAAGCCACTTAGAAAAATTAAACAAAAAATTCTTCTCAGCATGGATTCACTCAGGGACGTTCTTGCCTTACTAATTTGCTTAGCTTTTTCTCAGAGGTATATGAAGCAGTAGATAGTGACACGTCATATGATATTATTTATTTAGATTTCAGTAAAGCTTTCGACAGAGTCCCTCATGAGAGATTGATGAGAAAGGTTGAGGCACATGGAATAGGAGGATCGTTGTTGGGATGGATTAGGTCATGGCTAATTGGTAGGAAACAGAGAGTCAGCATAAATGGTACCAAGTCAGAGTGGGGAGCAGTCAAAAGTGGTGTCCCCCAGGGATCGGTGTAAGGTCCCCTGTTGTTTCTTATATACATAAATTACCTAGATTTAGGTATAACTAGTAGGATAAGTAAATTCGCAGACGATACTAAAATGGGGAGATCAATTGATTCAGATAGCGATATAGAGTGCCTCCAAAGGGATCTAGATACCTTACATGAATGGTCAGTAAATTGGCAGATAAAGTTTAACATTGACAAATGAAAGGTATTAAAGATAGGGAAGATGCAAACAAATGTTAAATATAAACTAGCTAATTTAGAATTAGAAAATTCAGACTGCGAGAAAGATCTAGGTGTGTTTGTTAGCAATGATTTGAAGCCTAGAAAACAGTGTATAAGCGTTCATAATAAGGCAAAACAGGATTCTCGGGTTAATCTCTAGGAGTGTGAGTAACAGAACTGCTGATGTTATCTTAAAACTTTACTTGTCATTAGTGAGACCCCATATGGATTATGCTGTCCAATTTTGGTGTCATTATTACAGAATGGACCTAGATTCATTGGAGAGAGTACAGCGTAGGATGACAAAAATTATCCATAATATTAGAAATCTTCCGTATGAAGAATGGTTGAAGAAATTAGGTTTACATTCGTTAGAGAAACGCAGAGTTAAGCCACTTACACACATTCACGATGTTGGTCCCGATGTACCCCGATTTGAATATCGGGACACAACGTGGTGCAATCCCCAACGTGTGTCGGGGAAGTCGGGGAGCGTCGTGTTACCCGCGGGACGTGGCAAATCGGGCTTGGCCACCAAAGTTTTGGATTTGTTCAAAAATTTTGCACGATGGACTTTTGGCGTGGTACCATTGGGTAACGTCGGGTACAACGTGTCGATGACGTTGGTCTGGCGTGTCTGCATCCGGTTTCATCGGCATCGACGTGGCGGCGTCGGGGTATAAATAGTTATAATATATTACAGTAAAAGTCATGTAATCCGAATGGCAGCGGACCGACAGTGCTTCGGATTAGTGGAGTATTCTGACAACACTATAAATACGCACATGATGAATAAATAAAGACCTGATATTGTATAGGCCTATACCGTATATACCGTATATAATATTTGTTACGTCCTGGGATATATAAACACTGGGCTCTTTCTATTGGACTAGGTATGCGGCAACAAGCAACAACGGAAAACGCTAGATACAACCCTTATCTATAAACCCAGGCAACAAACCACCCTAAACCGTCAAGAGTCCTGCCTGGACAACAAGGTATCCTATGACTCGGTTACAGGGTGCACGCACTATAGATTGCTGATAGTCAAGCAGGCTATATAAAAGATCACACAACTAAGTTGACTTAAAGCTTCAAGGAGAAGATAGATAACGGAATTAAATTGCAGAAACAATTTAATAACAAACTAGAAGAAAGTACATTTAACATTACGTTAATTAATACAACTAACCACCCCTGCGTGAAAGAAGGTGAAAGCAAACAGTCCTCAAAACATCGTACAGGTAGACAAGATGCAGGTTTCTAAACTGCATGCGGCTACTGTAGGATCTGATGCTTAGCAAAGAAAGTAAGTTACGGAATTAGAGAACTCTTAACTCATAAGCAGGAATAAATACTAGTGATAGGCCATACAGTGTATAATGGCATAGGTATAATTAAATAAAGGCAGCAGCTCGCAACATAACCACATACAGGTGTGCTTCTCACTCTTAGTCAGGCAAGCCTGCTCGGACAGAGTCTCTAAGACACACCCTGACTCCCAATGCTCACAAAAACGGTAAAGTGTGGCACAATAACAAGCATACAGAAATAATAAACCCCTAGCTGTTAATCTGCCAGGCGGCAGAGGTCTAGCCGGAAGGATATAGGCTTCGGATACCCGGGCTGAGCCACCTGCTCTAGCCTAGGGACGTTCCCAAGTCGGTGCAACAAAATTACTCTAATTGAAAGGGTGCTCTCTTGAGAGACTCAGATCCCAAGTATCTGACTCTCTCCTGGCGACCCTAAAACAAAAGCAAGACGTGCCAGCGCAGTGCTGAGTGGACTAGGCAAGGGCCCTCACACAACACAACACTAGACACACAGGGACACATACAAGAAAATGCCCCCAGACTCCCACTGGTATCCTAGTAAAGTCGTGTGGGTCCACAGGACTCGCACCAGCAGACTTTACTTAAAGGATCGCAAAAAGCCTCCCCTCCGGTCTAGCCCCTGCTAACCTGACACAAGAACACACTAGCAAGCATGAAACCACCAAATATGAGACAACAAAAAAGCTTCCTAGGTCTCAGTAACAATTATGTCTCTGCATAAAGCCCAAAATCCTATCTAATTATCTGAGAGCTCGTCGTTAATACAATAATAGATATAAGGTCTATCAAGGGGATGGGATAATTAAATAGATTGGTGAAGTAGTGGAAGAAAGGTATACAAAGTAAGAGAGAAAGTTTCTAAGTGGGGTTGAGAGGGATAGATATCAAGGGGGTCCGAAGGGTACGACAGTGAGGTGAGCTCTGAGCCTTGAATCTGTCTGGACCCCACCCTAGGCATGCGAAATACATCCCATGCTATTGGCAACACTCAACACAGTTGCCGGGTCAAAATCCTCTACCCCTTGCGTGAGTAGAAACTAAGCCTAACGTTGCAATCAAATTGGCAACATCAGGCTTGTCCCAAGCTAGACTCTCCGCGCGAAGCAACGTCCCCCAGCCGGTCTCTCTCTCCCGCTCGTCTCCTCCCACTCTCACTAGACTTACATCTTATGTATTATAATGAAACAATCAACTATCGAGAATAAAATATACTAAGATGCGTTGGTTAAGAATAAGGGCAGCTTCAAGCTGTGAAACAACATAAGAATATCCCAGACATTAGTTACATTGTCGTAGGATATATACTAAGGAAAAGCCGGCCGGCCGGCTGCCGCCAGCCGGTTTCTAAACGGCTGGGCAGCCGACGCGCGCGCATGCCCGCACGTGGCTACTATGCAGGAGCGTCACACCTTCCCCAAGATATAAGACCCTTGACTAAGTTCTTCATATCTAACAGAAAGCTTCTCATAGTACCACACACTGTTGCGACACAAGGCACTATATATAAACAAAATAAAGACTGTTGCGCTCCACCGAGCAAGTTCAACTAACTTAGCGACAATAAGCGAAAACATTCAACTTAGATACTGCTACAACATCTTATACAAAATTCAACACGTTATAAAAATAAAGAATTTTTATAAGGTTTTTGCTTTTTTTTAATTTGTTTTTTTCGGCTGAACTACAGTGACACCCTATTTTCCTCCACACTCAACCCTCAATCCTGTGGCAGTCTAACCAACATCAACCACCCTCGAAAGACAATCCGCTATCACGTTATCAGAACCGGCAATATGGCGTATGTCCAGATTATACTCCTGAAGCATGAGTGACCACCTGGTCAGCCTCATATTCCGGTTATGAAACTGATTCAAGAATTTCAGAGGATGATGATCAGTATAAACCACTACGACTGCTCCGAAAGCAGGAACATATACATCGAAGTGCCTGAGCGCCAGCACCTATCACCAGGAGTTATTTTTCAATTACAGAGTAATTCCTTTGTGCACTATTGAATTTTTTACTGTAAAAACTCACTGGATGTTCGATACCTTCATCATCTGTCTGTAACAAGACAGCCCCAGCCCCTACGCCACTGGCATCAGTCGCCAGCTGAAAAGGTCTGCTGAAGTCCGGGGCCCTGAGTATGGGGTGGGTACATAACAGGTGTTTCACCAAGGAAAACGCCTCTGCACACTCAGGAGACCACCGGAACTTCTTGTCCTTAGAAAATAAGTCAGTTAATGGTGCAAGTACAGTCGAATAGCCTTTGATGAAGCAACGATAATAGCCTATCATACCTAGAAACCGCATGATTTGTTTCTTAGTCGTAGGCTGGGGAAACTGATCGCTGGCTTTGATCTTTGTCTGTGGAGGGCACACCTGACCCATCCCCACCTCGAACCCCAGGTACAAAACTGTGGCTTTGACAAAATCGCACTTACCCAGGTTTACCACCAAACTTGCTTCATTCAGTTTATTAAAAAGCTGTCCGATGTGAGCACAGTGACTGTTAAAATAATCGTCGTATAATATGACATCATCTAGGTACACCGTACAGTTGGGAATGTCGGCTACAATGTCGTTCATTAATTTCTGAAACGTTGCAGGGGCATTTTTCAGCCCGTAGGCATAACATGGCAACGATATGTGGCACCGTCCACCACAAACCCACACACCTCTCGCTCTCGCTCAGACAAGGGCACTTGCCAATAACCCTTAACAAGGTCTATCTTAGTGTAGAACTTGGCTTTTTCTATCTTATCCACACTGTCGTCCACGCGAGGGAGAGGGTAGGCATTTGTGGGGGTTAAACCATTCAACCTGCGGAAATCTATACAAAACCGCACCTTGCCATCTGGTTTGGGCTGCAGTGTGACGGGGGAAGTCCACCTTACTGCACCCTCAGAAATCAGCCCACGTTTCAGCATATAATCCAGCTCTTCCCTAAGTGCTGGTAATTTAATAGGGGGAACACGGTATGGCACTGATTTAAAGGGCGGGTGGTCCCCAACATCGACATCGTGCACCGCTTGAGTAGTTAGGCCAGGATGCTCCACGAAAACAGCTGGGTTTGAATCAAGCAAGTGCTGCACAGCTACACGCTGTTGCTCAGGCAGGTGCAATATCAGCTCGTGAGCCACTTGTCTAGAATTCCCCGCCCACTGATCCGCGGAAACATGACAATCCCAATTATCCTCCCCCGCAGCTTGACTGTCCCTTCCTCCTTCTCCACCACGATCGCTGCAGATCAACACCGGGACAGTGAGAGGCTCGGAGGGGCGCCTCACATACTCTTTCATCAGATTTACATGGCAAAGTTGGTTCTTTTTCTTACGATCAGGAGTAGCTACTAAATAGTCAAGATCAGAAACCTTCCTTACAACCCGATACGGACCAGAATACTTGGCAGACAAGGGGTGTCCCACCAGAGGCAGTAGTATCAGTACCTCCTGATCTACTTCAAACTCCCTCAGCTTCACCTTCTGGTCGTATCTGTCCTTCATCTGAGCATGTGAACTCTTAAGGTTCCGACCTGCTACCTCCAAGGTCTTTCGCATTCTCTCACGGCTTTCAACTACATGCTTTAGAAGCGAGCATGGCTTTGTGACTCCCTCCCAGATCTCCTTGACTATGTGGAGGGGCCCCCTGACCCTGTGTCCAAAAACGAACTCGTTCGCTCTCCCCAGGTACTTCTCTCGCAGCAACTAAAACGTATGGGAGACCTAGATCCCAGTCCTTCCCATTTTCCATGCAATAACACCGCAACATACTCTTGAGAGTCGAGTGCCACCTTTCCAAAACTCCCTGACTCTCGGGATGGTAGGCAGATGACACCACAGACACTATCCCATGTTGCTGCATGGTCTGCTTAAACAGAGCAGAAGTAAAATTGGATCCCTGATCAGACTGGATCTCCTGAGGGTAGCCATAACGAGAGAAATAGACAAGTAGGTTTTTGACAACAGTCTTAGCCATCCCGTTGCGCATGGGGTAAGCATCTGGATACCGTGTTGCTACATCCATTACAGTTAGTAAAAAAATTATTGCCGGCACTAGTGGGGGGCAATGGGCCAACCATATCGATAACTACTTTGCTGAAGGGCGGCCCAATGACAGGGAGGGGTTGTAACGGGGCTCTCGGGATGACCTGATTGGGTTTCCCAACAACTTGACAAGTGTGACACTGTGACACCCATGACACGACACTCGCCTTTAACCCAGGCCACCAGAAAAGCTTGCTCAGAGCTGCCTCCGTCTTACGTGCCCCCAGGTGCCCTGCCAAAGGCACATCATGAGCTAATCTCAATAAGCTCTCACGGCACACCCTCGGTACTACTAACTGGTCCACTAATCCTGACCCGCCATCCCACTTTTTCTTGGGATCCTGATGTCTCCGATACAAGATCCCCTCGGACAAGAAAAAATCACCAGGCTGCGCATCCCCATCGCTCTCCAGTTCGACAGCACCTTACCACACGCCCTGACTTCAGGATCTTCCAGCTGCAAGGAACATATATCAGCAGGTGCGAGATTATCCAAGTTCATCTTAAATAATTTATTTCCACCTCCAATGTCCCGCTGAGCCATCCTTTCCTCACACTGCGCATAACGATGCTGTCGCAGAGTCTCTTCCTGCCCTGCACCTGCACTAGCGGTGACAGGCCCCGGGGCCTCTCCAGACTCTAACATAGGTGCCAATAATGAGTCACCAAGAAACACTGCCGGCTCAAAACTCTCCAATTGACCAACACTTCCCGTTTTCTTGTGACCTTTCCTCCGCGGTTTGATAGACTGAGGTGGTGGCTGCAAGGCTCCGGATGTCTGAGAACGCGTCACAACACACGCCATGGTTTGTACGCTACACTTCTCAACCCACTCCTGTTCCTCCCTACTAACGTCGGCCGCCTTCTCGGCAACGACCAAGGGTGAAACCTTAGAAGCAGGCACCGCAAAGTCGTTGCCGAGGAGGAGGTCGACGCCCCAACAGGCAAGTTCTCTACGATTCCTACATCCAGCTCCTTCGCCACACCACCCACCTCCAGCTCCATCCGCACCAGCGGGTAGGACTTCGTAGCATTGATCCCCTGAACTACCACCACCTGAGCAGCGTTAATCGGCCTACCAGTAAAGTTCTTTAACAAGGTCTGAGAAGCCCCCGTATCACGCAATAGCTTAACTCCTCGCCTTTCGCCAGCCCACCTCACAAAACCATGCCCTCTATGACCCCCAAAGACGTTGCGGACAGGGTTCGAGCCTTCCGGACTCTTGAACACAGGCTGTGTCCCAACCTCTGACGAACTACCCTTGGCAAACTCAGAAGATATAGGCGACACCCCTATGCTGCGGGCCAATGACACAACCTTGTTTGGTGGCTTGTTCGGACAAGCATTTGCAAAGTGACCCTCCTTGTGACATGCAAAGCACTCTTTACTCTTTGGTTTCCCTTGGGAGTGGGAGGTACCATTAGACTTCTTATACGGGACGGTATTTGGTTTATGTTCAGTTTTATTGTCAGTGCTAGATGGTTTTGTATATTAATGTGTATCAAAATTCTTGGGAGGGGGAGGGGTACGATCCTTTGCACCCGACTCACTCCTAGCTGCTGCTCCGCACCCTCGAATTAATGACAGTCGGAGATCAGCCATTTCTGCTGCCTCCTGGAGAGTTCTAGGATTTTTTTCCTCTATATTTAATGTTAAGTCCCCGCCTGTGCACTTAAAGAACTGCTCCAAGAGAACCAGCTCACTCAACTCTTCAAAAGTAGCTGCCCTCTCGGAACGCAACCAATGTCGTAGTGCATCAGACAAGTCCCGGGCGTGTTCTAGGAAGGTACTATCCTTGCCCTTAGTAACACCCCGAAACTTCAAGCGGTAAGTTTCTGGTTGTAACTCATAGGCCCGTAGCACAGCCTTCTTTAGCTCATCATAAACTACACAGGACTCTAAAGGTAGTGCATCATACGCTTTTAGCCCCTTTCCTAGGAGTCTTGATGAAACTAATGCTGCCCACTTTTTTCCTGAGGCCACTGGTGTTCCTGACACTTCTTCTCAAATCGCATATAAAACTCAGACACACATGATTCATCGAACACAGGAACTAGTTTAAGCAGGTGCGACAATGGTTGTTCCCGATGTCTGTTACCTCCCCCAATATTTCGCCCTGTTACCTCCACTCGAGAGATCTCCAGCTCCCTGTCAGCCCGATACCTAGTAGACTCTGCCTGCAGTTCAGCCTCTCATATAGCTGTTCTCTCTGCGGCCTCAGCCTGAGCTCTAGCAACCTCAGCATGCACACTAGCCTGTCTCTCGGCAGCCTCAACCTGAGCTCTAGCCTGTCTTTCAGTAGCCTCATCCTGAGCTCTAGCAACCTCAACCTTGGCCATCTCAAGCCGAAACAACAAATCTG
This sequence comes from Paralithodes platypus, assembly GCA_032716605.1. Taxonomy (NCBI): domain Eukaryota; kingdom Metazoa; phylum Arthropoda; class Malacostraca; order Decapoda; family Lithodidae; genus Paralithodes; species Paralithodes platypus. The sequence goes on along the minus strand of CM064552.1, from coordinate 32,131,481 downwards.
GAGTCAACCCTTGAGGAGGGGAAGGTGCATTTAATGGAGGGGGTCCCTGTGATTGAATTCCACACTGCCATTGACCATCAACTTGGGGGTATGTACTAAATTCAGGCACCCTGACATTTGATATGGGGGTAGAGTGGAGGGGGGGCTGGGGACCGGGGCCTCCAGTCGCCTCTCCACCCAGGTCTCTCCCTTTTAAACCCAATATCAAAGTCCTCAGCTGATCTTTCCTCATGCCACTTAAACCCTGGTAACCCTGAAGACCTGCCACACACTTTAAGCCATACTTATTCAGCTTCCCTGGCAGCGGTAAGGGGCACCTCTAAAAATCTTCTAGCACCCTCCTCGCTATCGACTAGCCACTCCACAGATCTTTCTCCCTCCGAGCCCGTATCGTGACCTGACCCATCACTGTGTTCCGATGTATTAGACATGTTTGTGTACTGCAGTAATTATCACGGTTATAGAATGTGCCTTATCTCCTATGCAAGTATGTATATACTAATGTTATTAAAAGTCTTTAATGTGTTATATTGGTTGCTCCAAAAAAAAAACTCTATGTCCACTGTATTCCTCTAATCATAAGGAATCTCAAAACAAATGACCACTATATTCCTCTGTTCAGTAAATCCTATGCAAGGTCGCCATTTGTTACGTCCTGGGATATAAACACTGGGCTCTTTCTATTGGACTAGGTATGCGGCAACAAGCAACAACGGAAAACGCTAGATCCAACCCTTATCTATAAACCCAGGCAACAAACCACCCTAAACCGTCAAGAGTCCTGCCTGGACAACAAGGTATCCTATGACTCGGTTACAGGGTGCACGCACTATAGACTGCTGATAGTCAAGCAGGCTATATAAAAGATCACACAATTAAGTTGACTTAAAGCTTCAAGGAAAAGATAGATAACGGAATTAAATTGCAGAAACAATTTAATAACAAACTAGAAGGAAGTACATTTAACGTTACATTAATTAATACAACTAATCACCCCTGCGTGAAAAAAGGTGAAAGCAAACAGTCCTCAAAACATCGTACAGGTAGACAAGATGCAGGTTTCTAAACTGCATGCGGCTACTGTAGGATCTGATGCTTAGCAAAGAAAGTAAGTTACGGATTTAGAGAACTCTTAACTCATAAGCAGGAATAAATACTAGTGATAGGCCATACAGTGTATAATGGCATAGGTATAATTAAATAAAGGCAGCAGCTCGCAACATAACCACATACAGGTGTGCTTCTCACTCTTAGTCAGGCAAGCCTGCTCGGACAGAGTCTCTAAGACACACCCTGACTCCGAATGCTCACAAAAACGGTAAACTGTGGCACAATAACAAGCATACAGAAATAATAAACCCCTAGCTGTTAATCTGCCAGGCGGCAGAGGTCTAGCCGGAAGGATATAGGCTTCGGATACCCGGGCTGAGCCACCTGCTCTAGCCTAGGGACGTTCCCAAGTCTGTGCGCCAAATTACTCTAATTGAAAGGGTGCTCTCTTGAGAGACTCAGATCCCAAGTATCTGACTCTCTCCTGGCGACCCTAAAACAAAAGCAAGACGTGCCAGCGCAGTGCTGAGTGGACTAGGCAAGGGCCCTCACACAACACAACACTAGACACACAGGGACACAGACAAGAAAATGCCCCCAGACTCCCACTGGTATCCTAGTAAAGTCGTGCGGGTCCACAGGACTCGCACCAGCAGACTCTACTTAAAGGATCGCAAAAAGCCTCCCCTCCGGTCTAGCCCCTGCTAACCTGACACAAGAACACACTAGCAAGCATGAAACCACCAAATATGAGACAACAAAAAAGCTTCCTAGGTCTCATTAACAATTACGTCTCTGCATAAAGCCCAAAATCCTATCTAATTATCTGAGAGATCGTCGTTAATACAATAATAGATATAAGGTCTATCAAGGGGATGGGATAATTAAATAGATTGGTGAAGTAGTGGAAGGAAGGTATACAAAGTAAGAGAGAAAGTTTCTAAGTGGGGTTGAGAGGGATAGATATCAAGGGGGTCCGAAGGGTACGACAGTGAGGTGAGCTCTGAGTCTTGAATCTGTCTGGACCCCACCCTAGGCATGCGAAATACATCCCATGCTATTGGCAACACTCAACACAGTTGCCGGGTCAAAATCCTCTACCCCTTGCGTGAGTCGAAACTAAGCCTAACGTTGCAATCAAATTGGCAACATCAGGCTCGTCCTAAGCTAGACTCTCCGCGCGAAGCAACGTCCCCCCAGCCGGTCTCTCTCTCCCGCTCGTCTCCTCCCACTCTCACTAGACTTACATCTTATATATTATAATGAAACAATCAACTATCGAGAATAAAATATACTAAGATGCGTTGGTTAAGAATAAGGGCAGCTTCAAGCTGTGAAACAACATAAGAATATCCCAGACATTAGTTACATTGTCGTAGGATATATACTAAGGAAAAGCCGGCCGGCCGGCTGCCGCCAGCCGGTTTCTAAACGGCTGGGCAGCCGACGCGCGCACATGCCCGCACGTGGCTACTATGCAGGAGCGTCACATATTCCATAATCAACTTATATCAAACGAGTTAATAATTTCAAATGAAAAATCAGTGTGCCGGTATGATTACCGAAACACGTGTGTGTTAATTGTCGAGTAAGTGTGTGTGCGTGTGCGTGTGTGTGTGTTATTGTTCTTGTGTGGCTATATAGACCGCCACTGATACACGGTATGCAATAAATGTTATAATTATGCTCTATGGAATTGAATTTCATTTTACCTAATACAGTAGTGTTTATAATAGTAAAAGCCAAAGGAAATACTAAGTGTTATTGATTAATTTAACACAAGGTAGTGTTTGTGTGGGTGGATGGGTTTAGATAGAGGAGATTGTTCCTGTGTTTTCGACGATTCCATCCTTACACAAGCTATGTTTATATCAATCCTTTTGCACAAGATAGGGTTATATCAATACATTTTACCTTCCACAATTAGAGAAAATATGATTCATCACGAAGTGTAGCCTACCTGTGGAGATTAAACGCTGTTATATATACTATATGAGATATACCGGTACCGGTATATCGTTTTTTTATCGTTATTTTTATTTTCATACTAAATCACAGCAATTGTTTCCGCTGAACATGATGGCGGTGTTTAGAATATGCTATCATCAATATTGGATTTTATAGAAATACATCTATAACGATAGTTTTTTGTTTTTATAGAATCCCAGCCGCACCAAAATATTCGCTCTCAATTGGTTTTCACCCATAATATTTTTATTTTTTATTTTTATTTTTTTATGAACGGCAAGAGGAAAGGTTATTATATAAGATTTCAAAAAAAAATATATAATAATTATAATATGTGGAATTTCACCGTAGGTGAAGGTTACTCTTCAGTCCGCCCGTACTTTCCCTCTCCATTTTCACCGATAAAATGTGGGACAATGAATATTCTGTAAGCAAGTGATATATAGGAGTTTTCATTAGCTTTCTAATGGTACATATATGGCCAATGTACGATCAAAACTTTTATTTGTCCTGAATAGTTTTTGTCCGTCGCCGCTGTCACCCACTGGTAAATATTTTCGCTTCACTTCATGGTCTATTTACATATAATTTAACGTTCGATACAGTTTTTAGATATTAATTTCGTATACCGGCAATTAATACAGATTGTTATTTACGAAGAACCAGCTCTCTACGACAAAAACTTGATTTTATATAAAAACATTTATACGCCTATACCTTACAAAGAAATAATTCGACCTTATCTTACCTTAAACTTGACCGTTGGTTGAACGTAATACCTTTAACACCATATGTATTGACGATATCTGTCAGGCTGATCACCCCTCGTGATGCGTTCAATCCTGGTGCCCTTATTACCAAAAAGATATAAACAAGCTAGAACGAGTTCAACGTAGAGTTACCAAAATGATACCTAGCCTAAAGAAACCATACGAAGAGCGTCTTAGAGAATTAAATCTATTTCCTTTAACCCAGCGCAGATTAAGAGGTGACTTAATTCAAGTGTTCAAAATCATCAAAGGCATCGACAATATGAACTGCAGTAAGTACTTCACTATCGACCAATCTAATTACACGCGGGGAAACGGTTGCAAAATTATTGGTAAATCTTTTAACTCACACGAATCTAAGAATTTCTTTCAAATCGAGTTGTCAACTGTGGAATGGGCTTCCCCGAAACGTTATAGACTGCATCACCGTTGATTCATTTAAACTCCGCCTAGACAAATATCTCGCATCAAACCCGCGACTGACTACGTTTGTAAATGAACAACTTTATTTTATCCCCCCCTCAGTTACTAACCCATCTGTCCCCTACTAACTTCCTAATCCTGCCACGGACATTAGTTCCAGGGCAGTAGTTCCCTTTCCAATGTTCCCTTACCCACTCTAAACCACTGTTTGGACACTTGATCCTCAGTGTTTTGGAGGACAAGCAACCTAGAAGGGTCACTAGAGCTGTTGTTGCTTGATTTCCTTTGTACTCGTCGTGTTCCCCTCATGCCACGTTGGGGTACGTCGGGGTACGGTTTTGACCGGAATTTTGACCGTTACACCATTGACGTGGCGCCGTCGTGTTGCAACCGTGGTACCATCTGGCCCGTCGTAGCACGACGTGTCACCGTCGAGGCTTCGTCGTCAAAACGCATACATCGTGTCACTGTCTCTGCCGATGTACCAATTTGTGTACCTCGGGCTACATCGGGACCAACGTCGTGAATGTGTGAAAGTGGCTTTAGAGGGGATATGATAGAGGTGTTCAAGTGGGTTAGTGGGATTAACAAAGGGGACATGACTAATGTACTAAAGCTCAGTGATAGCGAAAGTACTCGTACCAATGGTTTCAAATTAGATAAATTTTGTTTCAGAAAAGATATAGGCAAATATTGGTTTGGTAACAGAGTTGTAGATGGGTGGAATGGACTACCAAGTGCTATAGTGGGATCTAAAATGGTAGGGAGCTTTAAGATAAAATTGGATAAGCATATGGACGAGAAGGGTTGGGTGTGAAGGAGGATCAGCGAGTTGGGCCAATCAGCGCTCTGCAGACCCCCATAATCCTGCGGTAATCTCTAACCATTTTGGTAAGATGATCCTCAGGGTATTAGAGTGTTGAGCCTATAATTGGGCTTTGTAATTGAATGGGTGTATGGGACAGGGATCTGCCTTGCTTAGGCCAATCGGCTTTCTGCAGACTCCCATTTTCTTATGTTCTTATGTAAAAACAGTGATTTTTTGTTTATGTATATACTGTATATATATATATATATATATATATATATATATATATATATATATATATATATATATATTAACTGGTAATTATGTTTACATCCATCGATGTTTATACAGTAGCTCTAATAATAGACCGAAACTGGCAATGATCAATTTGCTTAGCTCAATTCTCACTTCTCTCCCCTCCATTCTTGTTCTGTCATCTTGATTTGTTGCACTTGTCCTCTCTTCTCCTTTCATGTTATGCGTTTTTGTTTCTTATTTTTTGTATGATCCTCTCCTTCTCATTGTTCTTGTTCTTCGTGTACACCCGTGGACATTTACCTTGTGTTGTTTCGGCCATCCTTCTGTGGCCTTGGCGAGAGCTGCTCATCCGAGTATGTTTGCTGACAGTGTTTGATGCAGCAGGCTATTCGAGGGGACAGCTCTCTCAGCGAAGCATGGTTGATCAGGCACCTACTTGAGATGGTTGTCCAAGGATTTCTTGAAGACTTCCGTTGATACATCCATCAGGTTTCTCACGTTCTCTGGCATTTTGTTGACAAGACTCGGTCCCCTATATACTGTATATATACTTTTAACCCCTTCTTTACCGGCGACGTCTTACTTCAATTTTATTGTATCTATGTTTAGTCAATGTTGTGCAGTTTAAGAAGGATCTGTGGTAGTATAAAGGGTTAATAGAGATGCTTCGAACCTGTTGATTGATGGAGGCCCTTTTTAAACTGCACCCAAATAGTCTAATAGTAGCCAAAATAAAGTTAAAAAGACGTATCCGGTACATAAGGGGTTACCCACCTTGTGATTATCGTTATGCATTATTGCATATTTGAAGCAACCAGTTTACATATAAAAGATTAAAAGTAATGCAAGTATAAAATTATTAATTTGTGCTAAAGAAAATTTGGTTGTAAATTGATCATAAACTTAATTGTATAGTGAAAATCGTAGGGGAGTTAAGATCATATGTACAGAACATTCCTTTTGTTCACTGATTACCTTACTCCCCCCCCCCCCCTCTCTCTCTCTCTCTCTCTCTCTCTCTCTCTCTCTCTCTCGTGTGTTATCCCCTGTTCTCCTTTCCCCCTTCGCCCCTCTAAATATAGACGGAGGAGGGAGGGGGAGGGAATCAGATGACAGAGCTCCAGGAGACATTATTTCCCTGCCTTTATCTCGGCTTACCCAATGCCTCCTCTATACACGGTCTGAGCCAGGACCCACACCCTGTTGTGTGTGGGTCCTGGTCTGAGCGATAGGTCCGTGACGTCACAGCTTTAAGTAGACCGTCTCCCCGCGCTCTGAGCCGCTCTCCCAACTGAAGTGATTTTAGTTCAGTGATTCTCCCTTACCACCACTCTCAACCCAAGACTTTCCCTGCAATTCACTAAACCCTACACGTCCCTTTTACAGTAGATACTTCTGACTTGCATTTGCCCCTCACATACGTATACATTATTTTGAAAACTAGGTTATGAATATAAACTGGATAAATATTTTTAAATCATGTCCATTTCATTATGGGGAGGTATTTAGTTTGTTCCCTAGACCTCCATCAAGCTTAAAATTACACCCCCTTGAGTCCCTTTCAAGATAAATTTGTACATTTTTCGGTAGAAAAATTTCTAGGCCGAAGGCCGGTTCATCTTAAATTACAGGCTCGCTATCGCTCGCCAGGATAAAATCGACACCTGAATGGCACGAAAGGTCTTAATATGGGGTGAAAGTTTTTAAAATCGCTAAACTAATGGGGCAAACGTCTTAAAATCTCAAAAGCAATGGGGCTAAACATGAGAGAGAAAGGAGTCAAGAAAAAAATCCCTCAAGTGGAGACCTCCCCTTAAGCTAAGCATACTGCAAGAGCGGATAAAAAGTCACAAAAGAGACACGATTTCCAAATGTTATTTACATGAATATCGCCATAAATATCATCAACTCTTTACATATACAGTTCAATCGCCCACTTTTCTTCTCACACAAACTCTTTCATCAAGTTTTACTTCTAACTCTCCACCTTAATTATATTTTAAATCCACTTAACTCTTTCAACCACTTCAATCACAACCACATCAATCCACCCTCCACCGCAACTCATTACATTCATTGTATTGCATCACTTAAGGTGGCGTCACATGAGCTATTTTTTTAGAAATTGTTTGGAGCAATTAAGATATGATGGCTTTATATATACAGTATTAGAAGAAATAAGACACCTAAGATAATGTACATTAAATCTAGCTTTACTTAGTAATTTCGAAAAGCCCTGAATGTTAATAGAAAGAGCTTGCCCAAGGACAATTGCCAGAAACACACGCACATGTGACTCAGCCTTTAGCCTATGTCAAAGTCTGAAGCTTCCTCTTTTTCCCTGACAATTTATTTTGATTTATGAAGTCGTTTTCTTTAGCACAAACATTATTTAGCAAGGCATTTGTAGAAGACCAAAGTATAATTTTTTGAATTTTATCTATTCTATGACCATCATCGCAATTGTTCAGAGGGAGGAAGGCATTATTCTCTATCAGAACATTAAGTGTAATCTCCATGGCTACATTTCTTTGATTTACTAATTTTGAGAATTCTGAATTTTGCGTAAGTTTGGTAATGACTATATAATTATACATAATAATATTTAGAAAAGAATCATCAGGATATAGCAGAGCTCCTCTGCTAATACCCTGTATGTAATTGTGGTTGTCTGGAAGGCTACCTACATCCTCATTACTAATAAGTAAGTCTTTGCAAAATTCAAATTTAATTTTCTTTGACACGGCAAAGCAACAGTAACCAGCAAGATAGGTTATAACTTTGAGATAATCCATACATTTCTCAATATCATCATCCGTTACCTCTATATCAAACCTATGCATGTGTAGCAAATAATTATTTTCCATTTTCTCCCACTTTTGCTCTTCAAAATCTTTTAAATCAACACTGGTTATGGAACGGTATCCTCAGTACTGACATCATCTTATTTTTTTTGTTTTCACTCTCAAACACTTGCCGAACAGATATGTTCTAATTGCAACCTGCAAGCTGCCGATATTTGCCGAACCTCGCCTCCAGTTGATCCGTTTGAAATGTTCCTGGCAATATGTACTAATTTTCTATCTATCTATATATCTATGGCCTGACACCGTGATCCCCGAAGGGGTGGCCACGAACGAACCGCCCCCATGCACCTCTGTCCCCAGTCAGTCGACGCCCCTCCCCCCAACCAGCACCGCCTTCGTTCATATACTTCCTCACTCCATCATTCCACCTCTCTTTCGGTCTACCTCTCCCTCTCCCTCTCTGTCCCTCCACCTCCTTTCATTTTAAGTTCGCCTATATGTAATATGTAATATTGCAGTGGTTGTATATTTGAGAGCAGTAAATGTTTCATTCATCAGTTTTCCAGCTACTTCTGTCATGCCATCCCAAAGATTTAACCAATTGAGAAAGTAATGCAAGAATATATATTTTTCATCAGTTTCATCATTAGTCAATGGGGCAGCATATTTGTTATTAAGACGAATACCTTTATATGTAGATTTGACATTCATTACCGTCCACCAAACATAGATTATTTGTATGTATTTTGCAACATCTTCATAACATGGCAAATTATGTTTTTCTCCTAGAGTTAGTAATGCATTAATAGTATACTCATTGCAAATTTGTACAACTAAATTGACATTTTGTTTTTCAAGATTTGAGGGTGACAACGACCTTAGTGTAAGCTTATATGCATGTTTAAGGAGCGAATCTGCTTCTAGAGAGTGAAGTTTTTTTAGAGTAGTGAAAGGAGCATTACAAACTCTAGTTACTGAATCACATACGTCCTCAAAGGAAAAGGGTGGACATTGCATGCACTTATTACAATGTGTTTTATTAATCCAGTTATTTCTAATACATTTGAGTAAATGTATTGAATCAAACATAACAAATAAAGGCCTTGATTTCTGTGCTGGATGACAATATACAGTGGAACATTGTGGAGGCGAGTGGAAGTATGACATGGCTTTCCTATTGATGGAGTTATTATCTGTTATGACACATATCACTTTGAAACCTATCTGTTCTAATCCAATAATGATCCGCTTTATGATAGTGAACAGAGTGTGTGCATTCATAGTATTAGCTGGTAATAGGTGAACATCATTACATTTTGAGGACAGACTATTTACCATAAACACAAATGCACTTTTTGCAACTCCAGTACTGTTAAAAGCGGACCCAACAACATTACCTCCTTTATAATCAAAATATTGTTTCATGTGAATTTCATCAATCATTAGTGTTACCGTTATGTTGCTTTGTGATAAAAATTTATATTTGTTCTTAATATACATCAGGAAGTTGCTATTATGTTGTTCAGCTGTTGGGCTTAAATTTTGTGATTAGCGTCAGCCTTCTAACAGTAGAGTAGCTAGGCAAGATTAAATGTCCTGTATTCCTCAATAACCTATAACCTTGGAGGGAGCAGTTATATAGCAGGGATGAAAACACCATGAACTCTGATGAATAGTCCAGTTTTTTTAGGGTCATTAAGTGAAGCTGTTCCCGTATTACTTTCACAGTATTTACATATTTAGATGACTGTCCTTGTAGAAGTGACAACACAGATATTACAAGTTGCAATAGAAAAAATACTCTGCAAGGATTAGCAGCGGGTTCTTCAGTGTCACACTTGTTTAGGTTTGTTAAGAGCTCCTCGAGAGAATCAATGTCATTGATGCATGAAGGAATGTTGTAGTGACCCAATTTCTGCATCTCGACTTCACGTACAAATACCTTCACTGCACAACTTTCATCAACTGTCATGGACAATGCGATTTTAGGATAAGGCATACGTATGTGGCATATCAAGACTGATTCCTGCGTTTTATTTACTGTCCAGTATTTATCCAGACAATTTAGTTTCTTTAGCAATTCGTCAGTTGTTTCGAATTTTCTTTGTTGCTTATGCTGTAAATCATCAGCAACACTTTCTGCAATCGCAGACTGAATTGCAGCTTCCTCCTTTCTGCATCTCCTTACATGTGGAGCTTCTCTCATAGCGGTCGTTGTTGAGAGATACGAGGGACAGTTAGGCAACTTAGATGGAACTGCTCCTTTACGAATCCTTGGTTTGCCTAATTTAGCCGTAAGCGTCCTTCCAGTTCTCTCATCAAAGTATGAAGACTCCCTCTCTATATCATCTGGATGGAAGTGTACTTCACACACCTGTAAATAGGTGGGAGTGGTGTATGTTACATATATGTTTAACCCTTTATTGGCGGCACGCAACTTATGTTGTGTGAAAGAAATTTGGACTAAGTGGCGGTTCACAACTTATGTCGTGTGCCATTTTCAGCACGTAATGTTGCAGAGAGAGAGAGCTGAGCGGTGTGAGGAGCGTAGTAAGGCTATGACCGTCGCACACCACCGCGGTGGGCCAACTGAATGAATCCCACCCTCCCCCACCCTCACGCACTCGCTACACAGGGAATTATGTAGGGAAAGTACCTAATTAAATGGTTTTTGCACTCGTGTTGCGCGATCGTTGCAAGAAAACTAGCGGTCGTACAAGGATGGTTGGTGTGTCATTGGAAAGCTCTGTTTATGCCCTTTCAGGGATAGATACTTGTTTTACGCTCTGGGTCTTATTTAGGCATGAAAATGATCACGTAAACAACCCTATTTAGGGTAAAAACAGCCCGCTGGGCGGTACATATAAATTACCGCCTAGGCCGCTCGTTAGGTGTTAAATGTATATGTTCGTGATTTAAATAGTGTTGATAGGCGCATTTATATATATATATATTACCATCGCGCACAATTTGGCTCAGTAACATTTTCTATTGATTAATATAAGTAGGTAGTATATAGCCTACCATTTACCACCACAAAAAAAAATAAAAAATAAAAAATAAAGGCCTAAGTATGTAATCTTCTCTACTACAGACACCCTGCAATATTTTTGCAATATCAAACAAAATATGGTCAACAAATGGTTGCTAAACGTAAGATTGATGGCTATTTTTCTATTACCCTAAATTAATATCCCTAAACTAATATCCTTACCCATGCGGTACGCATGGGTAATAGGATAATTGTGTACATATATATATATATAATATATATATATATATATATATATATATATATATATATATATATATATATATACGGTATATATATATATATATATATATATATATATATATATATATATATATATATATATACAGTATATAATTATACTGTACAAAAATCAACCCTTCATCTTCTCTCAATATTCTTGGTGTCTCTTTTTCTTCTGCTCTCATTTGGAAGGACCATATTACCAGTCTTGCTAAGGCAGCCTCCCAGAAGCTGGGTGTGCTCAACTGCCTTAGGGGGTTCTTTTCCCCAGCACATCTTGCTCTGTACAGGGGCATAGTGCGTCCTTGTATTGAGTATTGTTCATATGTGTGGGGAGGTTCCTCTCACACCGCTCTCCTAGACAAAGTTGAAAGGAAGGCCTTTCGTATCATTAAATCCCGTCCACTCACCAACTCTCTGCAATCTCTCTCTCTCCACTGCAATGTTGCATCTCTCTCGCTATTCTATCACTACTATAATAATCTGTGTTCCTCAGAGCTTTCCCAGTGCATACCACCTCCTTTACATAGGGCACGTGGTACCCGTCTTGCAACTCAATCCCACCCCTACTCTGAGTAACTCTCCAACCCAAGAGTGAGACTTTACTCTCAAACTTTCTTCTACTCAACAGATGAGCTCTGGAACTCTCTCCCAGAATCAGTCTTTCCCTCTTCCTATGACTTAAATTGCTTCAAACTCTGTGTGTCCAGGCATTTTGGCCCGATCGTCCCTTGATTTTGGCCCTGTCACTCTTTCAACTATGGGGGAGGCACTCACTATAGGCAATTCTGCCTTTTGCCTCCCTCAATCACATAGAAGAAAAAAAAAATATATATATACAGTACAGTATAATAGTAATAATAATAATAATAATAATAAAAGTGCTATTAACCCAGAATATTATTCATATACTGGATGACATATGCTTAGAAACCGTAAGTTGTAAATATAAGAAAAGCAGGAGAATCAGAGAAAATAGAACAAGAAAAGGGAGGACTATTATAGTTTATATTACTGTAGCTAATTTCAATGTACCGGTATATAAATTATAATAAACTGGCTACTACGATTTCTATAAACAATACCGTTCTTGCAATAGAAAACAAGTCTTAAAACATTATTCAGATACTTGTATATGTAAGTATATAAAGCTTTTGGTGTGTAAAAATACCGCGACCTTGACATTATTGTGGCCGCCACTTCACCGTGACCGTCGCCATATTTGGGTCCTAGTTCAACTCGCGCTTACCCACATTCTCAGTTAATTTTTACCCTCTTCTTCAGCATCTGATATTCAGTATATTATCTAAAGGTTAATACACTTGGAAATGTAATCATGGGACAATAAAACTAATAAATGTACTTACTTTGCTGTACTGATTAGGTGTATAATCCTTTCGTTTTATAGCTCTCGTCCACTGAGCTGAAATATTTCTGTCTTTAGGGAATGAAAATGCACACACTTTAGGCCCATTATCATAGTTTCCTTTGCACAAAGGCACACAGCACGTATAGGGCATCGTATTAAGAGTATTTCAGAGAGTTAAAAGTCTATATATTCACGAATATTCTATGTCTACGAAAACCTAAGCACAGGAACAGTTCAAACACGCTGCCAATAAGGTCACTGAACAGTTGCCAGTTAGACTAGTTGTCGAGTTACCAATGCGGCTTTAGGATCCCGATCTCCTAATGTTCGTGACGTAGAGGTCACGTGACAAATGGTCGCGCAGGCCTTGTATAGAAGAGGCATTGGCTTACCCCTTTCTTCTTCGATTCTTTTATTTTTCTCTTATTGGTTACTATAGTCACTCAAAGATACGAAGATCCCTGGGGGTGAGCCAGGTAGTCTTGCGCGGTGGTGCTAAATATTTAAGCATTTAACAACAAATATTTTTGTATATTCAGGTTATTAACAACTTTATCTTAGCTCCAATGATTAATTATATATTATATAATTTAAAAAATTATGTGGTGTTATGAATCATATTATTTTTAAGGGTATATAGAAGGACTGTATACAACATTTGGCACGTTTTTTATGCCATCCTGCCCCTGTTTTGTTTAAGGTGCGGTTACTAGGGGATCGTGGAGCAGCCGGGTATGAATGAGTTGCGACGCTGCCAAGTAATGGTGGGTTCACACATTCACGTATATTGCTCCCGTCCGGCGTATCGCCAATTTATGTAAAGACGCGAGTAGTTTCTGCCGTTGAACGCCCGTTCTTCCACGTCTATTGCACTTACCGACAGACGTAGCGTAACGGGGCCAGTGTTACGTCAGACGTAATGGAGTCGTATTGAACTACGTACGTGTTTGCGACGTGCGTAAGCATAGCCCCGTTCGACCTCATGGGCTGCAAGATTTGCGGGAACACAGGCCACGCCCATGCCACGCCCCCTCAAGACCGGCGTAGCTGAGGCCGCACGTCTTGGGATTTGTTAGGTCGTACCTGGACCGGTTCTGGCCAATCGTAGGCACACCCCGTCTGACCAAACACAGACAAAGACAGTCTTTGTCAACCACGTAGGTCTGGGTTGGAATCTGGGAACTACAAAAGGGCAGCAATGGCCACACCATTCCCATTCCCAGTCCTTCATCGGCACCATGAACAACATCGAGGAATTCATCCTGGAGGAGTTACCCGCTGAGTGCCAGCCAATTTTGAGGTGTGCTTCTGCCAGTGCCAGATTTTTTTTTTTTTTTTTTGGCTAAATCTATTAAGTTGGGAGAGAAATGGTAAAAAAAACACTCCCCTCGCCAGAAATCAGGTCCCCGATGGTCCCGAAAGTAGCTGAAAAGACACTATAGACTACAGAGACTTTTATGGTATCGGAATGTATGGGTGGGAGGGTGGTTTTTGGGGTTGGTTGGGGGAAGGTAGAAGGGTAATTGACTTGTGTTACACATATGAAGCCGATTGGTGAGGTAGTTTCGCCACCACGGATTTTCCTTTTTTTCCTTTTCTTCGTACGGATACGCTAGAAGTGGGTGGTGGGAAGCGGTTGGGGGTGTGGTTGGGGGAAGGCAGAAGGGTAAGAGACTTGTCACACAAATATGGAACCGATTGGTGCAGTCGTTTCGCCGCCACAGATTTTCCTTTTTTTTCCTTCTGACGGGACCGACAGTCAGCGAGTGGGTGGGAGGAGGGATTTGGGATTTTTGTGGTGGGTAGCCTAAAGGATAAGGTACATGTGGTAAAAATATGAAAGCCATAGGTGCAGTCGTTTCGCTGCTACGATTTGTTTTCGGCAGGGTGCAGAGGGTGGCAGGGTTGGCTTGTTGGTTGCTGCTCCGGTGTGGTGATAGGTGTGACTAGCGGGTCCCTCGCTGGTCCCGTTGTCCCCTCGTACAACGGTGCCGCGTCTTCCCGCCAACCCGCAGTGCGGCGGTTCTGCCAGATGCGGCCTAACTAACGTATACTTCCACGTTCGACTGGAACTTTCTACGATTTGACGAGAGCAGCTCTCGTCTGACGGGGTAGCTGCTACGTCTGACAAGGCTGCTCCGGTCAGACGTGGTGGCCAGGTCAGTCGTAAGTTTCCCCGTCTTTTGACATATGTGAGGGCAAGCCACGTTCCTGATTCGACTCGAATCAGCAACCGCGCGGCCTTGGCCGCACCCACAACATTCCCGACCCACGTGGGCTACTCGTTTCTACTCGCGCCATGCGAGAGTACCCCCCCGACTGGTCGTAATTTAATTTACGTTTTGCGTATTATGCCATTACGTTTTACGTAATCGGTTGCCAACTACCAATATACCTTCGTTTACAACAGACGGGAGCTGACGGGAGCAATATACGTGAATGTGTGACCCCACCATAAGGTGAGTGCGGTTACGTACGCACGCACACACACACACACACACAATCTCCCAGATTCAATATACCACAATGGAAGCCCAGAGAGAGAGAGAGAGAGAGAGAGCTGGCAGCGCTTTAAATGTCTGGGATTTTCACCCAAACATCTACATTACCCAGTTGAACTGGGGCATTTAAAGGTCAGCTACCATGTAAGGTAAAACTCTCAGTCGCTCCAGTGTTCTTCATAGCCAGGCAAAGGAGATGCTATATAATGTCATCAGGTATTTCCTACATGAGAAGGCAAACAGAGGACCTTTATTAGATCCCTCAAAAGCTTATGCTCGCACCGCCCAAGCTACCAATGTCTGTGTATCAACAGTGCAGCGAATTTGCTCCAAATTAAATCATGTGTATACATTGTATACATTAATACCCTTAACCCTTCCAGAAACACAAACGCCTTTCCCTTTTATTTTCTGGTTATTATTACACTATGTTATTTAGATTAGAAATTATATATGGACATCAGAACAATTGTGCCACTCTGTATCCGTGGAATTCTCACAGACCCTTCCTAATATGTATACAATCAGATTCCATGTAATTTCTCAACCAGTAGACCATTTCAACCAGTAGCTCTCAACCAGTGCCAAATTAACCCAGACCAACCAAACCAGTGCCAAAATATAGTACTAACCTAACCTAACCTAACCTAACCTAACCTAACCGTATTGGTTGATTTGGTACTGGTTGAGAGCTACTGGTTGAAATGGTCTACTGGTTGAGTTGACCGGTCACCATAAATCATCCATGATAGTCAGAATGAAGTGTATAAATGCGTCGATCAAGATTCTGAAAGGATTTGAAAAGGGCGTGAACATAGGGAAAAAGAAAAGAAAACAAAAATAGGAAAAATTGGGATTGGGCCTGCGTAAATAGATAGATAGATAGATAGTGAAAAGTTGATATATGAGTTTATTTTTGTTTTCCTTCTCAATGCGATTATAGAGAACGTTGGTTGGTTTCCCGTTTTCTTAATGGTTTGTTTTGGTTTAAATGTGGCACCACCGCATGAGAAAACTGACTATTAACTTACCTACTCCAGGGGTCTTCATACCTTTGAGCGACTTATAGTTGCAGATTGATATGCTGTCTCTCTCTCTCTCTCTCTCTCTCTCTCTCTATATATATATATATATATATATATATATATATATATATATATATATATATATATATATATAAATATATATATATATATATATATCCTATAAATTCCTTCTGGCAAATTTCCAAGCCCTGCAAGGTTATTCGCTTCTAACTATTTTCTTGTACGGCAAATTGCCGGAGGGTGGGGCGAGAACCTTCATCTTTGGTATCCTGTCCTTCTGTTTTCTCTTAGGGTTGGCATCTGTACTAGGATTAAGTTCTGGCCACTTCGCAGGGATAGTAAGATCTCTGTGTAGCCAGTGTATCTATGCTAATCTATGCAAATCTCTCTCTCTCTCTCTGCATTCATTTTATATCAGCTTAAGATTGTTTCATGTTGCATAATGTAGTTAACATTTGTTAAGTATCTCTCAACTCTTTCTTAGTCATTCTCTCTCCTAAACGTGTGGGAGTGAGGGAGTACAGCCGATGATGGTGTTGTTGGAGTCCTGGCCTGTCACATACACATACTCTCACTCTCATTCCTTTAACTTTGGAGGGGACACCTGTACATACACATAAATTCCCACAGCTGTATAAAATCGTCTAATGATGGCCAGCATAGACAGTTATCAAAACGCGTCATAATCTTCATGGGGTTAAAATGTATTACATTAATTTTATCAAGAGTAAATGCTAAAATATTAGTTTTCTATCAAAATAAAGCGACTCTATAATCTTCTACTTTCTTCTTTTATATTCTGCTCTGAAAAAGTCAATCGAACCGCTGACTTCCATATAGCTTTCCTAATCAAAATAAAATCTAATAATAGCTAGTCAATAGAAAACAAATGCGTTCTCGAATGCTGAAGGGGTTAACCCATTTAGTACAGGTGACATCCTTTGCTCTGATAACTATAAGACGGTTTTATACAGCTTAGGAGGAAATGTCTACCCTCTATAAGAGTACAGGCTATCTCAATTAACACTGTTAGCTATCATATATCCTCCCTAAGCTCCATAAAATAGTCTAATTGCAACTGAAATCAAATGAAAGAGACGTCGCCGGTATTGTAAGGGTTAAGAAAGACATGGATATGGATAACGAAAGTGAGTTCACTGCTCAATAGGTGGCATTCTGAGAGTGAGGGTCTGAGTCTGGAGGGTGAGACAGTGAAGCACTTGAACGAAGCAATCAGCGGCTTCAGAGATGTAGCTGCTTCGAGCCATGAATGGATGCTTCACATGTCTCACTCCCCAGACTGGAACGAGACCTCACGGGCTTCACCGTGTTGAGCGGTGGAATGTAAAGGCTCTCAGCCTATGCCCGAGAGGGAGTAGTTAGGGTGTATTGAAACAACACTTACAGACTGCAAGTGCTAAGTGCAGATTAAAAACACAAGTTCACTTTATTCTATAATGAAATATAAAATAATTAAACATTAATGATTTACAGGATATACAGTAAAATAATCAGTGTCGTCCAAGCATCCCCAATCTCCTAGTTTATACCCAGGAATGTTGAATTATAAACATAATTAGTTTTCGGGTTGACATAATGTAATTTATGTTCCCTTTATAAATCGTTTACAACTAAAATTATTTTCTGTTAATATCAAACATTTATCTTTCTTTCAACATAGGAAACACCGAAGGTATCTTGGATGAAACAAATTACGATCTTCAAGTGGTCTGTAGATATTACTGTCATATGTTAGTAATTATTACCAATGTTGAATGATAAATAGAACCACAAAATGAGGGCATTATGAAGTTATTGCCCAATGTTATTTAATGCATTGTACAGTTGTGGATATTTATTCATATACAAACATGTTCGAAGCGGTCTCGTGTCTAATTGAATCTCCTAACTAATTTATACTGGGTATTTGAATTTCAGAGATTCTTTTAATCAGTTCGACACTTCTAAACCGATCAGAATTAATTACCACTGCTGTACAGTCACGAGCATAAATGCTGCGACATCAACCAGATAACGTCAACTCCTTCATCACTAGGGGTTTATACTAAGCTGAATAAAATCGCTTGACGGTAGCTAGAATCAAATACAGAAATAATTGTGAGTTTGAATACAAAGTTTTGCAATACCTTTGGAGACAAAGGGGCGAACATTATTTGGTTGGTGTCGCAGTATTTATGCTCGTGACTGTACATGTTCATTACAGTGTAATAAGAAGATTAATTGAACAAAATACTGTATAATTCCCACCAAGTGATGTAATAGAGTTTTGAAAAATGATTCGAGGCTTTTATGAAGCTTCGGATTCCACTCGAATCTGCTCAAATATCGAATTATCGGCGTGGACATGATATCATGCCTGTTTTCCAAGTATCTAACCTATTATTTGTACAGTACAACTGTTACACACCAATATTGTCAGTAATAGTCGATGACGTTATAATTGAGACAATGAGCAATGATTAAGGAAGCTTCACTTCACACACACACACACACACACACACACGTCTCCCTTTGTCACGCTTATTTTATTTACCTTACATACAGTAAACATGGAAATGAGAGGCTTATGTGTGTGTGTATGTATGTCTGTGTATGTCATTAATTTTCTTTAACCTCACTCTTTTATAACATGAGTGTTGGTCAGGTATGCGTGGTCACAATTGTACGGTATGTAACATTTGGCTCCTATAACTTTTCGTATTGGTCGATGACTCTTCATTCCTGAACATAACTGTACATGCAGTATACTATCTTCATTAAATACGTAACAATTGACAATTGCGCGAGAACGATCAGCCCCCAATAGAACTACGCTTCATAAACGATTGAATTACTTTCTGCTTCGTTCGGATACCCGACCCAGACTTGGGCATCAGCATTATGTCCCATGACCAGAGTTACAAATGTTACATATTTTGTTTACGCTAATATGTTGCTAATAATTGGTATTTTTCTGTTAACCACATAATATCATCACCACATTCTAAGATACTTTTATTTCGTAATTACTAATGTGTGAATATGCTTTCCCTTTAGCTAAGTCGATAATAAATAGGTTTATCATGTATTAATAATTTAGTGCTTTACTTGTAACCCTGTTTTGTTATATTTCTAAAAAGGCATTTATCTCTAAAATAACACATTTATGGGAAAATGTAATACAACAATATATGTTTATTTTCCATTTTACAATGTGTTCGGCATAGTCTGTAACAGTTGTTTCAATACACCCTAATATATATATATACAGGTATATATATATAATTTGCTTCCTCCCTAGACTCCCAGAGATTGGAGTTCTCGAAAAGAGGCTCCAGTCCTTACGCTCTGCTTGACTTGCAGTGTGCTGACTTTATAATCCAGTAAGGTTACGGTCCCTGAAGTCTTATTTAAACAAACTATTGACATCTATCCCTTAGCTCCCTTAATCACCTCTTACTACTTCCTCTGACCCTTCTCATGCTTCGAGACATGACGTTATAAACACATGTTAAGGTCTTTCCAATGTTAATTTATGAAATGTCTAGCTAGGACTGAAAATGTTCGATGGGTTGGACGAGTTAATTGTAAACATGGAATTACTATACTGTATATATATATATATATATATATATACATTAAATGTAGATTGGTAGGTATAGATGGATAGATCCAGTGTTTAACTTACGAAATGTGAGTTATTACTTAAAATTTGAGAGGGTTGCTGTGTGATATGACCAGACCAGATGGCTGGAGTAAAGTAGGAAAGAAGAGCAATTGGACAGAGGAAGAACAAGTGGAGAAGTGAGAAATACAGTAGAAGACTGAAAGTTCTAGGGCTCAACCAAGATGCTTCATTGTGTAAAATTATGGAATTATTATATGTGTATATACTGAGGTAAACATGGTATAACGAACGTTATTCTGGCTTTCCATATTAAATATATTTAATGAGTTCATAATTATATCAATTGTGACCTATTTTTTGTTAGTATGGCAACCTTTCTCTCTCTCTCTCTCTCTCCTTAAAGGGAGATGAGCGTATTTATTTGTTTATTGTTTTATCTTGTATTAGGCTTATTTTGTTTACTTTTCTCCCTAGACCTCCATCAAGCTGTAAAAATATCCTCCTAAACCCCCTTCTAATAGATAATTGTAAACAAAAAATCGGTAGAAAAATGTTCTGGCCGAAAGCCAGTTACTCTTAACATTACAGGCTCGCTATCACTCGCCAGGATAAACTCAACACCTAAATGACACGAAAGGTCTTAATATTAACAAAGACATGGGGAGTAAAGTCTTAAAGTCGCCAAACTGATGGGCCGAACGTCTTAAAATCTAAACAAAACAATGGGGTTAAACACGAGGGAGAAGGGGGGCCAGACAAACTGGCCCATCCCCCCATAAACGTGTTCTTATATTATCTCGCCTTGCCTGTTGCCCACTTCTTCCTATTTACTCAGTGGAGCTTCTGGAAATATGGATGACAGTGGAGTAGTTAAAATAGGACTTCAGAGGCTAGCAACCCTATTGGATTATTTACCCAGCACACTGTAAGCCAAGAATAACGTCAGGACTGGAGCCTCTCTGCGAGAACTCCAGTCCCTTGGAAAGTGGAAGGTTCAGTTCATGGATTTATATTTGTATGTTTATGCTTTGTATATATTATTGTTTCGTATAATGTCTATGTTCATTCGGCAAGTATATATTTATTATTATTTGTATTATTATTATTATTAGTAGTAGTAGTAGTACTAATAATAAGTAATAATAATAATAGTAGTATCATGATTATTATTAATGATGATAATATTAATGGCTGACAATGTAGTATCATATTGATTTAGCACTGTAGTAATAAAATACTTTCTCGTATTTTTCCGGTGAGTTTTGAACGTTCTTGAGATGCTTAACACGAGGAGAAAGGTATGTATTTCTAATTAAACCACAGAGAGAGAGAGAGAGAGAGAGAGAGAGATATAGTAAGTTAGTTAATAGTAACTTAGGTATCTTTTGATAATTTATACAGCATGGAAGTAATTTTAAGCTGATCTTATAATACAGATCTCTGTGTATATTCGAGAGAGAGAGAGACAGAGAGAGCGCTGGTGTAGAAAATTTGGTTACCTTCCTTCCTTCTTATTCTAGTAAAGCCTCTTAGGCGTATTTGGTACGAGTTAGGTCTTTTTGGACTTTGTTTCGCTACATTAGTTTGGTGATTTTAAAGACGTTTCAACCCTACTAGTTTGGTGATAATAAGACAAAAATCAAGCAAAATTCTCAAAAGTAATGAAAGAAAATATCATAATAACCCCAAGACGTTGGGCCAGAATACAATACCAGCGACGTGTGTTATATTTTATTGTAGCTGTATTTAGACGATATTATGCAGATTAGGAAAGGATCTGTGGTAGTTAAAAGGGTTGGGTGAAATATTATGCCGACTGATTATTACCAGAGGTCTTTCCTAAGCTGAATATAATCGTCTAATAGTTGCCAGTATATGATGAAAAGGACGTCCCTGGTACTGAATAGGTTAACAATGTAGTAGGGCCTGGGGATTGTGGGGACCAGGGTGAGTACAAAGGAGTACAATGGAAATCAAGTAACAACAGGTCTAGTGACCCCTCTAGGCTGCTTGTCCTCCAAAACACTGAGGATCAAGTGTCCAAACAGTGGTTTAGAGTGGGTAAGGGAACATTGAGGGCTGGTTATCACACAGAGGCCCACGTCTCTTCAACAAACTCCCACGGCGAGTAAGAGACATGAGGGACGTCTCGCTAGACAACTTCAAGAGAGCCCTCGATGTCGAACTGCAGAAAGTGTCAGACGAGCCCATCTTCGCAAGGGAGCGAGCTGTCGCTTCAAACAGTCTCCTGCACCAAATCATCACCCATAACGAGGGGCGATGCGCTCTTCGGTGCCGCTAGAAGAGTGGCGAACACATCACAAGTATCACAAGTAAGTATTGGAAAAGGAACTACTGCCCTGAAACTAATGTCCGTGGCAGGATTAGGAAGTTAGTAGGAGACAGATGGGTTAGTAACTGAGGGGGAGATAAAATAAAGTTATTCATTTACAAAAGCAGTCAGTCGCGAGGTTGATGCGAGATATTTGTCTTGGCGAAGTTTAAATTAATCAACGGTGCTGCAGTCTATAACGTCTCGGGTTGACAACTCGATTGAAGAAGAAATTCTTAGATTCGTGCGAGTTAAAATATTTCCCAATAATTTTGCAACCGTTTCCCTGCGTGTAATTAGATTGGTCGATAGTGAAGTACTTACTACAGTTCATATTGTCATGCCTTTGATGATTTTGAACACTTGAATTACGTCACCTCTTAATCTGCGCTGGGTTAAAGGAAATAGATTAATTCTCTAAAACGCTCCTCGTATGGTTTGTTCTTTAGGCTAGGTATAATTTTGGTAACTCTACGTTGAACTCGTTCTAGGTTGGCTATATCTTTTTGATAATAAGGGCACCAGGATTGAATGCAGTATTCCAGAAGAGGGCGGACTAAGGAATTGTAAAGGGTTAGGGTAACGTCTTTGGATTTATGCTCAAATGACCTGCCTATAAAGCCAATTATTTTGTTTGCCTTCTTAACAACTTCTGAACATTGCTGACTCTGTTACTCGATATTGATACTCCCAGATCGGTTTCTCTGTTTACATTCTTAAGCTGAGTGCCATTCATCGAATAGTTTGCCTTCTCATTTTGGTATCCGATATGTAGTACTTTACATTTATCCGCATTGAAACTCATTTACCAAATTTGGGTCCAACATGACAACTTATCTGGATTGAGTTGCATATCGTCAACTCGTTCTTTTGAGAGTACGCTATTTGCAATTGTTGTATCTTCAGCAAATTTTGAGATTGTACAGGTGAGACCCTCATCTATGTTGTTGATGTAAATTAGAAAGAGAATTGGTCCTAGTACCGATTACTGGGGGTACCCCACTACTTACATTGGTCCATTTAGATGCCTAACCGTTTATGACTACTCTTTGCTTTCTGTCGCTGAGCCAATTTTCTATCCATTTCAACACACCGTCTTGTATTCCATGCGCTTTTAGTTTTAGCACTAAACGTTTGTGGGGAACTTTGTCAATGGCCTTTTGAAAATCAAGGTATATAATATCTACAGCTTTACTCTCATCGTAGAGGTTGAGGATATCGTGGAAGAAGTCAAAGAGGTTTGTTAACCCGGCAAGTGCCGGAAGACTCTTAAGAGTTTCCCCGGGCGACTGCGGGAAGACACTTAACCCCCTGAGTGCCAGGTCCGTATATATACGGACTAGGGTCTTGTCACGCCCAGTGCCAGGTCCGTATATATACGGACTCGCCGAAAAAAAATTGTAGCAGCGAAACGACTGCACCAATGGCTTTCATATTTCTACCACATGTACCTTACCCTTCTGGCTTCTTGCCACCACCAACACAATCCCCTCCCCCCACCCACTCGCTGACTATCGGTCGCCTCACAAGGAAAAAAAAGGAAAATCTGTGGCGGCGAAACGACTGCACCAATCGGTTCCATACTTGTGTGTGACAAGTCCCTTACCCTTCTGCCTTCCCCCCACCACACCCACAACCGCCTCCCACCACCCACTTCCAGCGTATCCGTACGAAGAAATGGAAAAAAAGGAAAATCCGTGGTGGCGAAACTACCTCACCATTCGGCTTCATATTTGTAACACAGTCAATTACGCTTCTACCTTCCCCCCACCATCCCCCAAACCACCCTCCCACCACCCTCCTACCTATACGTTCCCATACCATAAAAGTCGATGATTTACTCTGAAAATTTCAGCTACATTTGGGACCATCGGGGACCTGATTTTTTGCGAAAATGGACAAGGGGAGTGTTTTTTTTTACCATTATCCTTCCTTTCTCACCCAACTTGATAGATTTAGCCAAAAAAATCAAAATAAAAAATCCTCTGGCACTGGCAGATGCATAGGGTCAATAATTGTCTGGCACTCTGCGGGTTAAGATCCTGAGCCTAAGAAAATCCATTTAAAACATCCCCAATTTTTTTTTTTTTTGTGTGTTTTTTTTTTTTTGCCCCTGGGCCATGCCAAATATCACTCCTCCACATCCCCTCCTTCCCCACTTTCCTCCCCTCCTTCAGTTATCACCTATTTTCCCTGTTATTCCCTTATTCTGTGGTCTATTTTCGTGCTAACATTAGCGAGTTGGTAGCAGGGCGTTGTCATCACTATTACCAAGCGTGGGAAAGAGCGAGAGAGAGACTATTGCTTAACAGTGTCTCTCCAGACAAGGGGAGGGGAGGAGAGGAGGGAGGTTGCCTCAGCCATACATTATGTAACTCCCGGCCTGTATCGCCGATTTTGACCATCCAAACGCTGTTTCCACTTGTTTTATTGCTGTAACAGGTTAATACCTTTATAATCAACCTAAAATAGGCACATATGGATAAGTATTACCACTAGATTAGCGGGCTAGCGGTTTATTTATATGTACCGCCCAGCAGGGTGTTTTTAGCCAAAATAGGGCTGTTTACGTGATCATTTTCATGCCTAAATAAGACCCAGATCGTAAAACAAGTATCTATCCCTGAAAGGGCATAAACAGAGCTTTCCAATGACACCATAACGATCCTTTTATGACGGCTAGTTTTCTTGCAACAACCGCGCAACACGAGTGCAAAAAGCATGTAATTCGGTACTTTCCCCATACAATTCAGTATGTAGCGAGTGAGAGAGGGAGGGAGGAGGTGGAATTTGTGTCAGTAGGTTCGCCGCGGTGGTCTGGAGCAGTCATACGCTCACTACTCTCCTGCCACCACTTGTCTCTCTCTCTCAGCAACATTACGTGCTGAAATTGCCACACGACCTATGTCACGCGCCGCCAGATAGTCCAGATTTATTATACTCGACTTATGTTGCGCGCCGACACTTGGGGGTTAATGCTATTTATGGTAAAATAACGATGTTAGTAATGGGAACAGCTCAAATACGTGCGCACAGGCGTGTGGTGTCTCATACCCCCCATGCGCACGTCTTAGATTAAGACCTTAAGAGCGGCCTAGGCGGTAATTTCTATGTATCGCCCAGTGTTTTTTTTTTATACCCTAAATAGGGTTGTTTCCGTGCTCATTTTCATGCATAAACAAGACCCAGAGCGTAAAACAAGTATCTATCCCTGAAAGGGCGTAAACAGAGCTTTCCAATGACACCCGATCCATCCTTGTACGACCACTGGTTCTCTTGCAACGATCGTGCAACACAAATGCAAAAAACCTAAAATAAGGTAATTTCCGTACATAATTCCCTGTGTAGCAAGTGAGAAGAGGGGGAGAAGGTTAGAATACAGTTCAGTACACCCGCGGTGGTCGTGGGGAGTGGTCATAAGGTTACTACGCTCGTCCCACCTCTCAGCTCTCTCTCTCAGCAACATTACGTGCTGAAAATGGCACTCGACAGCTGTCGTGCACCGCCCCATAGTCCAAATTGATTTCACTAGACATATGTTGCGCGCCGCCAATAAGGGGTTAAACAGGAACGTTTTTTACGAAAGCCGTGTTGAGTATCTGTAAGTATGTTATTTTGCTCTAGGTGATTTACGAGTCTGT
Source organism: Paralithodes platypus (assembly GCA_032716605.1). Taxonomy (NCBI): domain Eukaryota; kingdom Metazoa; phylum Arthropoda; class Malacostraca; order Decapoda; family Lithodidae; genus Paralithodes; species Paralithodes platypus. Next base: position 32,105,606 of record CM064552.1, on the reverse strand, counting down.
CTCTTATGACCGTTTCTAGCATTTTACATACAACTGAGATTAAGCTAATTGGACGATTGTTACTGGGTAGGGATTTGCTGCCTTTTTTTAATATCGGTGTTACGTTGGCTAGCCTCCACTGATCAGGCATAGTTCCAGACTGCAAGGATTTATTGAATAGCAATGTCAACGGTTTGGAGAGCTCATCCTTAGCTTCCTTTAGAACTCTAGGTGAGATTGTATCAGGTCCAGGCGTTTTATTTATCTTGAGTTTATCTAAATAATTCAATACTTCTCTCTCTGTAAAGGTGGTATTGCTTAGAGCATCTGAATTATCAATCTGAATCGGCGATGGTGTAGGGATATCACTGAGGTCTTCCGTTGTAAAACTGATGCAAAGAAGGTATTGAGGGCATTACTCATTTGTACTTCGTCTTTGGTGTATTCTCCATTTTCATCGACTAACGGTCCAACAGTTGAAATAACTGCTTTTTTCTCTCTGATATAACTATAGAATTCTTTTCGTTTTTGTTTTACTTTGATTCGCAACATGTAGCTCCAGGGTCTTTTCATTTTGCTTTATTAACTTTTTGGCTTTGCGTCGTAGCTCTACAAATTTCACCCGTTCTTCGTCATATTGTGAGGATTATAATATTTTATTAGCAAACTTTTTAGCAAGCAGACAGTTTGAATTATCTTTATTCCACCATTTGGGCTTATTATTATGGCCTGTACATCGTATTTTCGATGGTATGCAGTCTTGCACTGCTTTTAGGTAAGTGGTTTCGAATAATTCCCAAGATGTAATAATGTCGTTATTGTTCATTAAAAAGCTCCAGTCAGTTTATTTAAACATAGCTCTAAGTTTATGAAAGTTTGCTTTCTTGAAATTAGGGACTTTTTCGATGCTGCTATTTGGTTCATTACTAGTAAACTTTAAAGTGAAAAGTTATTGTACGATGGTCGCTGTTACTGAATTCATCACCAACATTCAAATTCTCTATTAATTCTTCTTTTGTTGCAAGTACAAGGTCAAGAACGTTATTACCTCGGGTCGGCGATCGAACAAATTGATAGAGTGAACTCTCTTGCAAGTTCGCATACAAGTCATGTCCGGAGTGTGAAGTAAGAGTATCGCCCCACTTGGTCACAGGTAAATTAAAGTCGCCAAAAATTACAGGATCCTGTGAGTTAAGACATCTGCAATTTGTTTGTAAATTTCTCGGTCAGTTTGCACTGATTGAGCTGGAGGTCTGTATATTAACACTCAACGAGCGGCTAGTTTTGTAACGCTACTACCTGCCAAGCGGGTAGCTTTACCCTAAACGAGCTTCATTCCATGCTCTTTTTCATGCATAAAGAAGAGCCAGAGCATAATACAATTATGTATCCGTGAAAGGGCGACAATTGAGCTTTCCAATTACACCTGAACCATTCTTTTACGACCAAGGGTTCTCTTGCAACGATCGTGCAACACGAAGGGAAAATCCCTAAACTACAGTTATTTTGTCAGTTTTTACCCTGTATTGCAGGACCAGGGATATGGTGGAATGTAATGTAACCGTCAGTGGCGGGACTGGATCCATGCCGAACGGTCGGAGCCCACCCGCACTCCTCCCACCGCTGGGATTCTCTCTCAGAGCCGATTATGTGCTAAAAATCGCATACGACTTAAGGCGGGCCCCGCTTTTTAGGCCTTGGCTCTCTAACCAACGTAAGGCGGGCGCCGCCAAAGAGGGCTTATTGCAAGTATTATTTTTGTACCTTTATTATTCTTTATTAGCACAAAAGATGTGTCCACGTTAACAATATGAGGTTTTGACAAGAATGTCGGGTTAAGACTTTCTTTGATATAAAGTAAAACGCCATCAACATTTCTATTAATTTGGCTTTTCTCAAACATTACATAATCGGGAAGTGAACACTCTGCTAAAAAGTCTCTATCTTCTGTATTGAGCCAAGATTCTGTTATGCCAATCACATCATAATTTTCTGTAAACGCTAGTTCCTCTAAATCTGAAAATGTATTGAGTATGCTACGAGCGTTTGCATAGAATACCTTTAAAGTTGCGGTTTTAAAACTCACAGAACGCTCTTTAATCAAATTTTTGGTTCTGGTCGGATCTACATTTACATTCATGGCTGATCTTCATCATCGGCGTCGGGTTAGTGCCCTTAGTCTTTTATTTAAATTTTTTAACAATACTCAGCATCCATTGCATAGTGTTTTATCAGAACCTTTTATTCCAATTCGCGCAACAAGATTTACGAGGAGTCTTAATGACCTTGCCATGACTCCAATTAATGTTTCTGCATCTCAGTTTTCTTGGTGTTTTATTCCTTCAATGATTCCCTTTTGGAATCATTTGCCAAACGAGGTTGTACAGTCAACCCATATCTCTGCTTTTAAGTCCAGAGTTAATGTTTTATTACAGAAGTAAATTTTTGTTTTAATCATGACTTGCTCTTATTCTTTTTAGAATGGTGTTTTAATTGACAAACTGATCTTCTCTTCTGGGCTCTCTAACTACTGTAGCCCTTTTCCTTTTTCTTAGTTGTCTTAGTCTCTCTCCAGTACTTACGGGTATTTTGTGGGGATTCATCTTTTATAGGTGTATCTGCACCCTGTTGGGAGGCTTAGACAGCTTCTATAATAATAATAATAATAGTGTCCTCGGTCCTCGGTCGTTATCCCTGGCGGTTTTGAATTTTGGTCATGTTGGTGGAGCTCTATCCAAATTTGAGTGAGGGGAGGGGCGCTGGTTCGGAAAATATTGTTATAGTCCTATGCGTTGTGTTATATTGTTATAGCCCTATGCGTTGTGTTATATTGTTATAGCCCTATGCGTTGTGTATTATTGTTATAGCCCTATGCGTTGTGTTATATTGTTATAGCCCTATGCGTTGTGTTATATTGTTATAGCCCTATGCGTTGTGTATTATTGTTATAGCCCTATGCGTTGTGTATTATTGTTATAGCCCTATGCGTTGTGTATTATTGTTATAGCCCTATGCGTTGTGTATTATTGTTATAGCCCTATGCGTTGTGTTATATTGTTATAGCCCTATGCGTTGTGTATTATTGTTATAGCCCTATGCGTTGTGTATTATTGTTATAGCCCTATGCGTTGTGTATTATTGTTATAGCCCTATGCGTTGTGTATTATTGTTATAGCCCTATGCGTTGTGTATTATTGTTATAGCCCTATGCGTTGTGTATTATTGTTATAGCCCTTTGCGTTGTGTTATATTGTTATAGTCCTATGCGTTGTGTATTATTGTTATAGCCCTATGCGTTGTGTTATATTGTTATAGTCCTATGCGTTGTGTATTATTGTTATAGCCCTATGCGTTGTGTTATATTGTTATAGCCCTATGCGTTGTGTATTATTGTTATAGCCCTATGCGTTGTGTATTATTGTTATAGCCCTATGCGTTGTGTATTATTGTTATAGCCCTATGCGTTGTGTATTATTGTTATAGCCCTATGCGTTGTGTATTATTGTTATAGCCCTATGCGTTGTGTATTATTGTTATAGCCCTATGCGTTGTGTTATATTGTTATAGTCCTATGCGTTGTGTATTATTGTTATAGCCCTATGCGTTGTGTTATATTGTTATAGTCCTATGCGTTGTGTATTATTGTTATAGCCCTATGCGTTGTGTATTATTGTTATAGCCCTATGCATTGTGTATTATTGTTATAGCCCTATGCGTTGTGTTATATTGTTATAGCCCTATGCGTTGTGTATTATTGTTATAGCCCTATGCATTGTGTATTATTGTTATAGCCCTATGCGTTGTGTTATATTGTTATAGCCCTATGCGTTGTGTATTATTGTTATAGCCCTATGCATTGTGTATTATTGTTATAGCCCTATGCATTGTGTATTATTGTTATAGCCCTATGCGTTGTGTATTATTGTTATAGCCCTATGCATTGTGTATTATTGTTATAGCCCTATGCGTTGTGTTATATTGTTATAGCCCTATGCGTTGTGTATTATTGTTATAGCCCTATGCATTGTGTATTATTGTTATAGCCCTATGCGTTGTGTATTATTGTTATAGCCCTATGCGTTGTGTATTATTGTTATAGCCCTATGCATTATGTTATATTGTTATAGCCCTATGCGTTGTGTATTATTGTTATAGCCCTATGCGTTGTGTATTATTGTTATAGCCCTATGCGTTGTGTATTATTGTTATAGCCCTATGCGTTGTGTATTATTGTTATAGCCCTATGCGTTGTGTTATATTGTTATAGCCCTATGCGTTGTGTATTATTGTTATAGCCCTATGCGTTGTGTATTATTGTTATAGCCCTATGCGTTGTGTATTATTGTTATAGCCCTATGCGTTGTGTATTATTGTTATAGCCCTATGCATTGTGTATTATTGTTATAGCCCTATGCATTGTGTATTATTGTTATAGCTCTATGCATTGTGTATTATTGTTATAGCCCTATGCGTTGTGTTATATTGTTATAGCCCTATGCGTTGTGTTATATTAAAGCACTTTGTAGATGACTTGATTTAGTTTAGAGAGTTCAAAGTTAGCTTTAACCCTTTATGTATTGATACCGTCCTTGTAACTTTATTCTGGCTACAATTAGACGATTTTATTCAGTTTAAAAAGGACTAAAGCAATTAACAGGCTTCGAACTATCTCACTTAACTCTTTTTACTACCACATATTTTTCTTAAGCTGTACACAATCGTTTTAATATAGCTAAAAGAAACTTACGAAGAAATCGCCGGTAAAGAAGGGGTTAAGAAAACAGGGTCTGGGAAAATAAAGGTGAGGGTTGCTGGCTTGGAATATCTGATCATTACCCTTCCTTTTTCGTCTAGTAAAACAGAATATAAACGATTTGTTTTTGTTTAGAGAGAGAATATTTAACGGGCTAGTGGCTGTTTGTTTGGTCTATTAATTCATGTATTAATCTATGTTTTAGTTTCCTCGCTAGACCTCCGTAAAACTAAGAAAAACACCCCCTAGACCCCTTCTCAAGATACATTTGTACATCTTTCGGTAGAAAAAATTTCTTGGCCGAAGGCCGGATCCTCTTATAATTACAGGCTCGCTATCGCTCGCCAGGAAACAAATCGGCATCTAAATGGCATGATAGGTCTTAAAATTGACAACGAAATGGAGCTAAAGGTGTTAAAATCACCAAACTAATGGGCCAAATGTCTTAAAATAGCAAAACTAATGGGGCTTAACACGAGAGAGAAAAGGGTCCAGAAAAACTACCCATATCCCTTTAACTTTAATAATCAATGAGCTATACTAACTTTATCCTAGGTAGCAGCACGGTGTGGAAGATTTGGTTAGGACCCCTCCATCTTATTATAGTCAAGCCTCTTTTACACGATTCGTTTTCGTTCAAAGAGAAGATTTTTAGTTTTAAAAGTCAATGGGCGAGAGAGGGGGGTGTCGGGGTCTATTTTAAGCTTGATAAAGGTCTAGGGAGCAAAATATCGCCTCCCACCCCCCACCCCACCCTCACCTCCCCTCCCTCCGCCCTTCGAACTCAGGCAAGGTATGAAGCATGACAGACTTAATTAGCAAGAATATTGAGGAGACGAGAAATTAAGTTGGAACATCGCGAAACTGGATGAGGAAAGTTCCAGGTAGGAGGGGATTAGAGTAGGGAAAAGTATGGGGCAAGATTGAATGAAGTGACACCGAATGTCTGTCTGTCTATTTATGCACGGAACGGCAGATAGGGAAATGCTTACCGAGAGTGAGATGGACGGATGGATTTATATCTGTTTATTGCATGAACGCTGTGAAGGTGTGGTGGATTGGCACAGAGGGAGATGCAGACCGAGAATGAGATGGAGGGATGGAGTTTTATATGTTTATTTATTACATGAACGAGTGAGGTGGAATAACAGAGAGGGAGAGGCAGACCGACAGTGAGATGGAGGGATGGAGCTGGAGGCATACCAGTGAATATTATTTGGGAGGGAGGAGGGGCGACGGCTAATTAACCCTTGTTTAGCGGGGCCGGACTTAAGTCGGTCTAGAGAAGAAAGGACCATGTGGTGGGGCCCGCCTTAAGTCGGTAGCAATTTTGAGCACATAATTGGCTCTGAGAGAGAGTCCGAGCGGTGGGAGGAGCGTAAGTTGACTCTGACCGTTCGGCACGGCTCCCGCGCCAGCACTGGGCCTACCTCCACACACATCCACACTCACTGCCTCCCTAGACAGGGAAATATGTCAGGAAAATACTGTATTTTAGGGGTTTTGCAATCGTGTTGCAACATCATTGCAAGACAACCTGTGATCGTAGAAGGATGGTTCTGGTGTCATTGGAAAGCTCAATTATCGCCCTTTCACGGATACATACTTGTATTACGCTCTGGCTCTTGTTTATGCATGAAAAAGAGCACGGAAATAAGCTCGTTTAGGGTAAAACCACCCGCTTGGCAGGTAGTAGAAGTTACCGACCTAGCCGCTCGGGAGGTGTTAACGACTGAGGAACATTTAGGCGATTTATTTGTGTCCACCTCCTTGATGATCAAGGCTTCTGGCAATATAGATAAATAAATGAAGCCATCAACCACTTAATTACGATATTTTTCCCCTTTTATTCCAGCTATCAGTAAACTATTGTCACTTATCTTCGATAACAGACCTCAATCAATGTTTATTATTCCTTTAGCACCGGGTGTCAAACCGGAACAATTTTGTTGTAGGACTGCAATGCATATGAAAACGAATATAGAAAATGTACATGAAGTTGCATTGTTCTGGCCATTTAATCACTCCCAAACCCAAAATAAGAACTGTGATGGATTAATTTATGTGTGCATATATTGTAATACGACTATAAAAGTGGACAGCCCTCCACCTTTCACTCCTCTACTTTGCTCTTTCTTTCCTCCTATACTCATTCTTCATTCTTAGAGACCAATCGGCGGTCTGTAGACCCCGTAATCTTGTGTTGACCTCTGACCGTTTTGGTGGGGTCGGTCCTCATGGTGTTATACTCAATTTTTTTCCAGCTGACACTAAATTGCCATATCTCCATTCTGATTACTACTTTATTATCATGATTTTGTTGCGAAATAGGTTGCTAATTATGAAAACTTGGCAATAATATAACGCACAGACATAGCATTATCAAATTTATCCAGTAATAATCATGAAATCTGATGCAAAGGGATTCAATTTACCATCAGCTGGAAAAAAATAGACTAGGTTGGGTGCGAGAGGGATCTGCCTTGTGTGGGCCAATCGGCTTTCTGCAGACTCCCATGTTCTTTTCTCCTCAACCTGTCTATCCCCTCGACTTTATCATACCTTAATAGGTCTTTCCTTTAATACCCTGCTTTAGATTAACCTTATTTTCTTGCTAAGATTTTATTACGTTCCGGAAAGGCCTCTCACCGGCGCCCAGGGTAAGCATTGGAGTATGAGTTCTATGTTGTCATCTCCCTAAATAATAACTAAAATTCTTCACATGTAGCTGGTCTCTCCAATTGACCACTTGCCAGTTTCAGGCTATAAGGAAGTTGGAGCCGTTAGCATCAGTATTAAACACAATGCAATACGTGTATGATGAATACAATTATGTAGAATTGGGTTTTATGATTTGGGTACTTATAAATGTACTACAACCGTTTTCTTACTAGTAATTCTGTTAAATATCGATATCTATAGCTCCAATTTCCTTATACCATGAAACTCGCAAGTGGTCAATTGTATTATTACACAATCCATTAATGTTTTCATTTGTCCTTTCCGTTGGCTTTATTCCTTCCTTTTCTATGTCATTTAGTCCTCTGGTCAACCTCTCCTCTTTCATAAATTGAGTCGCTTGTCCAACTATGGCAATATGTTCCATTTAACGATGTCACATCCGTCTTATGATAGCTAGAAGTTATAATCACTGTACATCTCCTGAATTTGCCCTAATCCTTGCCAAACAAACCCCGTTCATCATTCTGCTCGAGGACAACTGGTTTCTACACCAAGCTGAGCAGAATATGAATTGACCACTTGTGAGTTTCGGGCTATAAGGAAGTTGGAGCTGTAAACATCAATAATAAGCAGAAATGCAATACTAATGTCGATTTCTGGTGGATAGTAACTACAGTATGTTGAATTGTTGTATTTATAATTGCATTATAGCTAGTCAGTCAGTAGCCAGCTTTTACTCCCACATGGGGTAGTGAGGATCAGCAAGAGACATGAGAAAGGAAAGAGGGGTGACAGGAGAAGAACACATAGAACAGTTTGCCCACAAAAATTAAGCACGCAAGCATTCAGACGCACCAATCACTCATCAGCCCCAGAAATCAATGGCTTCATCCCAGATGTTATAGCTAGTAAGTTTGCTAAATACCAATGTAAATAAGTAAAACAAATTCCAACTTCCCCATAGCATAAAAAAAAAAAAAAAAAAATCACTTCTTTCTCCACACTGGCACATTTACTAGTGGAACATAGTCGCGAATGTGAATGGAAGGATAAATGGCAGCAAGTGGATTACCAGCCCCAGGGTTACAGGAAAGGGACGGTGAGGGAGAGAGGTGGGTGCAAGAGGGACGTCATTAAGGGGGTAGGGTTAATGTTTTTGTTTATTTAATTATTTTTATATTTGTTTAGTTTCATCGCTAAACTGCCATAATTTCTTCTTCTTCTATTGAGCTTTGCCCGTAGATTCCGCTTTTGTTTTTAGTCTGACCGTTCTATCGGTACTGGCTCATAAATCAAACCTTAAAAAATATCCCAAGACCCCCCCCCTCCCCCCCCCCCCCCAATCGAGATAAATGTGTACATTCGGTAGAACAATTTGCCGGCCAAAGGCCGGTTCCTTCTAAATTACAGGTTTTCTATTGCTAACCAGGATAAATCGACACCTAAGTGGCACGAAAGGTCTATATATTGAAAAAGAAATGAGCCGAAAGGTCTTGTATATAATCACCAAACTAATGGGCCGAACGTATTAAAATCTGAAAACTAATGGGGCTAAACATGAAGGAGAAGGGGGACCAGAAACAAATAACCATTCCCTTTAGGAATGGAGGTGGGTGGAAGAGGGGCGTGATTAAAAGGATGGTGGGAATGGAAGGGTAGGGATGAGATCCATAACAAATGAGCGACTAAGGTAATGTGTAGGTTGGTATGGGCGCAGTGTTGTCAATTTAGCTACTTTCCCGCTAGATCTATAGGTATTTACTTCGATCTAGAGGCAATTTTTTGTAAATCTAGCGACGTGAATTCAGGCGATACTATGGAGATTTGAACCATTTTAGAGCGATATTGTAGAGATTGTGGCATTATTTTACCGATGTTCATCATTTGTTTACTATCTAGCGGACTGGATTTGGTAACCCTGTATAAGAAGAAAGGAAAATGTACCATTAGACGCATTGTTTTTATCCGTTTGGCATCAGTAGGTTCTTCCCAGACTGAATAAGATAGTATGAAGTAACTAAGATACAAAATAAGATAATGTGTCGGTTGGTATGGGAGGGGCAGGGAGAGGAAAGGAGAACTTAGCATTAGACGTATCGGTATTATCACTTTGGCATCAGTACGTTCTTTGACTTCTTTCTAGGCTGAATAGGATAATTCATTTGAAGTAATTAAGATACAAGCTAAATTGGTTAATGCCCAGACAGAAAGTAGAGGAACAAGCGATGAGGGATGTAATGATCACTTACTGGCAGGGGGGACGTGATTTAGGAGAAGGGGAGAACTTGTGAGGAGAGGGACTAGGAAAATAATAAATGGGTAACTACGCTAATAATTATTATGTATTAGTGCAGGTTGGTAAGGGAGGGGCCGGTAGAGGAAGGCATGGCGTTAGGCTTATAGTTGATTCAGAGGTGTGTTTGCATTAGAACTTGTTTGTAATCGCACTTCCTTCATTGGTTAGAGTGTTTAACCCTTAACCAACGGCGCACAACATCTGTCGAGTTAAATAAATTTGGACTATGTGGCGGTGCACGACAGCTGTCGAGTGCCATTTTCAGCACGTAATGTTGCTGAGAGAGAGAGCTGAGCGGTGGGACGAGCGTAGTAACCTTATGACCGCTCCCCATGACCACCATGGACGTACTGAACTGTATTCTACCTTCCTCCCCCTCCTCTCACTCGCTACACAGGGAATTATGTACGGAAATTACTTATTTTAGGTTTTTTGCACTCGTGTTGCACGATCGATCGTTGCAAGAGAACCAGTGGTCGTACAAGGATGGTTTGGGTGTCATTGGAAAGCTCTGTTTATGCCCTTTCAGGGATAGATACTTGTTTTACACTCTGGGTCTTGTTTATGCATGAAAATGAGCACGGAAACAACCCTATTTAGGGTAAAAAAACAACGCTGGGCGGCACAGTGTAAAATACCCTACCACCCGCTCTTTGTGTGTTAAGATCTCTATGTTGTAACCCAGGTTCGAATCCTGGGTGGAGCACATGTTTTCATTAATTTATTTGGGAGGTGTTCGGTGTTGGGATTTAAATATATAAATTAGATTATTTCTATCATTTGCCAATAGGTCTTACTTCATCCATTATTTTCTTTTTATTCATTCATTTGTTTCACGTTCTCTTGTTTCATGCGTGTCCTTGTTTCAGCTATTTCCTGTCCATCCTTTGGCTGATAGATGATATTATTTATATGTTTGTGTGCAGAAATGTAGTCTACACATCAATAACGTGAACATTAGAAAGAGAGAATGAAATTAATAGTGGATCGAACATGGAGATGAATCGAACTTTACATAAATACAGAGAGGTACAATGGAGTAAGGGGGCGTGGAGGTAGATACGTAGAGGGAAACTCAATATAGTGCAATGGGAGGAAGATAATGTGAATAGACGATATTATAGACAAGTACACGAAGAAAGAAGAATGGAAGGTAGGAAGAAAGTAAAAGGAAACAAAGTGTAATGGGAAGGAAGAAAATAGGAATGAACTATAGAATAGGCAAATATACGATGAGAGAAGATTGGAAGATGGTAAGCAAGGAAAAGAAAAGAAGTGTATTGGAGGTAAAGCCAATATGAATATACCGTACCATTGAAAAGACAAATACACGGAGGGAAGAATGGAAGGTTGGAAGAAAGGAATAGAAAACAAGTGTAATGGGAGGGAGGACAATATGACTAAACAATAAAATAAATAAATATAAGGAGATAAAATAGAAAATGGGATGAAATTAAAGGGGGCGACATGAATGGAGGGATGGCAAATGTCCAGGACCGTAAAAGGGAAGGGGGTGTGATGGGAAGGGGGGTAAGATATATGGCAGGAGAAAAGGGGTGTTGGATCAGACAAGATTAGATTACTGCCCAACAGATTGCAGGGGACAGGTTGAACGTGTGGGGGATTAAAGGGGAAGGAAGGGGGATGGAAAGGATGACAAGGCGAGGAAGGAAACGAGTAGAAAGGAGAATAAGGAAATACACGAATACAAACGGTTATCGTTGACCACACGTCGGTAAGGTAAATGTACAATAATTATTTGTTCCATATACAGTATACAGTATATGTTTTTTGTACATAAATATTTTAGGAATTTAATACACAAAATTAATAAAAGTAAGCTCTTTCACCTAAAGCCTTTAGTTATAATAGGACTTCAGAGGCTATCAACTATTCAGGATTATTTAGCCAGCACAATGCAAGTCAAGAATAGCGTAAGGACGAGCCCCTTTTCGAGAACTCTAAACTGCTAAAGGCACTAATGTCCTATCTACCTATATGTTAGTACTGACATGACACGCTAAAATATATCCTCTTTTATATTAATACAAATGTTAGGTTTGTATATACCAGTTGTCATTGTAATTCACTTAAATAACTTAACCCCGTATGTACCGTCGACATCCTATATATTATATTCTGGCTACTACTGATAATTTGTTTTCAGTTTAGGAAGGATCTCTGAAAATAATAAGGCTCCGAATTATCTCAATGAAGCGTTTTAAGTACCACAGAACCTTCCTATGCTGCATACACTCGTCTAAATATAGCTAGAGTAAAATATAACAAACGTCGCTGGTACAGAAAGGGTTAAAAGGGTACAATAAAAGTAGCTTTGTAACAGTCGGACGTTTGAGCAATTGTACCGGTGCTGTAATTATTAACGGTGGATTAGAAACAAACGGTAGCAGAACTGGTTTGGGGGTTTAGGGGGGATTGGCGCATTTATTTGTTAATTTGTTTATCTTTTTCCTCCGTAGACCTCTATTTAATTTAAACAAAATTAACACCCCCAAGACCCTCCTTCAAGATAAATTTGTAATTTTTTTCGATAGAATAATGCCCTGGCCGAAGACAGATTAACTAGTCTACGTTATGTTCATTGTGGTAGAGATAGAATAGGGAAGATCAGTGTTCGGCCATGTGGAACGTATGAGGAGCGAGATAATGACTAAGAGAGTGTACGAGAGTGAAGTGGAAGGACAAAGAGGAAGATGTAGACCGAGAGAGAGGTGAAAGGATGGAGTTAAGAAGTATATGCGTGACAGCGGTGAGAGGAGGGGCGTCGACTTACTGCGGACAGAGGTGCATGGGGGCGATTCATTGGTGCCCATCCCTTCGTGGGTCATGACGTCTAACAATTGATTGATAGGTACACTCGGATACCATAGTCTCTAGCCCACTCATAATACTTCGTGGACTCCCTATGTTTTTATCTATGCAACTATATCTATCTTGATCACATGTTGGATAAAACTTGCTTTTCAATAAATAGTATATATATATATTTTTTTTTAGTTGATTTATAGAAAACTGTATGCACACATTCGTTTCCAGAGATATACTTTCATAACTAGATATAGGTGAAGTCCACAAATTTGCATGAGTGGATTAGAAACTATGGTATCCGACTGTACCATAAAAAAAGATACCGGTACCGTATAATTATAAACAAGTATTGTTTGAGTTAAATAAGTAATAATGGGGAGACGGCACGACAATAACTATGACAAACAGAAGATGAAGATAAGGAAGATGTGACTTTCAAGGAAAATTGGTAAGTATATGTTGGTACAATGGAACTATTATACATATACATAATATCAAAGACATTATAAAAACAAATAATCAGATCCTATGTTCAGCATAAAAAGGGACATAGCCTAATCTGACAGTAGATGGTAAATACAACTTTGGAATTGTTTGCATTGAAACTCAGAGGAAAGGAAATCAGAGGTAAAAAAACAAAAAAACAAAAAACAAGATTAACAATCTCAGCATAAAAGGGACATAGCCTAATCTAAAAGTGGATGGCAAATAGAACTTCGAAATTGTCGGGATTGAAACACAGAAAAAAAGGAAATCGAGATAAAAATGACCCAACGGAGAAAAACGTCCCCTAATCCTCAAACTGTCTGCACAGATAAAATGTCCCAGACAAATGTGTAAGGAGCAGAGGCAGGGACGGAAGAATGTGTGTGTGTGTGTGTGTGTGTGTGTGTGCGTGTGCGTGCGTGCGTGTGTGTGTGTGTGTGTGTGTGTAAACCAGGATGATTTATTTTTAACCCCTTCATGTAGTTCCATAGTCTTGGTCATTTATCACTTTCTGGGATATACTAAGAACTGTGAACCATAAAATGATCAATTAGTAATGGTGCTTAACCAGTACAGTTCCGGAGACGTCTCTTTTATTTGATTTCAGCTACATCTAGTCGATTTTATGAAGCTCAGAGAAGGTATATGGTAGCTAAAAGTATGGATTGAAATAGTTCGAAGCCTTTTAATTGGTAGAGGTCTTTTCTAAACTGAGTATAATTGATTAGTAGTAGCCAGGATAAAATTAACAAGTCGTCGCCGGTACAGTAGGGGTTAATTAAGAAGAAAGAAGAAGGTCTATGGTTTGCCACCCTGGGTTAGGTTATTTAGGTTAGATTAGGATATAAAGTAGATATGGATAGCTTTGTTTAGGTTTAAGCACGGAGTATGTACCGGGTACACGTAAACATGCATGAAATTTATAGTTCTACCGATGAATACATTGTCCCTTGGCAGTGTGTAGGAGAGAGAGAGAGAGAGAGAGAGAGAGAGAGAGAACAGACGACATTTCCTGGACGTTTTAAAAGGTCGACGGAGACGGTATCTGTAAGGCAAATGATCTCGAGATGAAACTTCACAGGACAGACTCAGGAGGGGGGCAGGGAAGGGCGGAATGTTTATGGTGGAGAGTGACTTGATGGTGGGCATGGAAAGAGCTATGACACACACACACACGCTCTCTCAAACACACACACACACACACACACACACACGACAATCAATAATATGAATTGCACAAATACTCGAGCAAAAATGGGACAACTTTTAAGGTTCACGTAAGTTCCTCAAGCCCAGACTCTCATTCGTACTACAATTAACTTCCTAACTACCAACCCGTTTATCTATTCCTCTTCTCACTTCAAGACATTGGGTCTACCAAATTGACAGCTCTTAAATGTCATAAATTTCATTATTTGCATTGACCAAGCCAATGCATTTGGTAGCCCGAATGACTAGAAGCAAGGTGGAAGATAGAGGTAATACGGTAGTCGGTGGTGAAATAATTATATTCCTGATATATTAGTGCATGGAACGTATGTGCGGAGTTACAGTACATAGAGGGATAGACAGACGAATCCATTTCGGGGATCACGGTTTCCGGCAATAGATAGATAGATAGACGTACGTCGATCTAACGTTTTTTGTTTTGTTTTTTTAATCTAAGCAGTATGTCAGCATCTAAAACAGAGGAAGCTAAACTTTTGTATTCGAATATCATCTGAAATATCTTGAAAGTTGTCTACGCGAACATATTTACACAACCAATAATTCAGTTTTAAAACTAAAGCGCAAAGAGTCGGCCAAAGGAAGCACAGAGTCTTTGCGGTTGTCCAGCCTCTGTGTACTGAGGAAGAAGGGCGGTGAGTTGAAAGAGGGGTGAGCGGTAGGCACAAAGGGAGAAGATGAAAGGAAGGAAGGACAGAGGTGGTACACTCACACCCAAAAGTCTTGTCCTACTGCCATATGCAACTCAGGTTATAGGCTATCTCTATGCTCCGTTCAAATTGTTTAAGCCGTTTAATCCATCCTTCTCAATGGTATTTGTGATTTTTATAGTGTGCACATGATAAACACGTCTCACACGTGTCCTACTTCCATAATGCCAATGGGATATCTCTTTATACTCCGCTCAGATTATCTAAGGTGGTGTATTCCATCTTTCTCGTAGTTTATTCATGGTGTGTATCACGTATTTATTTAGGCCTAGTCGCCACACTTTTGTCAACCAGTCATATTTATTTAGAATAAAACTTATGGGAATTTAATTTCAATGGGCAATAGTGAAAAAGAGCACATACCCAAGATCAGTTTAGTTGAGAAGTACACTCGGATACCAGTCTCTAGCCCACTCAACAGAATTTGTGGACCATTTATGTTTTGATGTATGCAATTATAAGTATCTGGATTGATTTATGAATAAAACTTGCTTAACAATAGATAGTATATATAGTTTTGTAGTTTATTTATAGAAACATTTCTTCTTAAATTCGTGTCCAGAGATATACTTTCATAATTAGAAACAGGTGAAGTCCACGAATTTGTATGAGTGGGCTAGAGACTATGGTATCCGAGTGTACATTTATTATACCAGATTAGGGAAATAAGGTTGAAACTGTGGAAGCGTTATTTTCTTTTATCAAATTAAGAAAATAAAGTTAAATCTGTGTAGGTATGGGTCGAATTTTGGGTGTGGCTGTATAACTAGAGGAATTATTATGTTCTCTCCACCAACCAACTTTACTCCTAAACTCGATTAATGAAATTAACAAACACATGTGGCAGTCCGGGAAAGAAAGACGGCGGCTCGTTTAAAGGGTGCGGGGAAGGACAGACTGTGGTGGTGAGGCGGAGGGACTGAAACATGAGTGGTAAACAGAAGAAGGGACACTAATTGCATTATACAGACATAAGAGAACGGGTAGCAATAGTAAGAAGACTTTATCATGCGTTCTCTTCTCAGCATGGATTCACTCAGGGACGTTCTTGCCTTACTAATTTGCTTAGTTTTTTCTCAGAGGTATATGAAGCAGTAGATAATGACAAGTCATATGATATAATATATTTAGATTTCGGTAAAGCTTTCGACAGAGTCCCCCATGAGAGATTGATGAGAAAGGTTGAGGCGCATGGAATAGGTGGGGCGTTGTTGGGATGGATTAGGTCATGGCTAATTGGTAGGAAGCAGAGAGTCAGCATAAATGGTACGAAGTCAGAATGGGGAGTAGTCAAAAGTGGTGTCCCCCAGGGATCTGTATTAGGTCCTCTGTTGTTTGTTATATACATAAATGACCTTGATTTAGGTATAACTAGTAGGATAAGTAAATTTGCAGACGATACCAAAATGGGGAGAACAATTGATTCAGATAGAGTTATAGAGTGCCTCCAAAGGGATCTAGATACCTTACACGAATGGTCAGTAAATTGGCAGATGAAGTTTAACATTGACAAATGCAAGGTATTAAAGATAGGGAAGATGCATACAAATGTTAAATATAAACTAGCTAATGTGGAATTAGAAAACTCGAATTGTGAGAAAGATCTAGGTGTGTTTGTTAGCAATGATTTGAAGCCTAGAAAACAGTGTATAAGCCTTCGAAACAAGGCAAACAGGATTCTCGGGTTCATCTCAAGGAGTGTGAGTAACAGAACTGCTGATGTTTTCTTAAAACTTTACTTGTCATTAGTGAGACCCCATATGGATTATGCTGTTCAATTTTGGTGTCCTTATTACAGAATGGACATAGATTCATTGGAGAGAGTACAACGTAGAATGACAAAAATGATCCATAATATTAGAAATCTTCCGTATAAAGAAAGGTTGAAGAAATTAGGCTTACATTCGTTAGAGAGACGCAGAGTTAGAGGGGATATGATAGAGGTGTTCAAGTGGGTTAGTGGGATTAACAAAGGGGACATGACAAATGTACTAAAGCTCAGTGATTGCGAAAAAACTCGTACCAATGGTTTCAAATTAGATAAATTTCGTTTCAGAAAAGATATAGGCAAATATTGGTTTGGTAACAGAGTTGTAGATGGGTGGAATGGACTACCAAGTGCTATAGTGGGATTAAAAACGATAGGGAGCTTTAAGATAAAATTGGATAAGCATATGGACGAGAAGGGTTGGGTGTGAAGGGGGATCAGCAGGGTTGGGCCAATCAGCGCTCTGCAGACCCCCGTAATCCTGCGTTAATCTCTAACCGTTTTGGTAAGATGATCCTCAGGGTATTAGAGTGTTGAGCCTATAATTGGGCTTTGTAATTGGGGTTGTGTGGGACAGGGATCTGCCTTGCTTAGGCCAATTGGCTTTCTGCAGACTCCCATTTTCTTATGTTCTTATGTTCTTATGTATTATACAGAGAAATTGGTTCACTGTATATATTCGACTATTTTATTAAGTGAAGGCATTTTTTAAATTAAAATCAAATCAAACGAAAAATATTGTAATAGTGAACAAATATCTGGTCGAATGACGGAAGATACTCCTAGAATATCTATCTATCTATCTATCTATATGCTCAGGCCCAATCCCCATTTTGGGGGTAGCCGACTCAAGACAGAGCAAGAACAGGGAAAACACAAAAACAACATAAAACAACAAATAAACACAGATAAAAAACACAAACTCACACACATCCAGGTCACCCAGGAGAAGACCCAGAGACCAGGGTCACCAATGTCGGTCCAGCACTCCCCCGGCCCCCGACCACCCGGAGGTTCCGATCTCGGCAGGCAGACATGCAGCGGAGCCAAAGCCACAAGCCCTCCCACCACACTTCCAGGCGCACCCTTCATATTAATCGTCTCCCGGGCCAGGCGCCTGATGGACTATTATCTAGTCCAACTTGCGCCCGACCCCTTACTCCAAATGACCACGTGTTCACTCAACTATTCACAAGCATTCTCCATTCACTCCTGTCCACCACCACTTCCCCTGCCTGATCTATAGTCATTCCTCTATCATCCAAAGCCTTTCTTACACAGTCTCTCCATCTCAATCGGGGTCTTCCTGCCCTTCTATCTCCCCTTGTACCTGACTCACATATTCTCTTTGTAAGCCTTTCATCTCCCATTCGTTCAACATGACCATACCAGCTCAGCACCCTTCTGTCCACTTTGGCTGACAAATGTCCTAGAATATAAGAAAGATAATAATTATACATTGAATGAAAACTTGACATATTATAATATACAGTAGGACACAAGGAGGAACAGAAGGAGTGGGAAGAGGTAGAGAAGGAGGCCAGGAGAAAAACAAAATACAAATACATAAACACAACAATGGAGAAGCCAGGAGATAAGATAGAAGAAATAGAAGAGAGATAGAGAAGACGGCCTTGAGAGTACTTCTAATATGCATCCTTCTACAAATTAACCTTCAAAACTATGCCTTCAAACCTAGTTTCAAGCTTTCCTCGGAGGTGCCGTGCCGGTATAATATCCTGTACGAGTATTCCCGTATATATAGTATATTATGGGAATGGAGATATTTGAATGTAAAGGCCGTGTCTCACACAGTACGGCCACCGCTCGACAGCTACCGACAGAGGACGACTTGCACTTTTTCGCCGATTGTAATCGAATCACTGGATCACTGCACGATCCTCGCAGGCACACGATTGCTGTACAACAAACCTTCGACAGTCACTCAGCACACACGCGTCATACACGCCGGCAACACGACCGTTGTAGAATAAATCGCTGACCGGCGACGCTACTCACTCGGCTATCACACGTTCGTCATACATTTAAAGTACGTTAAGAGCACGATAATGCCGCCTTTGGTTGACAACCATACGTTTACAGCACAACAGACGCACATACGTTGAACGATAAATACGACCGTTGTAAGCCGCACACGATATTGACACGTCAAAGGAACCGCCCTATGTATATATATATATATATTTATAAATAACACCCCGTTCTTAACATTAATCCTCAATTGCAAACCCCAATATACTTGAATAAAACTATAATAATAATACGCTGTAGTTAAGTAGTCGATAGGTGAATGTATACCTATATCATTACACGATCTGGTATACACTGACTTTGATGCAGTATATCATTAGTTTACAAGTGCATGTATTTTAGTAAACTTGTAGATGTTTATGTTAACTATAGGCTACACACACACACACACACGTACGCAGAGAGAGAGAGAGAGAGTGAGAGTGAGTGAGTGAGTGAGAGAGAACTACTCGCAGACATACAATACAGTATATAGACTAAACTAATACACACATACACACACACACACAATATATATATATATTAGCTAAATAAAACACAACCAACCACGCAAATGCACACACACACAATAACAATATCGAGTAACCTAAAACCGAGTCAACAATGTTCAGAAGTTGTTAAGAAGGCAAACAAAATAATTGGCTTTATAGGCAGGTCATTTGAGCATAAATCCAAAGAAGTTATCCTAACCCTTTACAATTCCTTAGTCCGCCGTCTTCTGGAATACTGCGTTCAATGCTGGTGCCCTTATTACCAAAAAGACATAAACAAGCTAGAACGAGTTCAACGTAGAGTTACCAAAATGATACCTAGCCTAAAGAACAAACCATACGAAGAGCGTCTTAGAGAATTAAATCTATTTCCTTTAACCCAGCGCAGATTAAGAGGTGACTTAATTCAAGTGTTCAAAATCATCAAAGGCATCGACAATATGAACTGTAGTAAGTACTTCACTATCGACCAATCTAATTACACGTGGGGAAACGGTTGCAAAATTATTGGTAAATCTTTTAACTCACACGAATCTAAGAATTTCTTCTTCAATCGAGTTGTCAACTTGTGGAATGGGCTTCCCCGAGACGTTATAGACTGCAGCACCGTTGATTCATTTAAACTCCGCCTAGACAAATATCTCGCATCAAACCCGCGACTGACTGCGTTTGTAAAGAATAACTTTATTTTATCCTCCCCTCAGTTACTAACCCATATGTTCCCTACTAACTTCCTAGTCCTACCACGGACAATAGTTCCAGGGCAGTAGTTCCCTTTCCAATGTTCCCTTACCAACTCTAAACCACTGTTTGGACACTTGATCCTCAGTGTTTTGGAGGACAAGCAGCCTAGAAGGGTCACTAGGCCTGTTGTTGCTTCATTTCCTTTGTACTCCTTTGTACACATACACACAATATATATAAACTAAATAATACACAACCAAACACGCAAACGCGCACACACACAATAAATATACACTAAATAATACACAACCAACCACACAAACACACACACAATTTATATATAAACTAAATAATGCACAACCAACTACGCAAACGCACACACACACACACACACACACACACACACAAACACACACAAACACACACACACACACAATATATATAAACTAAATAATACACAACCAACCACTCAAACTCACACACACACACACAATATATATAAACTAAATAATACACAACCAACCACGCAAACGCACGCACACACACACATATACACACACAATATATATAAACTAAATAATACACAACCAACCACGCAAACGCACACAAACACACACACACAAAAAAAAAACACACACACACACAATCACACACAATATATATAAACTAAATAATACACAACCAAACACGCAAACGCACACACACACACACACACAATATATATATAAACTAAATAATACACAACCAAACGCGGAAACGCAAACACACACACGCACACACAATATATATATAAACTAAATAATACACAACCAAACGCGGGAACGCAAACACACACACGCACAAACACACACAATATATATAAACTAAACAATACACAACCAAACACGGAAACGCACACACACACACACACACAAACACACACACACACAAACTACTCACACACATATAATATATAGACTAAAATCATACACAATCAACCATCGATCAGAGGATGACAATGAAGATATCCCAGGATTCACATGCGCTCGTTGCACAACATATACACGGGCGTCACACGATCAAATTTTACGGTTTTTTAACCGTTTTTTCTGCCGATTATCGGCCAGAATTTAGTGCAGCCACTATTTTTTGGTCGATCACCGCCGACCATTTCCGCGCCACTCGACCACCCCTCGCCTACCACGATACGAGGCGATCTTTTTACACGATCACAGACGATGTCAGACGATCCCGGAAAAATTCAAATATTTTGAAAAGATCGGCTGTGGTCGGCGGCTAACGTACTGTGTGAGACGCGGCCTTAAGGGGAAGAACATGTCGCCAATGGTACCAAGGTGACGATGTTAGCCGATTTCTGTTACTATAGGGTCTGTTACTAAAGGAAGTATAGGAGGCGTGCGGCACGTTTGTAGGGTGGTAGGAAGGACACAGGAGGAGACTGAAACACGAGTAGTAAATACAGATAATACCCCTCGGTGATTATAGGGTACAAAAAAGGTAAACAGGAAAGAGGTGAGGGGATATGGGACTAGAAGGGAGGACAACATGGGATGAGGAGTAAGGAAGAAACATGTATTTATAAAGGAGACTAAAGACCAAAAATTAATAGCCTAAGTAAAATAAGCCAGTACCGGGTAAGTAGACACATGGAAAAGGTATGGTAACATGCCAATAAGTGGAATGATGAAAACGCACAATTTTAAGTTTGGAATAAAAGATGAAAGAACAAGAAACTGAGAGATTATAGAATATAGAAGGTATGACATTTGGAGATTATACAGCCTTGGTTTAAAGGGAGATGGGCCGGTTTTTGTAGCCCCTTTCTCCCTCGTGTTTAGCCCCATTAGTTTTTAGATTATAAGATGCTTGTCCCATTAGTTTGTCGATTTTAAGACCTTTCACCCCATTTCTTTGTCAATATTAAGACCTTTCGTGACATTTAAGTGTCGATTTTATTTCCTGGCAAGCTATAGCGAGCCTGTAATTGTGGAGGAACCGGCCTTCGGCCGTGAAATCTGTACCAAAAAATTTACAAATTATTCTCGAAGGGGGATCTAATGGATGTTTTTTTAAAGTTTAATGGAGGTCTAGGGAGGAAACTAAAAACTAAATGAATAAATACATTAATAGACCAAAACAATGGCCACTGTCCCCTAAGAAATAATAGAAGAAATAACATAAAAGAAACAAGGAAAACACAATTTTAAGTTGGGATAATAATAAAAAAGAACAAAAAGCTGGGAGAATAGAGAAGGTATATGAAGGTGGTTTAGGTTAAGATATAACGAAACAAATATGTATAGTATACAAGTAACCCACAATTGTAAGCTGGGATAAAAGAGGACAGAACAAGAAGCTGAAAGAATAGGCCTACAGAAGGGATAAATTTAGGATGATGTATAATCGTGTATGAAGAGATAATGCAAGGAATACATAAGGGTTGCAAGGAAAACACAATCTTAATTAACCCATAACTGGCGGCGCGCAACATATGTCGAGTGAAATAAATTTGGACTATGTGGCGGTGCACGACAGCTGTCGAGTGCCATTTTCAGCACGTAATGTTGCTGAGAGAGAGAGAGCTGAAAAATGTGTGCTTGGTTTTTGTGGGCAAACTGTTATATGTATTCTTCTCCTGTCCACCTCTTCTTCCTTTCTCGTGTCTCTTGCTGATCCTCCCTACCCCTTGTGGGAGTAAGGGTTGGCTACTGGTAGTACTGACTGAAGGACAGAGAATATACAGTAGAAGGCTAGGTAGGGGAGATATTGACGTGATCACCATATCAAATAAGGGATCCGGCCTGTCCTTGTCTATTGATAGGGAGGCCGCCGCCGGGGAGATTTCGTTCACAGTTCCGTTCGTATACAGTTCCGTTTGCCTTGCTTATAGTTTTAATTTATCTGAGGGCTTGGTTAGATTGGATTAGCTTTGGTTGAATTGGGTTAGGATAGTTTTAACCCGCTGAGTCCCAGGCAATTTAAAACAAATGTACCACCCAGGACTGGCAAGTTTTGAAAAACAAATGTTTTCCAGAAAACACAAGGAATGGGTTAGGAATGAAGGAAAACCCACAAAAAACCGATCCCCTAGGTCATTAAGGGGTCCTACGGTGCGGTGCGCCCGAAAGTCGGATTTACAAGAGGGGAAATGTGTAGGCAAAAACACCCAAAAACAAGTTTTTGCGCGCTCACACGCACGCGGTTAGACTTTGAGAGTTTTCAACCATCGGCATTGTTGTTTGGGATACTTACACAGTTCCCATACAAATCTGAGCCCTCTAGGTGCCATAGGACCGGAGTAATTAACAGTGACGCATACGTATGCGTCGCTGGGGTTTAGCGTTACAAACATTGCCGACGCACTGTTTGCGTCGGGGTTCTGATGTTATGATGACACATTTCTTTTTTTTTCTTTTTTCTTTTTTTTTTTTGGCTATTAATAGACAATTGTATTCATATTAAGAAAAGGTATATGGAAGTCAGAGGTTTAATTATGACAGTCTTTACCCTTTTAACCCGTACAGCCCCAGCGACGCGCCTGACGCGTCGGCGATGTATGTAACGCACAGCCCCAGAGACGCGCCTGGCGCGTCACCCTAATTGCGCCGACCGTAACCTCAGGTGTAGCCACTCAAGAGGGCTCAGATTTGTATGGGAACTGTGTACGTATCCCACGCAACCGTGCCGATGGTTGAAAACTCTCAAAGTCCACGTGCATGCGCGCGAGCGCGCAATAACCTGTTTCTTGGGGATAATTGCCTTCAATTTTTTACTCTTATAAAATCCGTTTTCGTGGGCTCTGTAGGACCATTGTTTAAGCTTTTTGAGCGGTTTTTCGTGGTTTTTCCTTCATTCCTAACCCATTCGCTATTGTTTCTGGAATAAAAACAATTTTTGAAAACCGGCCGGGTTCTGGTGCGCAAACATTACAAAACTAGCCGGGGCTCCACGGGTTAACGCCCACGGATTCTTCCTAAGCTGTATAAAATTGTATAACTATGGCCCGAATAAACTGTCAAAACACTTCATGGTCCTCAAAGGGTTAAGTTGGCTTGGATAGTTTGAATTTGATTTATAGTCAGCTCTGAACCTTTTGAAGATACAATGACGCAATTCTTTTCTGTTTATTATTATACGATTTTATTCAGATTAGGAAAGTTATGTGGAAGTCAGAGGGTTGAGATAGTCTTTACCCTTTTGATGCACACAGTTCCTTCCTAAGGTGTAAACAATCGTCTAATGAGAGCCAGAATAAACTGTCAAAATGTGTCATAATCCTCAAGGGATTAATTAGTACTGTATTGGACCCGTCAGCCTTGATCGGCAACCCATCTATGGGAGACAACCTTAAACAAATCCGGGTAAATGGGACTCGTCAGCCTTGGTTGGCAACCTGTCCAGGGGAATAAACCTTAAGCCGGTATCACACGAGCGCTTTTTCCCTCAACATTTTGTGACGCTCCTGCATAGTAGCCACGTGCGGGCATGCGCGAGTGTCGGCTGCCCAGCTGTTTTAGAAACCGGCTGGCGGCAGCCGGCCGGCCGGCTTTTCCTTAGTATATATCCTACGACAATGTAACTAATGTCTGGGATATTCTTATGTTGTTTCACAGCTTGAAGCTGCCCTTATTCTTAACCAACGCATCTTAGTATATTTTATTCTTGATAGTTGATTGTTTCATTATAATATATAAGATGTAAGTCTAGTGAGAGTGGGAGGAGACGAGCGGGAGAGAGAGACCGGCTGGGGGACGTTGCTTCACACGGGCGCGGAGAGTCTAGCTTGGGACGAGCCTGATGTTGCCAATTTGATCGCAACGTTAGGCTTAGTTTCGACTCGCGCAAGGGGTAGAGGATTTTGACCCGGCAACGGTGTTGAGTGTTGCCAAGCATGGGATGTATTTCGCATGCCTAGGGTGGGGTCCAGACAGATTCAAGACTCAGAGCTCACCTCACTGTCGTACCCTTCGGACCCCCTTGATATCTATCCCTCTCAACCCCACTTAGAAACTTTCTCTCTTACTTTGTATACCTTCTTTCCACTACTTCACCAATCTATTTAATTATCCCATCCCCTTGATAGACCTTATATCTATAATTGTATTAACGACGAGCTCTCAGATAATTAGATAGGATTTGGGCCTTATGCAGAGATGTAATTGTTCATGAGACCTAGGAAACTTTTTTGTTGTCTCATATTTGGTGGTTTCATGCTTGCTAGTGTGTTCTTGTGGCAGGTGAGCAGGGGCTAGACCGGAGGGGAGGCTTTTTGCGATCTCCTTTAAGTAAAGTCTGCTGGTGCGAGTCCTGTGGACCTGCACAACTTTACTAGGATACCCGTGGGATTCTGGGGGCATTTTCTTGTCTGTGTGCCTGTGTGTCTAGTGTTGTGTTGTGTGAGGGCCCTTGCCTAGTCCACTCAGCACTGCGCTAGCACGTCTTGCGTTTGTTTTAGGGTCGCCAGGAGAGAGTCAGATACTTGGGATCTGAGTCTCTCAAGAGAGCACCCTTTCAATTAGAGTAATTTGGCGCACAGACTTGGGAACGTCCCTAGGCTAGAGCAGGTGGCTCAGCCCGGGTATCTGAAGCCTATATCCTTCCGGCTAGACCTCTGCCACCTGGCAGATTAACAGCTAGGGGTTTATTATTTCTGCATGCTTGTTATTGTGCCACAGTTTACCGTTGTTGTGAGCATTGTGAGTCAGGGTGTGGCTTAGAGACTCTGTCCGAGCAGGCTTGCCTGACTAAGAGTGAGAAGCACACCTGTATGTGGTTATGTTGCGAGTTGCTGCCTTTATTTAATTATACCTATGCCATTATACACTGTATGGCCTATCACTAGTATTTATTCCTGCTTATGAGTTAAGAGTTCTCTAAATCCGTAACTTACTTTCTTTGCTAAGCATGAGATCCTAC
Organism: Paralithodes platypus; assembly: GCA_032716605.1. Taxonomy (NCBI): domain Eukaryota; kingdom Metazoa; phylum Arthropoda; class Malacostraca; order Decapoda; family Lithodidae; genus Paralithodes; species Paralithodes platypus. The sequence continues at coordinate 32,079,733 of CM064552.1, read as the reverse complement.
AGTAGCCGCATGCAGTTTAGAAACCTGCATCTTGTCTACCTGTACGATGTTTTGAGGACTGTTTGCTTTCACCTTCTTTCACGCAGGGGTGATTAGTTGTATTAATTAACGTAACGTTAAATGTACTTTCTTCTAGTTTGTTATTTAATTGTTTCTGCAATTTAATTCCGTTATCTATCTTTTCCTTGAAGCTTTAAGTCAACTTAATTGTGTGATCTTTTATATAGCCTGCTTGACTATCAGCAGTCTATAGTGCGTGCACCCTGTAACCGAGTCATAGGATACCTTGTTGTCCAGGCAGGACTTGTGACGGTTTAGGGTGGTTTGTTGCCTGGGTTTATAGATAAGGGTTGGATATAGCGTTTTCCGTTGTTGCTTGTTGCCGCATACCTAGTCCAATAGAAAGAGCCCAGTGTTTATATATCCCAGGACGTAACAATTTATCCTCAACACTGGTCTGACAGCTTATGAGGTCAACATTTATAATATTTTTGTCACCCAAGTTCATCTATCATCAGTCTAGTTTTCGATACCAGTGACAAATATTTCAGAAATGTTGCCAGAAAAATATTGATCATCGAATGTTGACTATAAAAGCTCTCGTGTGATAACGGTTTTATACAAAATACCACAGGGCAGCAGTGCCACTTGCTCTTGGCGAACTCTACAATAGATAGACAATAGATAGATAAACCATAAGACTATAGTCCATTCATTATAAGTAGGCCAACAATCCTGACTTCTCTAACTTCAATAAATCCAAAAGGGCTAGAGCAAATGAGCTGTTCATTTCCACACCTATTCCCTGGCTGACTCTTCCCAAATAGTAATTGTATCATGGTTACGATTACTCTAGTCGCTTTTGAGTTATAGAGTTTAGTAAACTTTGAGTGTTGGCCTACTCAAGATGAATGAACTATAGGTACAGGCAAGCAGTCTGAATATTGGCGAAATGCCTGTGACCGAAATACCTTCACTGGCACACGCCAGATATTGGAATATTGAAAAATCTCAGTTTAGACTCATGTTTATGGTTGAACAGGGATGTGATCTCTCTCTCAATAGCAACTACTATTTTAATTTTAATACCAGACTGCCTAGAAACAAATGCAAAGTCTGTGTATCTTTATATCTCTACGTAACTTTGTCAAGTATTTATTATCTAACTGTATACCATGGCCCATCCTTGTGTGTGTGTGTGTGTGTGTGTGTGTGTGTGTGTGTACCAGTGTGTAAGATATTTGTATGTATGTGTCTACAGTAGGCCTATATTTATCTGTAGTTCTCTAGGCCTATAAATCGCCTACATTCTTTCCTATTATAAGTGCAGCTTATGCATCGTGTTTTCAATCATGTCATAATGCGCTTTTCTTCTAAGATTCCTATGTTGAGTATTTATTATGATGTATTAATTAGCCTTTGTAATATCTCTCTCTCTCTCTCTCTCTCTCTCTTTCTCCACTCCGTTCGATATTGTGTAAATTTACATAATAGATGAATACAAAAAGTCATACATATGCCTAACTCACACAGGCTACAAGCAAGACACAACTTTTACTAAGCAACAAAGACAGCCTCTCAAATAAAAATCCCTAATGCCACCTCTCATTCCCACTACATTATGGTTGAACAGGGATGTGATCTCTCTCTCTCTCTCTCTCTCTCTTTTAGTTTCCTTCCTAGACCTCCATCAAACTTAAAACATCGTCCATTAGATCTCCCTTCTAGATTAATTTGTACATTTTTCGGTAGACAAATTTTCCTGCCGAAGGCTGGTTCTTCAAAAATTACAGGCTCGCTATCGTTCGCCAGAACAAAAATCGACACCTAAATAGGACGAAAAGTTTTAATATTGACAAAGAAATGGGGCGAAATGTCTTAAAATCGACAAACTATTGGGACAAACTTCTGAAAGCTGAAAAGTAATGGGGCTAAACATGAGGGAGAAGAGGGTCTAGAAATACGACCAATCTCCCCTTAAGCAACAAAAGCCAGCCACTCAAATAAAAAGTCCCTAATGATCATCGTTCAGAGTCAGGCAGGGACATCCACCTCTCTCATTCCCACCACATTACTTGTCAATTTCATGGCAAATATTTCTTCATCATGTTACGATCCAGGTTCTCAAAGACACGGGGCTCTTCAACATTGGACTAGATAATGGCAAAATGCAACAACGGTAACACTAGATCCAACCCCTGCCTTAAACACTGGAAAACAAAACACCATTACCGCCCTGAGTCGTGCCTGGACAACGAGGTATCCTATGACTCGGTAACTGGTGCACACACACTAGGCTGACGCTCGATGAAACAGCCTATTCTCAAACAGTAAAAGATTACTCGATTAGGTTACACAAAGAAAAGATAGTTCTATCTATCTATCTATTGCCTGACGCCGTGATCCCCGAAGGGGTGGCCACGAACGAACCGCCCCCATGCACCTCTGTCCCCAGTCAGTCGACGCCCCTCCCCCCAACCAGCACCACCTTCGTTCATGTAGTTCCTCACTCCATCCTTCCACCTCATATTCGGTCTACCTCTCCCCCTCTGTCCCTCCACCTCGCTCTCGTACACCCTCTTAGTCATTCTCTCGCTTTCCATACGTTCCATATGGCCGAACCATCTCAAGTTGTTCCTTTTCACACTTTCCAGCACATCTACCTCCACACCACACCTCCTTCTTACTTCCTCATTAGTCTGTCTATCCCTCCATGTAACTCCGCACGCACTTCTTAAGTAATTCATTTCCACTGCTCTCACTCTTGGTCTGAGTCTCTCAACCAACGTCCATGCTTCGCTTCCGTAAGTCAGTGTCGGGATTACCACACTGTCATGCAAGGACTTCTTCACTTCCATACTGACCACCCTATTTCTTGTTACTGCTTTTAGCGTTCCTACAACCCTCTTCCCCTGTTGTACCCTCTCCCGCACCTCTTCATCCATAGTCCCATCTTTACTCAACACACTGCCCAGATACTTAAAAGAGTTGACGATCTCCATAGCCTGACCGTTCAGCTTCACCTCACACTCTGTGACTTCACCCCTTTCGAAGACCATAACCTTGCTCTTCCCCGTATTTACCTTCAAATTCCGTTTTTCGCACACTGTTCCAAACTCATTTACCAGACCCTGCAACTCCCATTCATTATCACTCATCAGAACTGTATCATCCGCAAACAGCAGTATAGGTAGCTTCCACTCAATTCCCTCCCTTTTCAGCGATACACCAACATTCACTGCTCTTGATAGTATTTCTTTCATGACTCCATCCATATATACAGTAAACAACCACGGGGACATCACACACCCCTGTTTCAAACCAACATTCAGGTCAAAGAACTCGCTCTGCTCACTCTCCACACACGTACTGCCGCCTTTGCACCCTCATACATGCTCTTCACTGCTTTCAGCAACTTGCCCTCTACTCCGTATATTCTAAGTACTTTCCACAAACCTTCTCTATCCACTCTGTCATAGGCCTTCTCCAAGTCCATAAAGGCAACATACACCTTTTGTTTCTTCTCCAGATACTTCTCCACAACACAATTCAGGGTAAAAATCTGATCTACACATCCTCTTCCCTTCCTAAAACCTCCCTGCTCGTCGCCTATCCATTTCTCCGTTCTCACTCTCACTCTCTCAATCACTACCCTACTGTATACCTTCCCTACTACGCTTAGAAGACATATTCCTCGGTGGTTACCACACACTCCTCTTTCCCCTTTGCCCTTATATAGGGGGACTATTATGCCAGTCTTCCAGTCATCGGGTGCACTCCCCTTCTCCCATGCTAGTTTGCACATTTTCCATACCCATTCTATCACTATCTCACCACCATACCTCAACATTTCCCCACAAACTCCATCTGTTCGTGATAGTTAACGTGATAAATTAACGTTACGGTAGATACTCAAATAACTGGCACTCCTGTATTAAAGAAAGTGCAATGCTAGTCCTGCAACATCAACTGGAAACTTCTGAAATAAGTCTGATGCTGGGAAGATGTTCGTAAAGAATCTTAGAACATAAGAACATAAGAAAATGGGAGTCTGCAGAAAGCCGATTGGCCTAAGCAAGGCAGATCCCTGTCCCACACAACTCCAATTACAAAGCCCAATTATAGGCTCAACACTCTAATACCCTGAGGATCATCTTACCAAACCGGTTAGAGATTAACGCAGGATTACGGGGGTCTGCAGAGCGCTGATTGGCCCAACCCGGCTGATCCCCCTTCACACCCAACCCTTCTCGTCCATATGCTTATCCAATTTTTTCTTAAAGCTCCCTATCGTTCTTGATCCCACTATATCACTTGGTAGCCTATTCCACCCATCTACAACTCTGTTACCAAACTAATATTTGCCTATATCTTTTCTGAAACGAAATTTATCTAATTTGAAACCTTATTACGAACGCTTATACACTGTTTTCTAGGCTTCAAATCATTGCTAACAAACACACCTAGATCTTTCTCGCAGTCTGAATTTTCTAATTCTAAATTAGCTAGTTTATATTTAACATTTGTTTGCATCTTCCCTATCTTTAATACCTTGCATTTGTCAATTTGTCAACGATCTTGAACAATTATAATGCAGAATACGGGTCACAATAAATACTAGGACATATAGTAATAATAGGCAGGCGAATAATAAAGACTGCGCAAAGGTAGTAATGCTCGACAACAAAAGAAATGCTTCGTGACACAACGCAACAGCCTACTAGGGTTGTGCAACTCAACAACAACCTCGGCTCAAAAGTGCAGTGAATAATAATGCTGCATACATATAATAATGGGGCTTATCTCTAACCAGTGTCTGCTCAGTTAATAAAGTCTAGCTGGGGTATCAAGGCAGGGCAACAATGGGCGAGCATACGGCTCGTAGCCTAACGTTGTCCGAAGGTGGTATAATGAAGATTACGTTATATGACGGGGATGCTCTCTTGATAAATCTAGGTCTCTAGTACCTAGTTCTATCCTGGCGATCCCTCAGAAGTCAACACAAAGAGGCAGCACTATGTTGTGAGGGATAGGCTATGGCCCTCTCACACCACAGCGCTGTGCTCGCAAAGTAAACCCACCCGAAGACAACTTAGGCTCCTACAGTACCTGTCGATGTCGTGCAGGGCTTAGCTAACACTGCACACATCGGAGACAACGACACAGTAACCTTACCCCTAGTCTAGCTTTAGATAACCAAGCAGAATCACTCAACACCTTGCCAGGGAGACATATACCGGTCTACAACCTTCCCGAGAGAGGACACATACGGAAAAGTCCGTCTCTCCTAACCTCAATAAAGCCTAATACCTCCTTAACCTAATACATGGAAATCTCTGAGAGCTTCGCGTACAATACGACTGGTCGACGGTGAACGTCTATGCTGAAACCAGAAGGGATGTTGAGTTTAATAAAGATTAGAGAATGAGAAAGGAGAAGTCGAGAGAGAGAAATAGTATGCAAAGTGGCGAGTATGGGGGACAGAATTGCAAAGGATGTAGGCGATACGCGTGTCAGGCAAGCTCTGAGCTGGTAAAGAACACGAGGCCGCGATGGGAAGGGACTAGTTGACCACCCGGCCGCCAACGCCGTCAGCGCCCAAGCGAGCCGCGTCATAGCTCACCCCGCTGCCAGGTGTACTCCCTCACCCTCTCTCGCTCGCCTCCCACACAAGCAACATTTATATTATGGCGAATATAAAATATAAGGCGCGGTCACAGACCAAAACAAAGACCATTTCTAGACTGTCTGTTGCAACACGACACTAATAAAATAAAGCAGATCATTCTAGGACAACTGTAGCCCATCCCCCCATCCTTGCGAGCGCTAGCGAGCTGCAATGCCCCACGCAACCATTCTGCTAACGCCGGGAGGCGTCACAATCACCGTCACATTATTTCTTAAGGGGAGATGGGTAATTTTTCTGGCCCCTCTTTTTCCCCCTTAGTTTTCAGATTTTAGGACGTTCGGCCCATTTGGCGATTATGACACCTTTCGTCCAATTCGTTGTCTATTTTAAGACCTTTCGTGTCATTTACGTTTTGATTTTTTCCTAGCAAGTGATAGCGGGCCTGAAATTTAAGAGGAAGCGGTCCTCAGCCGGGACATTTTCCTACCGAAAAATTTACAAATTTATCATGAAGGGGGGTCTAAGGGGTATTTTTCTAAGCTTGATGTAGGTCTAGCGGGAAACTAAAGAATAAAGGGATAGGCCTATATGAATTAATAGACCCAAAAAACTGCTCATCTCCCCTTAATTTAGCCAAGGTTCCCATTGGATATGTGTTTTATGTTTATTTGTTTCTATATCTATTTATGTTTTTGATAGTGGGTTTCTCTTCTTGGGTCGTGATTCAGAAATTCCTTCGTGTTTCTTATTTGGTGCCTCTTGCTTTTTTACACGATTTTCGTTTCTCTTGTACCAGGATATACTGTATGTTTTCTTCTCGTGAGGTTGTTTTCGTAAAGATTCTCTCTCTATCTCTCATACATAATAGCGACAATTAAATTTCCTACGTAAGAGTACACGAATATGTAGTGCATAGCCTATATTAACACTTACATTGCGGGCATATTTCTGCCATATTATGGCTCATTCAGGTATATTAGCAAGTGTCTGAATGAAATTAAATGTATTCAGCCAAATACCGGTACTAGAAGAAAATAGCTTCAAAATTACACAAGAACGAACTTCGTAGCGCGCGGCTTCACCCACAGGGCTACCATAGACATTCGCTAATATTGAGCAATTATAGCTAATTTTGCGTTACATTTGCCTTTGGTAGCGCTGTATGTCTAGCGAGAGTATGACTCATACTCCTCAGTGCCTTGGCCGGCTGGCTGGAGAGAGGATAGGTGGCCTGCCGCGCTCCCGCTCACTCACACTTGATTCTACAGGCTTTAAGAGGCTTTAAAAGCCTGTATATTGCTGTAAATTGTAATGGCGTTCCGGAACGTCTCCCGCAGTCAATGGGGGTAAGGAATGTAGTTAGTACAATATTTTAGTCCTTCAAATTACTATTAAGTCGGTGGATAAGATCAATGGAATGTCTATTCCATGCAATGTACACTCAGATACTATAGTCTCTAGCCCACTCATAATATGTCGTGGACCCCCTAAGTTTTTCTTTTTGCAATTATAACTATACGGATTTGATGTTTGGGTAGAACTTGGTTTTCAATAAATAGTATGGCCTATATGTATAGTTGTGTAGTTGATTTATAGAATTTTTAATTCAGAAATTGGGTTTCAGAGATGCACTTCCATAATTATAAATAGCTCCAGTCCACGAATATGTATGAGTGAGCTAGGGACTATAGACTAGGCAAATTTCATGAAAATGTGCATATTTAAAAATCTGAATGCAAATTGTGTTAATTTATGGCATACATGCTATTTAGGGGTATTGAGGGGTGCTAAACTCGAATCTGTTGTATGCCCGGCTCAAAAATGGCTCATAAGCCCTCAAAATTGAAAAATTCAAGATGGCCACCACCGCTGTGCTAAAATTCATAAATGTTCATATCTTTTTACTAAGCATGGTAGAAATATATATGAATTATGCTTTTGTATGTTTTTTTCATGAGGAATCCAATGCCATACATAGAAGTGTAATAAAATACACACACACACTACAAAAAACTCGAAATTATTGAAAAAAATATATATTTTTAACATAAGAACATAAGAACATAAGAAAATGGGAGTCTGCAGAAAGCCGATTGGCCTAAGCAAGGCAGATCCCTGTCCCACACAACCCCAAATCAATTACAAAGCCCAATTATAGGCTCAACACTCTAATACCCTGAGGATCATCTTACCAAAACGGTTAGAGATTAACGCAGGATTATGGGGGTCTGCAGAGCGCTGATTGGCCCAACCCGGCTGATCCCCCTTCACACCCAACCCTTCTCGTCCATTTGCTTATCCAATTTGATCTTAAAGCTCCCTACAGTTTTAGATCCCACTATAGCACTTGGTAGTCCATTCCACCCATCTACAACTCTGTTACCAAACCAATATTTGCCTATATCTTTTCTGAAACGAAATTTATCTAATTTGAAACCATTGGTACGAGTTCTTTCGCTATCACTGAGCTTTAGTACATTTGTCATGTCCCCTTTGTTAATCCCACTAACCCACTTGAACACCTCTATCATATCCCCTCTAACTCTGCGTCTCTCTAACGAATGTAAACCTAATTTCTTCAACCTTTCTTCATACGGAAGATTTCTAATATTATGGATCATTTTTGTCATTCTACGCTGTACTCTCTCCAATGAATCTATGTCCATTCTGTAATAAGGACACCAAAATTGGACAGCATAATCCATATGGGGTCTCACTAATGACAAGTAAAGTTTTAAGATAACATCAGCAGTTCTGTTACTCACACTCCTAGAGATGAACCCGAGAATCCTGTTTGCCTTATTACGAACGCCTATACACTGTTTTCTAGGCTTCAAATCATTGCTAACAAACACACCTAGATCTTTCTCGCAGTCTGAATTTTCTAATTCTAAATTAGCTAGTTATATTTAACATTTGTTTGCATCTTCCCTATCTTTAATACCTTGCATTTGTCAATGTTAAACTTCATCTGCCAATTTACTGACCATTCATGTAAGGTATCTAGATCCCTTTGGAGGCACTCTATATCGCTATCTGAATCAATTGATCTCCCCATTTTAGTATCGTCTTCGAATTTACTTATCCTACTAGTTATACCTAAATCTAGGTCATTTATGTATATAAGAAACAACAGGGGACCTAATACCGATCCCTGGGGGACACCACTTTTGACTGCTCCCCACTCTGACTTGGTACCATTTATGCTGACTCTCTGTTTCCTACCAATTAGCCATGACCTAATCCATCCCAACAACGCCCCACCTATTCCATGTGCCTCAACCTTTCTCATCAATCTCTCATGAGGGACTCTGTCGAAAGCTTTACTGAAATCTAAATATATAATATCGTATGCCTTGTCATTATCTACTGCTTCATATACCTCTGAGAAAAAACTAAGCAAATTAGTAAGGCAAGAACGTCCCTGAGTGAATCCATGCTGAGAAGAATTGATTAAGTTAAATGTTTCTAAGTGGTTTCTCATTTTTCTAGCAATAATTGACTCTAGTAGCTTTCCTATGATTGAAGTGAGACTAATGGGACGGTAATTGGATGCTATTGATTTATCACCTTTTTTGAAAATCGGAACTACATTTGCAAGTTTCCAAGCTTCTGGAACTATACCTGTTTCTAATGAATTGTTAAAAAGAAATGTTAATGGGTAACTTAACTCATCTCTGCATTCTTTTAATACTCTGGCATATACCTCATCGGGGCCAGGCGATTTCTGAGGTTTCAGTCTGTCAATTTCCTTAAGCACATCATTTCTACTTATAGTAACCGTACTTAACCTATTTTCTATACTATCGCTATATACCTTACGGACTTCTGGAATCTGTGCCAAATTTTCATTAGTGAAAACGGATAGAAACTGACTATTTAATGTACTGCACATTTCTAAATCATTTTCTGTCATTTCTCCTATCGAAGTTTTAAGGGGGCCTATTTTATCTCTAACTTTAGATTTATATAGCTGGTAAAAAGCCTTAGGGTTATTTTTTGAGTCATTGGCTATCCTGATTTCATAATTTCTTTTGTCTGTCCTTATACATTTTTTAACCTCTCTTGATAGATTCTGATAGTAAGCAAGTAGGTGAATTTCGCCTTTCTTAATTTTTCGATATATTCCTCTCTTTTTTCCTAGAAGGTCTAATAGTCTATTATTCATCCATTTGGGTTGGTTCTGTGTTGATCTAAATTTTCTTTTGGGGATATATTTATTTTGCGCATTGTGGAGTGAAGAAATAAAATTATTATATGTAGCTGTCAAATTATCCTGAGTTAAGACAGGTATCTGAGAGAGAGTATGTTCATTAGCGCACCTGGGTCCACTTAATAGTTTAACCATAGGATCGACTCTTAAGGCTCGTCTTAATCCACCATAATTGGCTTTTCTGAAATCTGGGATAAGTGTCGTATTCTCTTTAGCCTTTCCTGTCCATTGTATGTTAAAATAAATTGATTATGATCACTATTTCCTAGTTGGTCTCCTATCTCTACATTATTTATCATTTGTTCATTATTACTGAGAACTAAATCGAGGATATTATTACCTCTAGTAGGCGAGTCTATGAATTGAAATAAAAAACTATCCTGTACCGCCTCAATAAACTCTTTTGAATCTGAGTCGCCGATTTGATGCTGCCAATCAATATTCGGAAAATTAAAATCCCCCATAATACACACATTGCTAAACCTTGATGCTATTTTCACTTCCTGCCATAAAGCTGTGCCTTCGTTTCTACTCATATTTGGTGGTCTATAAATAACTCCAATAATTATGGTCTCACTACCTTCGCTAACCTCAACCCAAACACTTTCGTTATCAGTATTTAGTCTAATACCTGATTTAATACAGCTTTTTAAAGAACTGACAAACACTGCTATTCCGCCGCCCCTCCTACTTGTTCGGTCGCGTTTAAACAAACTATATCCTGGTATATGGAATTCTGCTAAAAATTGTGTTGATTCTGTATTAATCCATGTTTCAGTCAGTGCTATAATGTCTATATTTTCGTTGCTAACAAGTGCTCTAAGTTCATCCATTTTGTTACATAAACTCCTACAGTTTGTATAATATAATCGCAATGAATTTATTTTACTGGTATCGGATTTACCTTTATTTCTAACTGAATTCCCATCTTCTGTTACACCTTTAATATTTCTACTAGCAGTACAATTAAAATCCTGTGACTGATATTTTCTATTCCTATCTGATGTACCAGTACGGCAATTTACCCTATCTAGACAATTATTCTTACTCATATTCTCAGGCTTTATTTTCAGCGAAACCCCGCGACAATCCTATCTATTGACCTAGCTAAATTTGCCACCCCTAGCCGAGAAAGATGAACCCCGTCCTGTGCGTACAACTGATTTTTACCATAGAAACGGGTCCAGTTATCAAGGAATGGTATTGCATTTGCGTTACAGTATTTTTCCAGCCGACAATTGATACCAATTGCCCTAGATGACCATTCCTTGCTGACCCCTCTCCGTGGCAAGATACTGTGTACTACAGGTATGCCTCCCTTCCTCCTAACTTTATCTAACACCTCCCTGTACTGCCGAAGCAGTACTTCCGTCCTACCTTTACCAACATCATTGCTCCCTGTACTGAGACAGATAATGGGGCTATCTCCAATATCTTTCATGATGTAATCAATGTCCTCTAACACCTTCCCAACCCCGGCACCAGGCAGACAGACAAGCTTCCTAATATCAGTACAGGTGGACCTAGCTAAGTGTCTGACCATGGAGTCCCCAACAATTGAGATGGACTTGCCTCTCCTTGTCGATGACTTGGTAGCAGCTGCGGCAGCGGCAGGAACTCCTGGGGCAGCAGTTGAAGGTACTCCTGGGGGGGCAGCAGTCACAGCATTCCCTGTTGGAGGCAACTTACTTACCTTTCTCCTGGTTTCCTCGCCGAAGGAAGCACTCGCAGCCTCACCATCACATTCGTCATCCAAGGTGATGAACTTGTTGCTGAGGGCAAGAATGAACAATTCTTCAAGGAGGTAACAACAACTACCTTTATTTTTCTATCACTCACACAGCAAAAAGAACCCACTTGGTTTAATTACAAAACATATTTATGAAGTGATCTTCATATCATATATGATGATATATGCATATATGCATATATTTGTATACATATAGTTATACAGGTCTCATGAAATGAAACATTACATTTAACAACTAATATCAATATACACTCAGACTTCAGATTTGTATACTTGTAATGGTAAGTTCCAGATGGTACATGTTAGCATGATTAATTTAATGACATGATCACACGTGGTTCAAACGTTAAAGACTATAATTGCATTTTCAGGTTGATCAGGCTACTTGTCTACATGTGAGAATTCAATCCCGGTCCTCAAGGTCGTTCATGTCGTCGTGAATATTTCGACAGACGTCAGCACGTCTCTTACAAGCACACATTTCGATGCACTCCATGCCAATTTTCCTACAGCTGCAGCGTTGGGTAAGACATCCTTTTGTACAGCCACATGAGGTGATCTCCCTACATGATTTCGGTATCGGCGGCAGAGATAGGAGCCGTGGCACTAGCTTGCCATCCAGGTGCATCCATCCCATTTCAGTGATAGGCGGAAGATCAGGACATGGTAAGTGTGCTTGGTTCCAGACACTTGCCTGATAGTCTGCTCGCATGATGTGGAAAGTTGCTGCATCTGAGGTTGGTGGGACCGATACAAAACAACTTCACACAAGCTTTGTTGCATGTGTCAACCTCTGGCACGCCGTAAATGTTGCAAATGAATTTCTCGGTGGACATCACTATGTGATAAGTGAGAGGGCCCTTGCCAAGGCCAATCAGGTCAGTGTGATGTTGTTGGAACACTTGCCAGGCTGTTTTTTTACCGTGACCACTGAACTGAGACACACTATCACAGCCAGTAACAGCATGGAATGCTAGTAGGGTGTCCAGTTGTTCCGCCGAAAGGTTCTGGTGGATCTCATGTACTGGGAAATATTTTGGAGCCTTTGATGTTCCAGCTTTCATGTAGAGTCGTGTGCAATCTATTCTGCTATAATGGGCCAGCAGTAGGAGAAGCACATCGGTGTCACGCACTGATACAACTATCGTGTTCATATGAGCATGAATGCAGTGCAGAATTAGTCGAGTATCACCTGCTTCATGATCAGCTCGCAGAGAGGAAACATCAAGATCTGGGTCAGATGACTTGATGGTAGTTGATTCGCTGAACCCACCTGCCACTACAATCACTGGGCTTTCTGTTGAGTTATGTTCAATCAGGTGGGTTGAAAGCAGTATCGCGAGATCTGCTTTATTTTCCTCAACTGCCCCACCAGTCTGATGGGAGAGGAACCGTTGAATCGTTTTCTATTTTACGACGTACTGGCCGGTGGCGCTGCTTTCGTTTGACTCTTGTGCCTGATTTGATTGATTCGTCTAGATACCTGTCAAAGACCACGTCGATTCTCTGGTATTTTGCTCCCATCTTGAACACAGTTTCTGCGAAGGTATTTGCAAAGTCACCAAATGTCTTTATACCCGGAGGCTTTCCAAGTGCCATCACAAGGGCTTGGCCATCAATGAGCAAACAGCTGGCTTCATCGACTGCGACATTTGCTGATGTTTCAACTTGTTGTGTCAGTATGTTTGCTAACACAGACTTGTTGGTGGAATGTAGACTGCCATCCGTTGTGGCCAGAGAGAGTGGGATTGTCATAAGTTCATGTTGGAGGATGTTCTCAAGGTTTACATCGCATCCCGCTCGATAAGCTGTTATGAGCCTCTGTAAAATGTTCCTGTCTACTTTGATAGTGTGTTGCTTGCCCTTGGAAACTTTCACAACTTCATACAAAGAAGCAAATGTCTTGGCTTTATTCTTCTGAATGGGTGCATTTAGATCCAGGTGCATGTCACTGTCGGGAGGCTGACACAGGCGTTTGTCCACAAAGGTTCTGATTTGTGACAGGCCAAGACTTTCTGCAGCAAGCAAGGATTCTTGAATCTCTGGTGTTACCACATCTTTGTTGATTATGTTCTTCAATGTGGCATCACTGTCGTGCAGCACGACATGTTTTTTCATGGACTGAACTAGCTTCTGTTCATCTGAGTCGTCATTCGCCATCCGACGTTTTGTACACTCATTGTGTGTATACTCGTCATCATCATGATCTTCCGCTGTAAGATCCATCATGGCTGTTGTCTGAGATGTTATGACTGTTCTCAGATTGTATGACAGGGTCCATCTACTGAGTGCTGAGGTTATTCTCGTTATCCCGACTAAGCCACCACTTTTTTTTCCTGTAGCGTTTAGCCATTCTGTGCTTTGGTCTACTGAGACCTGATTGAAGCGTCGTTCGGTTCGTTTCACAACGAAGTTGCCTTCCTGAAACTCCAAAAGAACTTCTGGTGGGAGAGTTGACATCTCAGCCAGATACACAGTACCCCATCTGGCGTAGTTGACATGATCATACCTGAAGAAATAAGGCAACATACGCTTGAAGGAATACAGGTGAAGATCCCACAACCCATCTCGTTGTGCTCGTGTGAATGAGAGCAGGATACTCACCATGGTCATATACTGCCACCAGAACTCAGCGTTTGGATCATCAACTGCCTCAGCAAACTCTTTCATGGGCTGTCGGAATCTTTCAGTACTCAGAGTTTCAACCATCTGTGTGATGCTATCCACATCTATGGAAGTGCAGCCATCTGAAAGTTCGGCTCTCAGTGTGTCGTCAACATCATCCAAGTACGTGTAGAACCGAGGAAGCAGTAGTTGCCAAAGTGCCTGCAGAGTGAGCTTGTGCGTTCTCATTGCACGTGCATAGCCCTTTCCGTCCATGACATGTTGTGCAGCATTGGCCCCCAGAAGATCACACTCTACCCACAGCTCGCACAGGCCAGATTGATGCATATGTCGTCCTATCACTCCCAGAAAGTTCATGGCAATGTGAAGTCCTCCCAGGCAGGGTATAAGTACGTCCTTGTATTCTGCTACCGACCACTTCAACTCCATTAGCTTTGGAAAAAGCACCTCATCCACAGTCAGAACAACATGCTGCTGCTCCATCGAATTGGCTACATGGATTACTCGTTTCATGACTGTGTTCAATGTATCGAGTTCAGATGCAGGAGCTTGTATGATAGGTAGGTAACCTACAGTGGTCTTCTCTGGGTTGACTTTGCTAGCTTTTTGGTTGTACAGTGTCCAGGAAGGCATTGGTTTGTGTTGAGACTGGGTCAATACAAAAGCCATGTCAGTCGCCTCTGCCTTTAGTGCTGATGGGCAGTCTTCAATGGCCTGTGCAAAATGATCAGCCGTGATCACACCGATAAATGGCCGCTCCTTGATTCCTCTGTTTGGCGCGGGTATTATCTCAGTCATCACCTAGGGATGCATAATGTGGCTAACTTTGAAATGTTGATTCCTTTGAGGAGATCTCCTTCGGGTGGCCCGCGTTGCCAGGCAGCGACTTGTGTGGCATGAAAGGTTCCCTTTCCATCCAAGGTATACTCGTTGATGTCTACGTTGTCTGTAGAGAAATGGACAAAGCGATCCTTCACTAGATTTCGAGGGACCACTGCACCGTTGCTGTCCATGGACTCCAGTGTCTTTTTAGCGAGTGCAGTGACAATTTTGGCAATTCATATGAGTTTTAAGCAGTGTTTTTGTATTTTATCACAAATCTGGGTTTGCCATTGGATTCCTCATATTAGAAAACATACTAAAGCACACTTCATTCATGTTTCTACCTTGCTTAGTAAAAAAGATATGAAAATTTATGAATTTTAGCACGGCGGTGGTGACCATCTTGGATTTTTCAACTTTGAGGGCTTATGAGCCATTTTTGAGCCGGGCATACAGCAGATTCGAGTTCAGCACCCCTCAGTATCCCTAAATAGCATGTATGCCACAAATTAACACGATTTGCCTTCAGGGTTTACATTTCTTGAAAATTTACCCAGTCTACTATGGTATCCGAGTGTACAATCGAATATCTTGCACTATGATGCATTCAATAACACGCACACACACTATCTAGGGGCATATAATTCGATGATATACTGTATGTGTGGAGTTGTGTACAGAGAGAGAGAGAGAGAGAGAGAGCAGGGTGAGAGCTAGTCTAAGGAGGATGAGTACGAGGAGGAGCGCCATATATGTAAGAGGTTGAGGTTGAAAGCTAGCGATAGGGCATATTTATCCTCCCTTAGGCTGGCTTAGCAGGTGATAGACTCGTTCACCTTAGAGCTCCGTGTGTAAACAAAGACTGAACAGCTGATGGTTTTATGTGTATTTAACTGGAATTGCATACTTATTTTTCATGATATTATGCAAGAAAACGTTATAGTTCGTCAACATTGTATTATAGTTTACAAAATACATATCTCTCTTCGCTTTGTTATTTTAATTATTTTATTTTTCATGGTTTTGTCATATTCGTTGGCTACTGTACATCCGAAAATAGAGAATGCTGTTACAAAACTTTATTAAGCTATTTTACCTGTATATTTTCCTTATATTATAAGGCTATACAACAGGACATAATATTCAGTTGGATAGTTTTAGGGTGAGTAGTTTGTTTTCCATTATTATATAATATACCCTGTACTTTCAATTTTGTCACCTAATGAGTTATTTCACTCTCAGTGAGATTGTCTATACATATGGTTAACCTAAAAGTATAATTTATTTTCAACACAAATGATTTACCAGACGAAGTAGCTACTGCGTAAGACACACACTACACTCGTAAACTAAACTTACACTATTTGTTTCCAATTAATTCGTGTGTGTGACTGTACAACTAATAAGACACATTCTTGAGATGGTTGCCTCACCTTTCCTATATTCGTGTCATGTCAATAGATATGATGTTTACTTCTCATAATACACACTCAACCACCTACTACCCCCCCCCCCCCCCCCTCCTCTCTCTCTCTCTCTCTGTTCGGTGTTGGACAGGTCAGACTGAACTCTTGTGGCCGTCTTAATGGGTTCTACTTGATAAGATCCTGGCCACATGACCCCTTATAATCGGTTAGAAGTAGATGCAACACAGGCCGCTCAGTCGACACACACACACACGCACACTCACTCATTTTCACTCGCACTGACTCCCACTCACTCCCACTCTCTCTCTCACCAAGACTGAGGGAGACGTGCTCAGTCCAATAGGTTGCAATCAGTGTCAGTCCACTTCATTATTAAACCAGTACCTGAGTATCTGGGTTAGTCCCCCACCCAAAACGAGGGGCGGCGCGCTCCTCGGTGCCGCTAGAAGTGTGGCGAACTCAACACAAGTAAGTTACCTGCGGCTGCTCTCTCTCTCCCTCTCTTTCAGAGAGCCTTCTACTTTGCTGTACTTTACTTCTACTATAAACTCTCCCTGTCTAATAGTGTTAAGGCCGGACCACCTAGAAGGGACCACAGGGTCTGTGTGGTCTGAGTATCTGTGTTACTCTCTCTCTCTCTCTCTCTTTCTTTCTCTCTCTCATTCCATTCAAGTTTGTAGCATTGCTCAAGTCTACAAACTCGTCATATTGTAGGCAGATTAAAATAACTGGAGAAGTTATTGGTTTAATTATATTAATATTACAACGTGTATTCATAATAAATACCGGTAGATCCATGGAATGAGAACGGAGGAGATGATTGGTCTGGATAACTAAATAATATCTTAGATGTAATCTGGAGCTATATTAATAATTACTGTACCGGTACGATACCGTGTATTTGAGGAGTTTCGAGATCACATTTTCATTTTTGAAATATGTATTATAATTTTTACATGAATATACTGTACACTCGACCAAAAAACAATCTTTACACTGATGAGCTGTATATAATCTTCTGCGAACGGAATGAATCGGGTGAACTTACGTCTGTGAGGTATTATCATAAGATTTCGACCCACTTTCAGAATGTTTAGAGCGTTAGTGTAAACATTGTTTTTTGGTGGAGTGTACAATGATTATTCAGATCACAATTTTAGATTTATTGAATAGGATGGATTAAATTTAACTATATATATTGGATTTCACAAATCTTAAACACACATTATATTAGTAACAAGAGTTGTGCATATGCGGGATTACTAACTTGAATATTTATACGTCAATAATCTTAATATTTTCAAGTTAAATTAGATAAAGATCTGTATTCAATTTGTCATTAAAACCAGTGGTATTTCGGTTATTGTACAGTCAAAATCAATAGTCCGTTGACAAACTTGATCAGAAACTGTATAATGTCTAGTTATCTCTTTTCATGACGATTCCCATGTATTTCTGAAAGCCTATGACAAGCACCATCAGTGCTTAGTAAACATACAGTAATGCAAGTAATAGTCGCTCTCTGTAAATCTAAAATGGCTTACTTAGGAATGGGAAAGGGGTGGAACCTTCTATTTATATAGCACTATTTGTTTCCGGTTGTAGAAGTATAAATTATTGTTAGTATTAGCCTATGTATTCCATAATATCTTAATTCTAAGCAATCCGTTCAGTGGCGGTATCCAACTATGTTAATTTTAGCAAAAATACAATTATACAAACCTTTTCTAGTTCTTAAAATATTAATATGTTAAGAAAGGACTGGAGTTCTCGAAAAGAGGCATCCTCGCGAATGCTGGCTTAATACTCTTGAGGCATTGGTAGTCATTATAGTATTATTAAACAAGAAGTTCGTCAAAGAGGTAGGTTATAATGTAATATATTTTTGTTAATTGCACTCCAACACCAAACACCTCTAATGGAAGCATGTGATCCACCGGGATTCGAACCTGGGTTACCGCATACAGATTTTTAAACACTCTAACCATTACACCATCAACAAATATTTGTAATCAACCTGCATATATCTATGGATAAAATAAAGATGATTTATCTATAATATCTATCTATCTTTCTATATCTATCTATTAATCTATATTTATCTATCTATCTAAGGTTTCCGTCGAACTCTTGGTAATAACTGTACCTCCATATAACTCCACTGTTAACTGTTTCCCTCTTCAGTTGGTCATTTGACATTTACCACCTGCGACGCCTTTTGTCGAACAAGAGCTAATTACAGATCACAGGAACAGTCAGGGAACTTTGGAGTTTTGCGACTTATAAACAATGTCCGGAACGGGGTAATGGCGCATTGTTGAGGTGTGTATTTATGTATTTGTCAATCAACTCGACTTTCAGGGAATCAGTTCACCCAGCGAGAGAGAGAGAAAGTGTGTGTGTGTGTGTTTGTGTGCATGTACAGTATGTTACAATTAGTTAAATGGAATCTTTGGTTATTCAATGGAATGCGCTTTATGAATAACACACGAAGCAAAAACAAATGTATAATGCAGTACGCAGTAAGTGTGCGTAATGAGAGAGAGAGAGAGAGACAGAGAGAGAGAGAGAGAGAGAGAGAGAAAGAGAGAGAACACACTAATAACGAACCGAACGATACTTACAGTAACATAAAGATGGAAAAGGATCATAAAAGGAGAGTTAAAGTAGGACATAAAGGGGGAACTTGAGACGAGATCTAAGGAGGAATGGAATGAAACGGGATAACACTATCTTCTTGTGGCACATTTCGCTTCCTGGTCAATTCCCTCCCCTATAATTAAATGCAAAACAGTTCCTAATATAAAAACATACGAATGAAAACCTAACCAAACCAAACCAAGGAGTCATACCCTAACTGAAACTTTCTTAATATAACATTATAGTAAATTTTATCTTAAATTGATCTTGGACAAATGATATAACCAAAGAAGATAAACAAACCAAACCTGTCATAATCCAACATAACCGAACCTAATGGAACATGGATTACCATCGATGAATGTCCTTTAATTACTGGTACCGATTCTATATTTGCGACACTCGAGAATATTAGATAAGCTTATTTAGTGTATTAATTAATTAAAATAGGACTTCAGAGGCTATCAACCCTTCTGGATTAAGCCAGCACACTGTAAGTTAAAGGTGGTGGGGCATGCGAATTTAAATTAATTTATAATGTATTTAAAGAGATGTTTAGCTCTCCAGTAATCAACCTGACTACTCCTTTGTCAAAACTAATCTTCAATATTAGAGAACAAATAAAAAATAGATATTGAATTGCGACCCCTTGCAACTAGTACTCACGTGAGGATGTGACGTAGGCCCAGGCAAACATTTGGGAAGTAAACATTAGCAAGTATAGCAACAATGGTGAATAGGTGTGCTGTTTTCGGGTGTAGCAACATCCCTGGACCAAACATAGCACTACACAAGTTTCCAAGTGATCCATACCATTGTAACAAAATTCGGTGAAGTTTATACAAAGAACCAGAGTGTGGGAGGCAAAGCCCAAAACAAGCTTCATATGCAATGGACATTTTCGTGATGAATGCTTTGACAATAAAGTGCGGTGGAGTATGGGTATGGCTAGATGCACCCGCTGATTGCCTATACAGCAATCACGGCAATGTCACGCCCAGTGCCAGGTCCGTATATATACGGACTCGCCGACAAAAAATCGTAGCAGCGAAACGACTGCACCTATAGCTTTCATATTTCTACCACTTGTACTGTACCTTACCCTTATGGCTTCTTGCTACCACCACCCGAACCCCCTCCCCCAATCCACTCGCCGACCATGGGTCGCCGCATCAGAACATCACAAAGGAAAAAATGTGGCGGCGAAAGGACTGCACTAATTGGTTCCATATTTGTGTAACAAATCCCCTACCAAGGCCACCTAGAGTACCAGGCCGTGTCGACCATTCTGTGACGTAGGCAATGGGGTGCTACATCCACTGCCCGCGCTCTGTCCCCATTTTATAAATACTCTCTTTTATTCTTTTCTCTGTTAAATTTTAGATTAACGTACAAACAAATTATATATTTTACGTTTAAGGTGTACGCAAAACCACTATCTACCTATATCTTACTTTATTATACTCTATATTATGATACCGATATCATAACAACATGTTTTGGTTATTTCTTGCATATGACTTATACCTTGAACAAGTAGTTGTACAAGATTAAAACTTATTATAAGTATATCTCATTACTTTGTTATATTGGAGTAAAATAAAACACAATGATATATACATTACTATATTATATACAAAGACATAAACAACCTTACTGAAGAGCCAATTTACGTGACATCCAATATTATTCGTGAACAAATATATATAAGTAACTTAATTATATACTATATGTATGAAGATGAACAATATATTTACTGTAACACACACACACACACACACACACACACACACACACGATATCATATTATAAACTATGCAATACAGTACACATTGTCTATTTCGCTAGGGTTTGAAGCTTTCTCTTCACGCCTACATTCTTATTAGCTCTGTTAGCTGTTGGGATGTTAATTTCTTTAGCACAGTAATTATTTAAAATTGCATTTGTTGAAGCATATACCACCATACTTTCTATTGTTTCGGTGCTATGACAATTTTCACAGATATCACTAGGGAACAGGAGATCAGCATCTGCTAAAGCCGTAACTGTGAGGTGTGTTGCTATATTTCTTTGGCTAGTAGCATTGCGAAAGGCAGGAAGCTTAGCAAGTTTGTTAATTACAATATAGTTATACATGACCATGTTCGCAGTCACACTATCTGGGTATATAAGAGAACCTCTGCTAATTCCAGCAATATAACTTAGATTTTCTGGGATTTCTTCAGCACTATCTGAACACGTAATCATTTCTTTACAAGCATTAAATTTCATTTTCTTTATCACGGAGTAACAACAATAGCCAGCTAAATAAACTATAACGGGGATGATGTCTTTACACCTGTCAATATCCTCCTTACAAACTTCAACATTCGTATGACATAAACCAAAATCAATTTCCTCATCTGTTTTTACTTGCTCATAGTCAATTTCTTCAAAATCCTTTAAAATTACCTTCTTGTCGAGTATGGGTAAACTAAGTTTTAACAATGACATCATCCGTATCTTTTTCTCACACTCATATATTTGGCGTACAGAAATATTGTAATTTCCTCCTGCTAACTGTCGATACTGACAAATCTTGCTTCCAAATTGTCTGTTTGAAATTGTCCTGTTAGTATGTAGGTCATATTCAGTTATGTTATGCAATAATTTGTTATTTCTAATATTGCATGGGTCGTATGTTTCAGAGCTCTAATTGTTTCCCTAGTCAGTTTCCCCCCACATCCTGGAAGACTATCCCACGCATCTAACCACTTAAGGAAACTATCCAAGAACTGATATCGGTCATCATCTGTACTATTTGTTAATGGACAAGATAACTTGTTATTGTGCCTAAGACCTTTAAATGGGGATTTCACATTCATTATATTCCACCAATTAAGAAACACTTCGATGTACCTAGCAACATCTGAAAATAACGTTAGGCCATTATGTTTTCCAATATTGAGCAAGGCTTGAATTATATACTCATTAAAAATTTGGAGAACTAATTTGACATTTTGTCTCCCTAGGTTGGAGGGGGATAATGCTTTCAGGCTTAGCCTATAGGCCTGCTTTAGGAGCAAATTTTCCTCTAAGAAATACAGTTTTTTGAGAGTACTGAAAGGGGCACACATTATCTTATTAGATTCATTACGGACATTTTTACTTGGGAACTGTGGGAATTTCATAGTTTTTCTTCATCTTTCTGTCCTAGCCAATTATTCCTGATGCATTTTAAAATATGTACAGCGTCGTATAGGAAAAAGAGAGGTCTGGTACTTTGCGCTGGATGTGGGTAAACAATGGACAGTTTTGGTGGATTGGCAAAATATGATACAGCTTTGCCATTGATTGCATTATTGTCTGTTACAATGCTAATGACACTAAATCCTATCTTCTCAAGCCCTAAAATAATCTTCTTCATAATGTTATATAATGTCTCTGCCTTCATTATCTTTGCTGGAATTATGTGAACAACATCTCTGTATTTTGACCGAATACTGTTTAGCATAAACATACGTGCTTGTTGCAATTGCATCACTGTCAAATGCTGAACCAACAATATTTCCTGTTTTATAATCCAAGTAAGGCTTCAGGTGAATTTCATCAACCATCATTGTAACCGTTTTATCACGGGTTGTCAGGGACTTAAATTTGTTCTTAATATACATAAGAAAATGGCTGGTACGGTGTTCGATAGCTGGGTTAAACGTTTTGGACAAAAATATTCGTCTTATAGTTGAATAGCTAGGTAGAATTAGGCATTTCTTATCTCTCAGAAGTCTGTAACCTTGAGGTGAGCAATTATGCAAGAGAGAGGAGAATATAAAACATTCTGAGGAGTAATCAAATTTAGTGAGAGTCATTAAATGAAGCTGTTCACAAACGAATTTGAGTGTATTCTGATACTTGAAGCCATTATCCTGTACAATAGTTGACAAAAAGGAGATCACAAGTTGAATTATTACAATTGCATTAATTGGGTTTGAGGCAGGATTATTGATATCGCACTTACGCAAAGCATCAAGCAACACTTCAAGTGTATTAATGTCAGTGACCTTTGAAGGAATCTTATAATCCCCTAGCTGGTTTATTTGCACCGCCTGTACACTAGCCTGAACATTACAGTCTGATTTGATGACTAAGGACAAATAACTTTAGGTTGTGGGAATGAACAATTCGACATATATGAAAATCTTCCTCGTTTTCAATAACTGTCCAGTATTTCTTATCAATGAACTGTATTTTGTCTTTAAGTTCATCTAAAGAATGAAATGCTATGTCTTGTTTGTACTTATTGTTATCTGCAATACTCTTTGCTACCGCAGCTTGAATGGCAGACTCTTCGATTCGTTTCCTCTTCTTGTCCGGGGCTTCTCTAGCATGTGATGGGCCAGAAAGGTAAGAGGGGCAGTTTGGCAATTGTGATGGAATTACACCATCACAGAGCTGAGGATACGTCAACTTGGCCACTAATTTAGTTCCGCTCTTCTCGTCAAAGTACGAAGTTTCTCGCCTTATTTCATCAGGTCTAAAATGGAGCTCACACACCTGTAAGAGATGAAAGCTCCGATATAGCTAAGCTAAAAATAAATCGTTGCATAATTGTATTGCGAGCGATATTATTGCTTGGTAGTTCAATCATTCACGAAGGAGTAAATACACTGATTTTGAGCAGTGTGTAATTTGACTTATGAATATTATATACAATTCAATATACCACACTTAAATTACAGTACTGGGTAGGCTTAAATTTTGTATATATATTTTTCCATAATTGGGAATACAAAATTATTTCATTATGCAGCATTGATCCAGGAGGAGGATCCAATTCAATGCATCCGCCAGCGTCGTCGTCAAACATACACAACAAACAAAATAAAATAACTTCTACTCCGTGGTTATGGATAACTTGCTTCGTCGATAATAATAATAATACTAATAATAATAATATTAGTAATTATAATAATATCAATAATGAAATTAATAATAATTATATTAAAGGTAACACATCTATTATATCATTAATGAAGTCATCGATATACCACATAATAAACTCCCGAAAATATATATACTCCCACTGTTGAGCTACTCAATTACTATTATTCTTATTATTACTATTATTAATATTATTATTATTATTATTATTATTATTATTATTACTACTATTATTATTATTATTATTATTATTAATATTATTATTATTACTACTATTATTATTATTATTATTATTATTACTATTAGTATTACTATTATTATTATTATTATTATTATTATCAATATTATTAGTAGTAGTATTATTATTATTTATATTAACATTATTATTATTTCTATTTCAACTTGCTGAAGGAATGAGTAAATTTAGTCATGTAATGTTTAAGCCTACCGTACTCAATACTTAGACACGTGAATAACATTGTAGACTAATTTTTACTCACCATGCTGTTTTCATTTGCAGTGTAATCTACTCGTCGAATGGCTGTAAGCCATTTGCTGGAAAGGTCAGCATTCCTTGGGAACCTAAACACGTGCACTTTCGGTCCCGATCTGTAATTCCCCTTGCAATTTGGCACTGAACACGTGTAAGGCATTGTTGATGATCATGGAGAAGCTATCACAGGGAATAATGTACTTATAAAGTATATATGAGGGGGAAATAGTTTGGAAACACAGCGACAACCTCCCCCTACCTCACTAAAATGTATACTGACCTGCGAGGGTAGTGACCGTTTCAGCACTCCTTTTGTCGACGTCACAGAATTTAAAGGTCCCATCCGTGCGGCCTGGTACTCTAGGTGGCCTTGCCCCTACCCTTCTGTCTTCCCCCCACCACCCACTTCCAGTCTATCCGTAGATCATCACATACAAAAATGAAAATCCGTGGTGGCGAAACTACCTCACCAATCGGCTCCATATTTGTAACACAGTCAATTACCCTTCTACCTTCCCCCCACCATCCCCCAAACCACCCTCCCACCCATACGTGCTTGCCAATTTCAGGAGTCAGGAGAGTGGATAATATGGGCTAACTTAAGCCTAGCCCAAATTATAGTCACCGTCGATGGATATAGGCCTAACCTAGGCTAAAGAAATTTATTGGCTGAAATTCAACTACTAGCAACTAGGCTAAAAAAAAAAAAAAAAAAAAAAAAACAGTGAGTGGCGCAAACATTGTTGGGAAGGATATGTAGTGACCAGGCCTACGGATACGGTCATCATGTTTACCAGGGTCCAGAGAATATAGGGTCAACCCACCGCTCAAAGAAAACGCGCTGTCTTTCGCGCATGACGTCATTCTCCCTACAGTGGGGACAGAGGCTAGGGGTCAGTGGGAGGTCGGTCAGTTCATTCACTTTGAGAACTCAATCACGAACATACAGGTGAAACAAAGCGGATGTTTTATAATTCTAGTTGTGTGTGGTATGATAATGATTTGGAATTATGAATGCTAAGATACCCATCTTGTTGTTGTTGTTGTTGTTCCCCAAGCTGCCTGGCCGAACAGCCCCAAGCAATTCCAAGGCCATAACCGAGTGCCCCCACAGAACCCTCCCCGCCGACCACAATAAAGCCTGGGTGACCAAAGCCACTCCATGGCAGGGAGCTGAGGAGGGTGCGGAAACGCCCGGGAAACCAAAGCCCCACCCAGGGCCCCGTGCCCCTCAGCAATTATGAAGAGAAAGTTGAGGGGCAAGGGAAAAATGTGACGCTTTGGCTTCCAATCTTGGTAGATTGGGAGGTCAATCCATGGAAGAGAGTGTGCATAAGTATGTGTGTGTGTCCCTTCTACTTGGAGGAAAATTCATAGGGCATTAAAAAGATTTATCAGCTTAACATTGACAAGCTAGAATTCAACACACACACTCATGGTTTGTAAAATGCAGTCCTTTTGTCATGATAAAGGTGAGCAAGATACGCACACACAAACACTCATTCCCACTATCCCATACACACATACACTCACAGATTTTCACTCAGATCAACACACACACACACACATCACCGCTTGTCCACACACACAAACACAAGTCTGTGTGCGTGTTTGTGTATGTGTCCGTTCCTTCACTAATTTCATTATAATATGCCCTTCCTTAGGAATAAGTAGCCCCTAATCAGGTATCAACCACTCCCACTCTCTCTCTCTCTCTCTCATATAAAGTTAATGTAAGCACTTTCTTGGTGTAGCCTATAGCCTACATGTTATTCATTGGTATGCTCGCTCTCATCCATAATATATTACCTCATATTTATGCACATTTAATTGTAAAATATACTAAGCTTGATATATTTTAATGTTTTCTTTTGTCCTGTAACATAAAATAAGATTCTATATACACGCATAGTTCAATATAATTATCACAAAAACAAGATGTCTTATATGAGGGGTTCAGGCAGAGCGTGGGGCCTGTGACGTCACTCATTCACAGGTACCTACGCGTGGGTTGACCCTATATTCTCTGGACCCTCTCCTGGACCCTGATGTTTACATAAGTCGATCGCCGCGGTTAAGTTCCCGCCTATTTTTACGGCGATTTTTTTCTGTTATTTGCACCCTGTTGGCAATGTATATGATGATGACAATAAGTCATGGAGGCGTGAGGGGCGGGCTTTCATTATTGTATCCAAATGCAGTCAAAATAGACGGGGACATGATCGCTAGCGTCCGCCGCGGCTCGTGTAAAGAAGGCGGGCGGTAATCACAGCTGCTTCTCCCTCCTCTCCTGCTGCTGGATCTCGTCCTACAGGTTCATACATATAAGCCTGGACACCACCAATATTCATCACTTGAGGTTCTTCGCCATAATCACGGTTATCACCATCAGTATTGGCAAACGAATCGGAACTACTGTCACTATCCTTCATTTCCACCTGTCAGAAGAGCTTGTTGTGTTGCTGGGCATACGTCATCAGAGCGCTTAAACTCCGAATCCAGAAAAGTGTCACCCATATCCTATTTTGGCCATTATATAAATAATTAAGCCATTGTAGCAGAAAATATTGCACCAAAAGCTATAGTGCACACTGCCGGTAATGATTGTGGAGGAAAATAATAGCATGCACACCCACCTTTAAGTCCATTTTCAGAACTGGAGCCCCTTTTCGAGAACCCCATTCCCTCCCTTTTAGTTTAAACAATACAATTTAACTTACTGCAATTTTAGGTACTGTACTGGTAGCTTATATTTGGAAAATTAGGAGTGGTCTTGATGAATTTTCAGTTCATTTTCGGTTTTAGGGGGCGATGTGCTCTTCTTCTTCTTCTCTTCTTGGAGTCGCTGTCCTCGCTTGCGTGGGAACAGCTCGCCTATTTACCGGCTATTTTCTCCAGAAAAAGATATAGCTGATTAAGATATAGTTTAGAAAATTAGTAGTCATAGAAGGGATAGTTAAAGAAAAGTAATGCAGTAAAAAGCTTAAGCGGAATATTTTCTTTGTTTGTAATCTCCTTACTGCCCCTCTTCCCCACCTCTTTACTATTTAATCTCATTAATCTTCATCCCCTCCTCTGATCACCTTCTCCCCCCTCACCCTATTCTACTCTATTTATTTTTCTCCTCTGCCACACCTGCTCCAGGAAGTTTTTCACTACCTTCATTCTTTTCTCCACTTCCTTGTCTCCCCACTCTTCTGTCCCTAGACCTAACACAAACGTTACTCCATCCTCCGCCTCTTCTTTCTGTTCTTCCCGTTCTCTCTCCCCCACCAACCGTTTAAACTCTTCCTCTAACCTATCCTCTCCCCGTCATAACACTGGCACTCTGTCACTATATAATTATGTTCTATCGTCTCCTCCACTCTCCTCCCTCCCACCACACACTTCAGACACTCTTTCACTCCCCCATTCCACCTCCATGTTCTTCTATTTGTCTCCAATGCCCCTGCCCTAGCCTTAAACAATAATTCAGCTCCCCAACTTCCATCGTAGAACTCCTCTTTTCTAGGTCTCCCCTTGCTTTTATATCTTTCCAGTGTACTTTTCTTTTCCATATTTCTTTTCCATTCCTGTCTTCCTACTTCCCTCACTCTCGTTCTTATCTCTTTCTCCAACCTCCTTCCCTGACCTAGTCTTGCATTTCTCTCTCTATCTCTCCACTCCTCTTCCACCCTTCTTTGTTTCACTTCTATTTTATTCAGTTTTCTCCTATACTGTTTTGCCCATCTACTCTTCCCCTCACCCCATTCATACACTCTCCTTGGCCACCTATCATCCTCCATCTCCTCCAATCTAATCTTATATCTTAACTTTGCCTTCGCCACCCTTTCCTCAAATGTACTCCACCCCATCTCCCCTCTCACTGCTTCATTCGACGCTGTCCACCTTCGTGCTCCTAGCCCTATTCTTCCTATTTTATTTTGTCCCGCCTCCAGTCTCTTAATTTCTCCCCATGTACTCCCTCTCACATCCATCCCGTACATTATTGTTGGCACTTCAAAGTCCTTCCACACATCCCTTACCATTTTATATTTATTCACTCTAGTTTTTGTCACGTTCCACAGTTTCCCACTACACTGTTCCACCCTCATGGTTTTCTCATTCATTGTCCTCTGTCGCCCTTCCTTCCCTATCCATACCCCTAAATACTTCACTTCCTCCCTTATTTCTATTAATCTTTCCCCTCCTATTCTCATGTCTACTTCCTCTGGCCCTTTTACCACTATCATGCTACTTTTTTCGGTAGCATTCAAGGAGACTACTGCAGGACTCTTCTTCTTCTTACCTCTGACCGGGTATAGGCTATTCTAGTGTTTACTAGCCTATACCCCTTTGAAAGGACATTAGCCTAACCTAACAACCTTACCTAACCTATCCTAGTATTATAGGTGGGGGCTGCTGCCCCCACACCCCCGCTTTGACTTAGATTGTTGGTGTATTTGTCTGTGAAGTGGGTATTTTTCAAATTGTTGATAACGAAAATCCTCCATGCGGACTATATGGAGAAAAATATGGCGAATCTATTGGTGTCTATTTTCCCTAATAAGTTGTTTCTCATAACGCTGCACTAGTGTCGTTGAATATAACACTTTTTTCTACACTGAACTTCATTTCCAAATCTCTTCCAAACCTTTCCGCCTCCTGTAACATTTCTCTCATGTCTTCCTCCCTCGCTGCTATCAATACTACGTCATCCGCGAATGTGAGTATTGCTCATGTAGCGAACTATCTAGATGCCGCCTTGAAGAGGTGCACGTGGCCTAAACGTAAACAATGAGCCTCTTTATTTTGTTGTTGGTTTGTTATTGATGTTACTGTCGTTTTTGTTCATCTTCTTATTCGTATTGTCGTCTTCCATCTTAATCTTATTGTGCTTTGCCATCTTGCTGTTGGAGTTTCTTGTTTTTCTTCTTCCTCATACTAGGCTAGGTAGATGTTACGAGCAACTTCATACACATATATAAGTCTGTTGTTACATGTTCAGGTGAAGGTATTGAGGGATAAGCCTTTACAATATTTTCCTTTGTGCTCCTCTGTACTTCCTTTTTCTTCTTCTTCTTCCTCCTGATAGGCTAGGTAGATTAGATATAAGCTTCGTAACGACCAATAAGTATGTTGTTGCTTGTTTTCCTTTGTACTATTGTATACTCTTCTTCACTTCTTTTTGGCGTTGTTCTTTCCCATCTTCATATATCTTTGCTTTATCTTTTCTGTTCTCGTTGTTCCTCCTCTTCTTCATCACTTGCTTCTTATTATTTTATTTTTGGTTTCTTCTTCTTCTTCTTCTTCTTCTTCTTCTTCTTCATCACTTGCTTCTTCTTCTTGTGGGACCGTAGCCTTCTCAGCATCATCACTTCTTATTCTTCTTAACTTGCTTCTTCTTCTTCACTTGCTTCTTCTTCTTCTTCTTCACTTGCTTCTTCTTCTTGTGGGCCCGTAGCCTTCTCGGAGGTGCACACGTGGCCCTCAGTGTAAACAATGGTCTCTCTTTATCTCGCACACATCTGCTGATTCTCACGACCCACTCAGACCCTTACTTTATCTCCTATTACATTGGTTTGGTATGGTGAAGATTTTGTGGCGTACATAAACAAAGCGGAAGAAGAAGAAGAAGAAGAATCTGTAAAAACCACAGTACAATGGAAGAGTAAATGTAGTATTTTCGTATTATTTTGTATTTGCTTAGGTATCTATGTATGCTTGTATATACTCAGGCACATATCCCATAGCTGGGGGTGACCAACTCGAGACAGAGCCTGAACAGAAACAATATTTCAACTCTTAGGGTCTGGGACCACTGATGCGTTCCCTCGGCATTTACTCTGTCTGTCTCGTCTAGTAGGTATCGGTAATTATAATTACAATAATCAAATTTATTAATTTCATCCCAACACCAAACACTTCCCAATGAAATAAGGTATACGGAATAGAAATTAAGGTAGAAGTTGTATATATAAATGTATTAATTCGAATATTTTCTTGCATACATAGAGTAACTCTTCAGGTATCAGGAAAGAAATTAAATTCGGTCTTTGTTTGATTTCAGAGGTGATATTTTTTCAAACAAACTTTACAAAGTTTCTAGAATTTCGAAGTGATGGTTGATTAGTTTTGTGTAGGCTAATCATGATTTAACATCCTACCAATCTGAGAACTATGCACAAGGGACTGGAGAGAAAAGGAGAGAAAGATAAAACAAATGGTGACCCCCCTTAAAGTGGAGATGGGCAGATTATTCTGGACATCTTGCTCCCTTATGCTTAGGCCCTTTAGTTTTCATATTTTAAGACGTTCGCCCCATTAATTTGTCGATTTAAAAGCTTTCGTCCCATTTTTATATCAATATCAATACCTTTCGTGCCATTTTTGGTGTCAATGTTTTCCTGTCGAGCAATAGCGAGGCTGTAATTTTAAGAGAAACCGGGACATTTTTCTATCGAAAAATGTGCACATTTATCTTGAAGGGGGTTCTAGGGAGTGTTATCTTGAAGGGGGTTCTAGGGAGTGTTATCTTGAAGGGGGTTCTAGGGAGTGTTTTTTGTTTAAAGCTTGATGAATGTCTAGCGCGGAAACTAAACATTAAATTAATATATAAATAAAAAACAAAACAAAAATAAACACTGTCCCATTAAGAAATATGTGACGTTGATGAGGAAATATCTGCATGAAATTGACGAGTAATGTGGTTGGAATGAGAGAGGTGGATGTCCCTGTCTGATTATGAACGATGATCATTAGTGATTTTTTATTTGAGTGGCTTGTATTGTGTGTGTGTGAGAGAGAGAGAGAGAGAGAGAGAGAGAGAGAGAGAGAGAGAGAGAGATAAACAAAAAAAAAGGCAGACGAATGTATTATTTCGTAAACAAACTACATTCATAATGCAATCATACTCTTCGTATAAACAATAAGGCTGATGTGGGAAGCTGTACCCACGTGTAATCTGTGGTTTGAACAATTTCTAGCATTTAATTGTATATAGTGCTTCCCTCACATCCTCTGACTCATCCCACTCTCAGCATTCTTCTGGGTTGTGTGGAATGTACTAAGCGCTTCTCACAGTTAGAGGAATGGGGAGGCGTGCTAGTCATACCATTAACACTCCACTAGCGGCTAGGTCGGTAACTTCTACTACCTGCCAAGCGGGTGGTTTTACCCTAAACGAGCTTATTTCCGTGCTCTTTTGCATGCATAAACAAGAGCCAGAGCGTAGTACAAGTATGTATCCGTGAAAGGGCGATAATTGAGCTTTCCAATGACACCAGAACCATCCATCTACGATCACGGATTGTCTTGCAACGATCGTGCAACACGAAGGAAAAATCCTTAAAATACGGTAATTTCCTGACATAT
Source organism: Paralithodes platypus (assembly GCA_032716605.1). Classification (NCBI taxonomy): domain Eukaryota; kingdom Metazoa; phylum Arthropoda; class Malacostraca; order Decapoda; family Lithodidae; genus Paralithodes; species Paralithodes platypus. Next base: position 32,047,861 of record CM064552.1, on the reverse strand, counting down.
TTCCCTGTTTTGGGAGGCAGTGAGTGTGGATGTGTGTGGACTCGAGGTGGGCCCAGTGCTGGCGCGGGAGCCGTGCCGAACGGTCAGAGTCATCCTACGCTCCTCCCACCGCTCGGACTCTCTCTTAGAGCCAATTATGTGCTCAAAATTGCTACCGACTTAAGGCGGGCCCCGCCACATAGTCCTTTCTTCTCTAGACTGACTTAAGTCCGGCCCCGCTAAACAAGGGTTAAGTGGTAATTTTGGGGGGTCCATTTATTTATGTATTCATATACAGTATGTTTTGGTTTTTGGATGATACAGTTCTGATGAGTGATAATGAATGGGAGTTGCAGGGTCTGGTAAATGAGTTTGGAACAGTGTGCGAAAAACGGAATTTGAAGGTAAATACGGGGAAGAGCAAGGTTATGGTCTTCGAAAGGGGTGAAGTCACAGAGTGTGAGGTGAAGCTGAACGGTCAGGCTATGGAGATCGTCAACTCTTTTAAGTATCTGGGCAGTGTGTTGAGTAAAGATGGGACTATGGATGAAGAGGTGCGGGAGAGGGTACAACAGGGGAAGAGGGTTGTAGGAACGCTAAAAGTAGTAACAAGAAATAGGGTGGTCAGTATGGAAGTGAAGAAGTCCTTGCATGACAGTGTGGTAATCCCGACACTGACTTACGGAAGCGAAGCATGGACGTTGGTTGAGAGACTCAGACCAAGAGTGAGAGCAGTGGAAATGAATTACTTAAGGAGTGCGTGCGGAGTTACATGGAGGGATAGACAGACTAATGAGGAAGTAAGAAGGAGGTGTGGTGTGGAGGTAGATGTGCTGGAAAGTGTGAAAAGGAACAACTTGAGATGGTTCGGCCATATGGAACGTATGGAAAGCGAGAGAATGACTAAGAGGGTGTACGAGAGCGAGGTGGAGGGACAGAGGGGGAGAGGTAGACCGAATATGAGGTGGAAGGATGGAGTGAGGAACTACATGAACGAAGGCGGTGCTGGTTGGGGGGAGGGGCGTCGACTGACTGGGGACAGAGGTGCATGGGGGCGGTTCGTTCGTGGCCACCCCTTCGGGGATCACGGCGTCAGGCAATAGATAGATAGATAGATGTTTTGGTTTCGTCGCTAGACCTCTATCAAGCTTAAAAAAAAAAAAAACCCAAGACCCTCCTTCAAGATAAATTTGTACATTTTTCGGTATAAAAATTTCCCGGCCGAAAGCTGATTCCTCTTAAAAAACAGGCTCGCTATTGCTCGCCAGGAAATGATCGACACCTAAATGGCACGAAAGATCTAAAAATTGACAGAAATGGAGCGAAAGTTCTTAAACTAACCAAACTAATGGGGCGAACGTCTTAAGATATCCAAGGTAATGGGGCTAAACATGAGGGAGAAGGGGGTCTAGAAAAAAGAACGCTCCCACCTTCAGCGCTTCTCCCAGTTAGAGGAATGGGTAAGCGTGCTAGTCATGCCATTAACGTAGACAGTGGGATGGTTTAATAGATACTGGTACTCACTGTCTAGTGTATATTCCTTTTGCAAATTGTAATAGGATAAGTGAGTTTTACACACACACACACACACACACTCGCAAACACACACACACACACACAGATAACCTACGATACGATACTATGGCTACAGTTAAGTAGGAGAGTAGAGAGTATTAGATAGTAGCCTTCACATACACACACACACACTCACATAGGTTGATACTTACTGACCACATGCTACAATATTAACGTAAATCACAAATATTATTACAAAACGAGGCTATAAAACATTCTCAGTTTAGTCCACATTTTTGGTTTTCCAAATTATGCTTCAACATGCAAATCACACACACTCACACACACGTGCGTGTGCATTTCATAATATTATGTACTATGGTCGGAAATCGGGCACCTATCGGTCACCAAAGGTCACATGTGACCTTGTAGAGAAGGTAGAATAAGCAGTGCACTGTAACAGGCTATCTAGGTTAAGAAAAACAAAATGTTCAGCCTAAAAGCTGCCAGTGAACAATAAACCAGCAATTATTATTTATGTATTAGTATTATTTAGTATTATTAGTGTGTGTGTGTGTGTGTGTGAAATAAGCATAACATTGAGTGTGCAAGCATTTGAAATGCATATACTGTATGATACAAATGATATACTGTCTACTCTTTACCATACCTGCATTCAATATATAGTAACTATTGTTCGAATCACACATGGATTTCTAACAAATGCTCTTATATTATAGTTTTCTTTAATAGATAATGTAATGAACTAAAGGTATAATCCCATTAGTACGTTAAATTTAGCAATTAAAGTGTATATACAGAACATTATAATTATATGATATATGCAAGTTGGGCTTGCATAATAAATTTAACATATTGAATAATTATATGTATACACTTTATAGCCTATATGTTTTCATGCATATCATTATTAACTCCACTCTGTTTAGACAATGTTTGTTAGTTCTATTCCAGCCAATACCAGTCATAGGGTTTCAAGATAATTGGAAATGGCTTCCAGTCTAATGAAGTTAAACATTTTTTGTTCAGCTTCGTCGGTATAATATGTAACATGAGATAATAATATACTTGCTGATGTGTACCATAATTATGTTTTTCCTCATTCTAGTTGATTGGAATACTAGATACCTGCCCTGTATATTAAATTCACTCTCGAGTGATGCCCTATAGGCTTAAACCTTCATGAACGAAATAAGTAGAAACAAATAATGATCTTTCTGAAACTGAATTATATTTAGCCCTTTACAAGAAATTAGCACTCACTTGTATTACTGGTATCTTAGTTCGATATAGGGTTCCTTACGCGTTGTTATATAATACGGGGTTTAGGACTCATTTAATTATGATTCCCTAATGGAATTTATACCGTAAAGGTTGAACTTATTGTCTAGTTAACCCTTTGAGTACCAGCGATGTGCGTAATATTTTATTCTAGCTATACTTATACGATATTATGAACTACACAACACTGGTCAACATGGGTTCAGAGCAGGAAGATCATGTCTCTCGCAACTATTGGAACACTACGACAGAATTCTTAAATCCCTAGAAGAAAAGAAAAACGTGGACGTCATCTACACCGATTTTGCTAAGGAATTTGATAAATGTGATCACGGTATTATTGCACACAAACTTAAAGCAAAAGGGATAACAGGTAAAATCGGAAGGTGGATATACAACTTCCTCGTGAACCGAAAACAATCAGTAGCAGTAAGCCAAGTAACATCTGAGCCTTCAGACGTCAAAAGCTCAGTTCCCCAAGGAACAGTACTAGCGCCCCTTCTTTTCCTCATTCTAATAAGTGACATAGATGCCAACACAAGCCACAGTACAGTATCCTCCTTTGCGGATGACACGAAACTGAGTATGATAGTAAAGACACAGGAAGACACGGGCCGGCTGCAAGAGGACATAAATAAGGTGTTCCAGTGGACCAGGGAAAATAACATGCAATTTATTGAAGACAAATTTCAATTAATACGATACGGAGATAAGGATTTCGTTAAAGAGAGCACAAGTTACATAACAGAATCCAATCACATAATAGAACGTAAAGACAATGTGAAAGACCTTGGGGTGATAATGTCTGAAAATATGGGATTCAAAGAACATAACCAGGTCAAAGTTGCAGCTGCGAAACGGCTAACAGGTTGGATTCTACGAACATTTAGAACTCGTGGTGAATTGCCTATGATAACACTCTTCAAATCCCTGGGGCTACCGCGGCTGGAATACTGTAACGTATTAACATCCCCATACAAATTAGGTGAAATTACTGACTTAGAAAGTGTACAAAGGAACTTCACCTCTCATATAAACTCAGTAAAACAGTTACACTATTGGGATCGCTTAAAACCACTCAAACTGTATTCGTTGGAACGTAGAAGGGAACGATACTTAACCCTTGTCGAGCGGGGGATTTTGGGCTTATTTGGGCATATTCAGGCCCTCCTGAATGATAAATCAAGTATCTGCATGAAAAGAAATGTACTCAGCAAAAAACTAGGCGCTAAAAGCTTCAAAATGAGACCAGAACGAGCTACGTAGCACTTGTCATTCTCAGGCAGTGTTGCCACCAACATGGGAGTTTAGCGTATAGCGGCATATTTTTTCCCACTACGCTCACTACTGGCAACGCTGCCGGCCTCTCGAGAACAGAGGGAACATAAGTCAGTGGGCGGCGGTAAGCCCTGGGAGTCGGCTGTCTGACCCGCTGCGCTCCCGGCCATTTGCACTCGATTTTAACCCTTTAAAAGCCTTAATAATGCTCCTAATTGCTGCAAATTGGAGGCAGACTTAAGTCCGCCCCCGCTACGAATGGGTTAATAATATATACGTGGAAAATCGCAGAGGGTTTTATACCAAATCTACATACACCAATAGCAATGTAATTCAATGATAGGAGAGGCTGGGAATGCGAGATCCCCAAGATGATAAATCGGGGGGCTATGGGCTCTCTGCGAGAGGGCTGGTTATCACATAGAGGAGCACGTCTCTTCAACAAACTCCCGCGGCGAGTGAGAGACATGAGAGGTGTCTCGTTAGACAGCTTCAAGAGAGCTCTCGATGTCGAACTACAGAAAGTGCCAGACGAGGCCATCTTCACAAGGGTGCGCTCCACCTCTTCAAATAGTCTACTGCACCAATTATCAAACAACAACGAAGGGCGGTGCGCTCTTCAGTGCCACTAGCAAGAGTGGCGAACTCCACATAGGTGAACATAGGTAGGTTAGGAAGTATCTGTGGTAGGGGAAAGGGTTGGTTGAGAAAGTTTGAAGCCTTATTATTGCCAGAGGTCCTTCCTAAGCTGAATAAAATCGTCTAATAGTTGCCAGAATACGATGAAAAAGACGTCACTGGTACTGTACGGGACCTTAGGTAGGCTTAGGTTAGGTATTGAAACACGTAAGTTGACTCCTTCCTGTATATAACTAATTATCTTCAAGAGGCATATATTCCCTCAGTTTGTATTTAATTTAACGGGAGACTGACCGTTTGTTTGGTCTATTAATTCATGTATTCATGTATTTTTTTAGTTTCCTCCCTAGACCTCCATCAAGCTTAGAAAAACACCCCCTAGACCCCCCTTCAAGATAAATTTGTAAATATTTCTGTTTCCTCTTAAAATTCCAGGCTCGCTATCGCTCGCCAGGAATTGCACGAAAGGTCTTAAAATTGACAACGAAATTGGGCGAAAGGTGTTATAATCGCCAAACTAATGGGCCGAACGTCTTATAATCTCAAAACTAGTGGGGCTAAACATTAGGGAGAAGGGGGTCCAGAAAAACGGTCTTCCTCCCTTTAAGTTGTTATCCTATTTTTGTTTAATGTCATAGTTGTCGTTTGCTGTGCGTGGTGTTATCGGTGTTAGTGTACAGTCCCTCTTAAACACATTGTTGACCTCATAATGCGTTTCTGATGTACATGTCTAAAAACAAATAGCCTATATGAATATAAATTTGTATACATAAACTACAAAACAATTAATACGATATATTGACAAGCTGTGTATCTGAAGCTTACGGGAAGACGGTCTGTTTTTTTTTCTTCTTTTTTTTGGTCTATTAATGAATTTATTCCTGTATTTCTTAGTTTTCTCGCTAGACCTCCATCAAGCTTGGAAAAACACAACCTAGACCCCCCCCCCTTCAAGATAAATTTGTACATTTTTCGGTAGAACAATGTTCCGGCCGAAGGCCGGTTGCTATTAAAATTTCAGGTTCGCTATCGGTTGCCAGGAAATAATCGACACCTAAATGGCACGAAAGGTCTTAACATTGACAGCGAAAGGGGGCGAAAGGTGTTAAAATCGCCAAACTAATAGGCCGAACGTCTTATAATCTCAAAACAAAGGGGGCTTAACACGAGGGAGAAAGGAGACCAGAAAAACGACCCATCTCCTCTTAACCTCAACAGCACATCAGCCTCACCTTAACCCCTTCGGTACTGGCGACCTCTTTATATTTCGAAATAATCTAATATATTAATTTCACTCCCAACACCAAATACCTCCCAATGAAATTAATGAAAGCATTTGCTCCTCTCGGGATTCGAACCTGGGACACCACATGCAGATTTGAACACTCTAACCATTGCACCATTAAGACAGTAATTAAAGGTTAAGTACATGACTACGATTTTATATCCATTTATCGAATACTGGATATTAATATATTCATATACTCACACCCAACTGCAAACCGAGTGACCAAATACTCTGCGAACATCATCATCTCTTCCCTGACACCTTTCACTCTCATGTTTATCCCCATTAGTTTGTCGATTATAAGATCTTTCGTCCCCCTTTCTTTGTCAAATTTTAGACCCTTTCGTGTCATTTAGGGATCGATTTTTTCCTAGCGAGCGAAAGTGAGCCTTCAATTTTGGTGTAACCAGCCTTCGGCCGAAAAATGTAAGCATTAATCACGAAGGATGTTTTCGAGGGTGTTTTTTTAGGCTTGATCGAGGTCTAGGTCTAGGAAGCAAATTAAAAAAAAAATGTATAGATAATTTGTTTTGTTTATATACATATACAGGTATATGTCTTACCTTTAAAGAGGTCACTTTAGTTGTTTATCTTATACTTTTATTTTGTAAGCCCCGTTCAAAACGTTTTGGTCTAATTCAAATGGATGGCCAATGAAGATAAGTTTAGGTTTGCTCATTAACCCTCTCCAACATATGACGCGATGTTGAGCCTATTGGGGATACTTTAAAGCCTTTGTTACCATCAGGGGTATTAAGAAACCTTTAGTTTAGTTACTTCAACCTCTGCAGTTGTCTTTGAGTTAGCTGTGGGCAGAAAACTAATTTTGGAGAGGTAATTATAAGAGTGAGAGAACTATTTCTTATTGCTAATCTGGCAACCTCTGCGTCATATGTGCGTGAAAGGGTGCTGTGAAATATATTATCAGTATATAACCTTTGTTTACGAAGAGAATGTGGTAAAGCTCTATTGTGTATCTATACGTTGAATATTTATGATGAGAATAGAGGGACCGTAGTTTATTTATTCTCTCTCTCTCTCTCTCTCTCTCTCTCTCTCTCTCTCTCTCTCTCTCTCTCTCTCTCTCTCTCTCTCATATTCTCTTTATCTGAGGTTCTGCCATCTCTACTAGAATGTCCGCTTGAAGCATAAGTTCTGTTTGATCAGTGTATCTATGTGAATCTAGGTCAGATCCCCCCCTCTCTTTCTCTCTCTCTCTCTCTCTCTGCATCTTTGCTATCCTTTCCTTCCACTTTATCTTACTCTTAAGGTTGCAATCTCCACTAGGATTAAGTCCTGGCCACCTCGCGAGGATCGTAAGACCTGTTAGGCCAGTGTATCGATGTAAATCTCTCTCTCTCTCCCTCTCTCTGCGTCGAATCGTAACTAAACTATTGTACCACAAACAATAATCGTGTCGAAATTTATGTTAATCTGCCCACATCCCCTCTCTGGGGTGATAAATAAAGGTTATTATAGTCCGTTCATTCTAGGTCGGGCAGAAATCGTAACCCCTAACCTCTCATAACTCAAAAAGGACTAGAGTAATCGAGCTAATATTTCTACCAACTAGGAAGACTTAACTAGGGAATATGTGTAAACAATGAAATCTCATTTGCTCTAGCCCTTTTTGAGATACAAACGTTAGAGGTTACGATTTCTGCCCAACCTAGAACGAACGGACTATGGTTAAAGTTGAAAATCACATAGGCCTAGTAGGGTCAAGAACCTCAATTCCGTGACCATTCTCTGGCTAAGATGTTTTGACATTTGATTTGACTTCTTTGGACCTTTTATACAAAATTTAGCTCCCCGTCCCTCCCAAAAATCACGGCATTTTTTTCCAGCTGGCCAAATCCAAGATGGCCACTGCCGTCATCATGAAAAATTAATTTTGAACTTGAGCACCTAGATTCATTTATGAATACACTTTTCTGGGTAAATCGACCATGGGGGTTCCAAATCTGACATCAGTTTGGTGTTTTGACATCATTTTGACCCAAAAATCCAGCTGACTGACGAGTGCCTCATACATGAGCCTCAAGCAACGTAGCCCCCTCTTGTAATGCTTGCCTTTCAGTGCATGGTCAACAGAGCCATCGGCAATTACTCCACCTGCTACAAGTACTTCTTCTAGCTCACTCCCCTTGTAACGCTTGTAGATAGCGCTCATCATTACACACTGTGTATGAAAGGGACCAAGAAAGGGCACTATGTCACGGAAATCGTTTGGGTTTTCAGCCTTGAGCTGGGTGATGAGGACGTACACGGGATGATCTCCCACTAAGAAGGCAAAGGGCATGTGCATAATGGCAATAATGGTAGACAGTTTGTCCATTACATCCTTCACAACTGACTTGTTAGGTGGTTGATTATAAGATGTATGAAAATAAGCCTTGCTCTTCCCCGTTTCCACATTCAAGCCAGCGTGAAACTCATTGAACGAATGGGTAGCCTGCTTGTTTGCATCAGGGCAGTCACCATTCACGGCCAAGCGAGCAAGAGCATGAATAACGCTCCGCTTGCGCTGCGGCCCTGTACTTGATGAAAAAGTATCTGGCTTAGGGCGAATGGCAGGCTCACCAATCTTGATGGTCCTATATGACATAACTGTCTGCATCTCAGGTGCCTTCTCAGTCAGTGCCTGCGACACATTCTTAGTATCATTAATGCGTTCATGTTCATCCTCGGTGGAGGCATCTTCCTTCTGTACAAGACGTTCTAGACGCTGCAGAAACATCCAGTTACAGCGGTGTGCAGTACCCCCTCCTGTCAAAGTGTCATTGCTAAAGTCGTCATTATCAATGATACTGATGCTTGGTTCCCCCTCAGCAATCTCGTCAGGGCAGACTGAACACCGCTTGAGGTCGTGCATGGCCTAAACGTCATGCAGGAGAAGCACATTAGAGTAGCTGATCCCCATGCCAAGCTTGTAGTAAGAGTCAACAAGTTCCTTGCTGCTAGTAATCCCATGAAGGGTGATGGTGGCATTGATGGCGGTAGTGGTCGGTCGCTTTGTAATGTACTGTGTGATGAGAGAAGCGAGAGAGCGTGTTCTTGGAGAAATATCTACCTCCTTCTTTCCCCTCAAAGCAGATAGCAGCTGAACCATGAGAGGTGAGAGCTCTTCCTCATCCTCTAGCTCCTCAATCTTCGGTGGCCATGGAATGAGTTTCATGGACATGATGTCATCTCTGAGCCACTCAGCTACATTATGCACCAGTTGCTCACTGCTGACACCGATGGAGAAGAGTGCTGCTTCGACATAAGTACCACCCCCAGATGTGTCATATACTAGGTCACTGTGGTTCCTCTTAGGGCAGGATTGGAAACCGATCTTGCCTCCAAACTCTCGTGTCAGGGTGTCTTTGATGTAGGATGACTTGACTTAGATGTCGAGAAACCATACCGAGATATGATAGATCTGTACTCTTGAAGGAGGCTCTGTAGTGACCTTAGCTCATGTTCCTCAAAGATGACTATTCTGATGTGATCAAAGAACATAGTCTGAGCCTCACGGGAAGTGATGCTGTGCATGAGTGGTAGTTTATCTTCTTCACCCATTTTCTGGTAACTACGCACATATTTTAACCAGGATTTGAGGTGATATCTGATTTCTAATGCATAGGGCTGATCATTTGCAGAATCGATCAGACAGTTGATTCTGTCTCGCATTATTTGATCTTCTAGGGCTACTGTGTGGCTCTTGAATGCTGCCCATGGGTGATCATATGAAATTAGGATCAGCTTTGATTCTGGGTGCTTGGGCGACTCTGGTTTACAGCACCAGACACATTTTGTTTTATCATGGATTGGCATAGACTTGACTGCAGTCGCTTGGAAGCTGGAGTTGCAGCTGGGAAACAATCATCAGACTTAGACTAAGATTGGCCTGTTCCAGTTTCTTGCCACTCGATAAGGTCAACCTACATGTATCATGTACATATTGTCCGACAGAACCCTTATCCCAATCCACAGTTGCATAGACATCTCCAAACTTGTCAAGACCCCTCCATAACAGGGCCTTTGTCTTGAGATTTTCCCACTTTTCGGTTGAGGTAATGGAATCAGTGACTTCATCACATGGCCTGCCACACTGGAGGACACACAGAATGGTGGACATTGTTAATAGCTATATTGTCAATCCACAACAACAGAAGAAACACCAACACCGCGGCATCACACATCACGCTCTCTTGTAGGATCATACCAAACTGTGGAAAAACAGAAATAAGTTTGTTATTTGATGCAAAATTATACAAAAAAGGTTTTGGCTCACAAAGTAACATTCATTACATAGTCAGATGACTAAGTACCATTCATATGTCACCTTCAGAAGTTCCAGTTACATTAGCAGATAGATTTAGCTGAAGTAATGGCTTTACTGATGATACTAGTTTTTCCTGTTCAAGTTACATTTTCGCTCAACCGAATTGTGGCCATCTTAGATTTTTGGGTCAAAATAATGTCAGAACACCAAACTGATGTCAGAATTGGAATCCCCATGGTCGATTTACCCAGAAAAGTGTATTCATAAATTAATCTAGGTGCCCAAGTTCAAAAGTTAATTTTTCATGATGGTGGCGGTGGCCATCTTGGATTTGGCCCGCTGGAAAAAATGCCGGGATTTTCGGGAGGGACCGGGTGGCTAAATTTTTAATAAAAGGTCCAAAGAAGTCAAATCAATTGTCAAAACATCTTAGCCAGAGAATGGTCACGGAATTGAGGTTCTAGACCCTACTACATAGAAGCTGGCGTTGGTGTCTACTCATATTAACCCCTCTTTAGCGGGGCCCGACTTAAGGCGGTCTAGAGGACCAAGGACTATGTGGCGGGGCCCGACTTAAGGCGGTTGCAATTTTGAGCACATAATTGGCTCTGAGAGAGAGACGAGCGGTGGGAGGAGCGTAGATTAACTCTGACCGTTCGGCACGGCTCCCGCGCCGCGACTGCCCTCCCCTCCACACACAACCACACCCATTGCTTCGCTAGACAGGGAATTATGTCAGGAAATTACCGTATTTTAGGGATTTTTCCTTCGTGTTGCACGATTGTTGCAAGAGAACCCGTGGTCGTAGAAGGATGGTTCTGGTGTCATTGGAAAGCTCAATTATCGCCCTTTCACGGATACATCATTGTATTATGCTCTGGATCTTGTTTATGCATGAAAAAGAGCACGGAAATAAGCTCGTTTAGGGTAAAACTACCCGCTTGGCAGGTAGTAGAAGTTACCGACCAAGCCGCTCGGGATTTTTTTTTTTTTTTTTTTTTTTTGCCCCCGGGTCATGCCAAATATCACTCCTCCACCTCCCCTCCTTCCCCACTTTCCTCACCTCCTTCAGTTATCACCTATTTTCCCTGTTATTCCCTTATTCTGTGGTCTATTTTTGTGCTAACATTAGCGAGTTGCAAGCAGGGCATTGTCATCACTGTTACCAAGCGAGTGCAAGAGAGAGAGAGAGAGACTATCGATGATCGACAGTCTCTCTCCAGACGTGGGGAAAAGTGGAGGGGAGGGAGGTTGCCTCAGCCATACATTATGTAACTCCCGGCCTGTATCGCCGATTTTGACCATCCAAACGCTGTTTCCACTTGTTTTATTGTTTTAACAGGTTAATACCTTTATAATCAACCAATAATAGGCGCATATGGATAAGTATGAATGCTATTTATGGTAAAATAATGATGTTAGTGATGGGAACAGCTCAAATACGTGCGCACAGGAGTGTGGTGTCTCATACCCCCCATGCGCACGTCTTAGGTTAATGTTGATATCATTTAAATTGAACTCATGAAAAGATATCCTATTTCATGAGAACAACCTTGTATAGTTATTTTGTATTTAACCTGTTCAGTACCTGTTTCGTCCTTTTCATTTTATGCTGGCTACTAATAGACGATTGTTTTCAGTTTTAGAAGGACCTCTGGCAAATACCAGGCTTCGAGCTATCTCAATTGCCCCTTTACACTACCACAGATCCTTCTTACCCTGCAAACAATTCTTTAAATACCGGTATAGCTAGATTAAAATATAATAACGTCCCCAGTACGCAAAGGGTTATTGTTGGTATAAATCTGCATTAACTTTTGTGATTTAATTCAATAAGGTGGAAAAAAAATATTAACGTTTGAAAATAATGAAAGTATATAATTAGTTACATTAAGACTTAAGAGGATATCAACTCTACTGGATTATTAAGCCAGCATACTGTAAGTCAGGAATAGCGTCAATACTGGAGCTTCTTTTTTAGAACTCCAGGCCCCGGAAATATATATAATAAATATAATACAATATATTATATCAAGTATCTCCCTGTTAAGGTGGTGGTGAGAGCCTTGTACTTTCCCCCATAAAGAGTACACTATATACAGTATAGCCTATGTGGGCCCCGACAGGTATATACATATGATAAACACTCTGACCCAATAAACTCTGGGTTTTAACCCTCCCGCATCCAGCAACTTAATTATCTAACTTGTGGTAAGACCTTCTCTAATTTGCCACGAAATATCAGGCTGGGCGAGTTTTCGAAGCCTTGTGTTTTTCTGTATTTTCATCCACCAGAATGCTGTTTATTGTGATGTATCATATGTCAATGGAAAGAGGAATATTTATAGTACATGATAAACAAAACAAAATGTAAATAAATCAAAATATGAAAGTGTAAATGAGTCCGAAATACAATTATTTCCCATGCAATTGTCTTCACACCGTCCTAGCTCTAAATTGTGAGTGATGACCATATTTTTTTTTGGCTCAACTAATAGTATTTTTTCTCCTCTTTCCAAATCTGAAAACAGAAATTGTTTATCTTCAATAGTTCTCAAGCAGTGACCGAAAAAAAAAACTATGATTTTGATTGATATGGTTTATAACATTTTCGATTTATTTCGTTGCTACGAAGTGTATGGTTTTAAATTTAGGCTGTATGAATTCGGCAAATAATGCTGATGAGTATAAAACAAACTAGAAGTTCCTAGGACAAATATTTTTTGCGCTATGAATATTTGAAATGAAGAGCCAAAATGCGAATATTTATGCTTCACCCGTCTCTTTTCCGCCGATGCTAGCCGGGTTCCGAGCTGTTCCCCACCTCGTGGTTGCGTTATTTGCTTGGATTCGTATATAACTGTATATATCACCAGAATCGAAAAATTATGCTCTTTCCAATGGTGAAAACAAAAATAATATAGCGTAATTGGTTCGCGAGCTATGCTCAATTGTTTCCATGCAGTGACCGAAAAAAAAAAAAATCGATATGGTTTATAACATTTTCGATTTATTTCATTGCTACTAAGTGTATGGTTTTAAATTTAAGCTATATGAATACGGCAAATAATGCTGATGAGTATAAAACAAACTAGAAATTCCTAGGACAAATATTTTTTGCGCTATGAATATTTGAAATGAAGAGCCAAAATGCGAATATTTACGCTTCACCCGCCTCTTTTCCACCGATGCTAGCCGGGTTCCGAGCTGTTCCCCACCTCGGCATTGGTTTATTTGCTCGGATACGTATATAACTGTTTATATCACCGTCATCGGAAAATTATGCTCTTTCTAATGGTGAAAACAAAAATAATATAGCGTTATTGGTTCGCGAGCTATGCGCAATTGTTTCCATGCACTGCTATTGTTTTGTAAATAAATGAGAATGTTTATACAGATGTTTATCTTTGCCACAATATACAACACTTTTATATAATTTTCCTTGCCAATAATTGTATAATGTTCATAGAAGACATGTCAGTCATGAAGGTTGTCAATTTTATTTACCTGATAGGGCCACAACCCTTTCCAACGAGAAGGGAAATGGCTCCTGGGTTGACACTGAAAAAACAAAACAAGAAAGCCAGGTTATCATCAAGTAATAAATTCAGAATAATTCTATTGTACACACAATAAAGTAATATATGTATAATATATATATTATAATATATATACTAATATATATGTATAATATATATATTATATATATATACAAGGTGTCATAATTATATATATATATAGATATATATATATATACAAGGTGTCAACAAAATATAATGAATGGTAACAAAAATGTGTGTATGTGGGGGTATATATATATATATAATATATATATATATATATATATATATATATATATATATAATATATACAGTATATATATATATATATATATATATATACAAGATGTCATATATATATATATAATATATATATATATATATATATATATATATATAAATACAAGGTGTCATAAATATATATAAATATATATACCGGTATATATAAATATATATATATATACATATATATATATATATATATATATATATATACAAGGTGTCAAACCACAGAAATATGCAGATTTCCAAGCCACCTTAGGAGGTACTGCATTTGACTCGTTATTTTTTTAGAGTGGTTTCCCCAGGAGGCCTATATCCACTTTGATGATGAAGGTGGGTAAATGTAGGGGGGTGAATGTCGGAGGGTGAATGTGTGGGTGAATGTCGGTGGGTGAATGTCGGTGGGTAAATGAGGGTGGGTGAATGAAGGTGGGTGAATGAAGGTGGGTGAATGAAGCCGGGTGAATGAAGAAGAGAAATGGAGAAGAGAAATGAATGAATCAATGAATGAATGATTGCACATGGCTCCTGACTATAGGACACCTGCATTGTGACGATGGAAAAGGATGAAGCAGTCGTTGACGTCAATGCAGAGGGCAACCGTGCAAGTCGTGCAGCGGAAGCTTGTGTCCTTGCGAATGCCGTTCATTACTTTGCAGTAATAGCAACGGAGTCGCTTCTTGGCCGGAATCCTCTGCCGAGAATGGTCCAAGGCCCTTTTCAACCGGACATGGTTCAGAACAATAGGACGGGGCCTTGGGACAACTCCAGGTCGAGGTCTCCGGACTCGCACCGCTCCTGCTGCTTCCAGTACTGGTGGCGGTTGGTTGGCAGCTTCAAGAGCTGCTTCCCCATCGTCACCAGCAGCAGCTGCATCAGGTGCTAGTACCACGGGGGGTTGAACCAGGACATAGTTTCCCCCCGGGGCAGCAACATCAGCAGCAGCATCATCTGGTTCTGGTGGTGGGGAGGGGACATCGAGACGTGGTGCCCTCTCAACGCCTCCACCAGGAGCAGCAACAGGAGAGGGTGGAGTGTTGTCAGGGTGTTTCGAGGGTGCGAAGCAGCAGCTAGGAGTGAGTCGGGTGCAAAGGATCGTACCCCTCCCCCTCCCAAGAATTTTGATACACATAAATACACAAAACCATCTAGCACTGACAATAAAACTGAACATAAACCAAATACCGTCCCGTATAAGAAGTCTAATGGTACCTCCCACTCCCAAGGGAAACCAAAGAGTAAAGAGTGCTTTGCATGTCACAAGGAGGGTCACTTTGCAAATGCTTGTCCGAACAAGCCACCAAACAAGGTTGTGTCATTGGTCCGCAGCATAGGGGTGTCGCCTATATCTTCTGAGTTTGCCAAGGGTAGTTCGTCACAGCCTGTGTTCAAGAGTCCGGAAGGCTCGAACCCTGTCCGCGACGTCTTTGGGGGTCATAGAGGGCATGGTTTTGTGAGGTGGGCTGGCGAAAGGCGAGGAGTTAAGCTATTGCGTGATACGGGGGCTTCTCAGACCTTGTTAAAGAACTTTACTGGTAGACCGATTAACGCTGCTCGGGTGGTGGTAGTTCAGGGGATCAATGCTACGAAGTCCTACCCGCTGGTGCGGATGGAGCTGGAGGTGGGTGGTGTGGCGAAGGAGCTGGATGTCGGAATTGTAGAGAACTTGCCTGTTGGGGGCGTCGACCTCCTCCTCTGCAACGACTTTGCGGTGCCTGCTTCTAAGGTTTCAACCTTGGTCGTTGCCGAGAAGGCGGCCGACGTTAGTAGGGAGGAACAGGAGTGGGTTGAGAAGTGTAGCGTACAAACCATGGCGTGTGTTGTGACGCGTTCTCAGACATCCGGAGCCTTGCAGCCACCACCTCAGTCTATCAAACCGCGGATGAAAGGCCACAAGAAAACGGGAAGTGTTGGTCAATTGGAGAGTTTTGAGCCGGCAGTGTTTCTTGGTGACTCATTATTGGCACCTATGTTAGAGTCTGGAGAGACCCAGGGGCCTGTCACCGCTAGTGCAGGTGCAGGGCAGGAAGATACTCTGCGACAGCATCGTTATGCGCAGTGTGAGGAAAGGATGGCTCAGCGGGATATTGGAGGTGGAAACAAATTATTTAATATGAACTTGGATAATCTCGCACCTGCTGATATATGTTCCTTGCAGCTGGAAGATCCTGAAGTTAGGGCGTGTGGTAATGGTGCTGTCGAACTGGAGAGCGATGGGGATGCGCAGCCTGGTGATTTTTTCTTGTCCGAGGGGATCTTGTATCGGAGACATCAGGATCCCAAGAAAAAGTGGGATGGCGTGTCAGGATTAGTGGACCAGTTAGTAGTACCGAGGGTGTGCCGTGAGAGCTTATTGAGATTAGCTCATGATGTGCCTTTGGCAGGGCACCTGGGGGCACGTAAGATGGAGGCAGCTCTGAGCAAGCTTTTCTGGTGGCCTGGGTTAAAGGCGAGTGTCGTGTCATGGGTGTCACAGTGTCACACTTGTCAAGTTGTTGGGAAACCCAATCAGGTCATCCCGAGAGCCCCGTTACAACCCTTCCCTGTCATTGGGCCGCCCTTCAGCAAAGTAGTTATCGATATGGTTGGCCCATTGCCCCCCACTATTGCCGGCAATAAATTTTTACTAACTGTAATGGATGTAGCAACACGGTATCCAGATGCTTACCCCATGCGCAACGGGATGGCTAAGACTGTTGTCAAAAACCTACTTGTCTATTTCTCTCGTTATGGCTACCCTCAGGAGATCCAGTCTGATCAGGGATCCAATTTTACTTCTGCTCTGTTTAAGCAGACCATGCAGCAACATGGGATAGTGTCTGTGGTGTCATCTGCCCACGATCCCGAGAGTCAGGGAGTTTTGGAAAGGTGGCACTCGACACTCAAGAGTATGTTGCGGTGTTATTGCATGGAAAATGGGATGGACTGGGATCTAGGTCTCCCATACGTTTTATTTGCTGCGAGAGAAGTACCTTGGGAGAGCTTGGGATTTAGCCCGAACGAGTTGTTTTTTGGACACAGGGTCATAGGAGATCTGGGAGGGAGTCACAAAGCCATGCTCGCTTCTAAAGTATGTAGTTGAAAGCCGTGAGAGAATGCTAAAGAGCTTGGAGGTAGCAGGTCGGAACCTTAAGAGTTCACAAGCTCAGCTGAAGGACAGATACGACCAGAAGGTGAAGCTGAGGGAGTTTGAAGTAGATCAGGAGGTACTGATACTACTGCCTCTGGTGGGACACCCCTTGTCTGCCAAGTATTCTGGTCCATATCGGGTTGTAAGGAAGGTTTCTGATCTCGACTATTTAGTAGCTACTCCTGATCGTAAGAAAAATAACCAACTTTACCATGTAAATCTGATGAAAGAGTATGTGAGGCGCCCCTCCGAGCCTCTCACTGTCCCGGTGTTGATCTGCAGCGATCGTGGTGGAGAAGGAGGAAGGGACAGTCAAGCTGCGGGGGAGGATAATTGGGATTGTCATGTTTCCGCGGATCAGTGGGCGGGGAATTCTAGACAAGTGGCTCACGAGTTGATATTGCACCTGCCTGAGCAACAGCGTGTAGCTGTGCAGCACTTGTTTGATTCAAACCCAGCTGTTTTCGCGGAGCATCCTGGCCTCACTACTCAAGCGGTGCACGATATCGATGTTGGGGACCACCCGCCCTTTAAATCAGTGCCATACCGTGTTCCCCCTATTAAATTACCAGCCCTTAGGGAAGAGCTGGATTATATGCTGAAACGTGGGCTGATTTCTGAGGGTGCAGTAAGGTGGACTTCCCCAGTCACACTGCAGCCCAAACCAGATGGCAAGGTGCGGTTTTGTATAGATTTCCGCAGGTTGAATGGTTTAACCCCCACAAATGCCTACCCTCTCCCTCGCGTGGACGACAGTGTGGATAAGATAGGAAAAGCCAAGTTCCTCACTAAGATAGACCTTGTTAAGGGTTATTGGCAAGTGCCCTTGTCTGAGCGAGCGCGAGAGGTGTGTGGGTTTGTGGTGGACGGTGCCACATATCATTGCCATGTTATGCCATACGGGCTGAAAAATGCCCCTGCAACGTTTCAGAAATTAATGAACGACATTGTAGCCGACATTCCCAACTGTACGGTGTACCTAGATGATATCATAATATACGACGATGATTTTAACAGTCACTGTGCTCACATCGGAGCGCTTTTTAATAAACTGAATGAAGCAGGTTTGGTGGTAAACCTGGGTAAGTGCGATTTTGTCAAAGCCACAGTTTTGTACCTGGGTATCGAGGTGGGGATGGGTCAGGTGTGCCCTCCCCAGACAAAGATCAAAGCCATCGATCAGTTTCCCCAGCCTACGACTAAGAAACAAATCATGCGGTTTCTAGGTATGATAGGCTATTATCGTCGCTTCATCAAAGGATATTCGACTGTACTTGCACCTTTAACTGACTTATTATCTAAGGACAAGAAGTTCCGGTGGTCTCCTGAGTGTGCAGAGGCGTTTTCCTTGGTGAAACACCTGTTATGTACCCACCCCATACTCAGGGCCCCGGACTTCAGCAGACCTTTTCAGCTGGCGACTGATGCCAGTGGCGTAGGGGCTGGGGCCGTCTTGTTACAGACAGATGATGAAGGTATCGAACATCCAGTAAGTTTTTACAGTAAAAAATTCAATAGTGCACAAAGGAATTACTCTGTAATTGAAAAAGAACTCCTGGCGATAGTGCTGGCGCTCAGGCACTTCGATGTATATGTTCCTGCTTTCGGACCAGTCGTAGTGGTTTATACCGATCATCACCCTCTGAAATTCTTGAATCAGTTTCATAACCGGAATATGAGGGTGACCAGGTGGTCACTCATGCTTCAGGAGTATAATCTGGACATACGCCATATTGCCGGTTCTGATAACGTGATAGCGGATTGTCTATCAAGGGTGGATGATGTTGGTTAGACTGCCACAGGATTGAGGGTTGAGTGTGGAGGAAAATAGGCTGTCACTGTAGTTCAGCCGAAAAAAAAAATAAAAAAGCAAAAACCTTATAAAAACTCTTTATTTTTTATAACGTGTAGAATTTTGTATAAGATGTTGGAGCAGTATCTAAGTTGAATGTTTTCGCTTATTGTCGCTAAGTTAGTTGAACTTGCTCAGTGGAGCGCAACAGTCTTTATTTTTTTTATATATAGTGCCTTGTGTCGCAACAGTGTGTGGTACTATGAGAAGCTTTCTGTTAGATATGAAGAACTTAGTCAAGGGTCTTATATCTTGGGGGAGGTGTGACTCTTCTGCATAGTAGCCACGTGCGGGCATGCGTGCGCGTCGGCTGCCCAGCCGTTTAGAAACCGGCTGGCGGCAGCCGGCCGGCAGGCTTTTCCTTAGTATATATCCTACGACAACGTAACTAATGTCTGGGATATTCTTATGTTGTTTCACAGCTTGTAGCTGCCCTTATTCTTAACCAACGCATCTTAGAATATTTTATTCTCGATAGTTGATTGTTTCATTATAATATATAAGATGTAAGTCTAGTGAGGGCGGGAGGAGACGAGCGGGAGAGAGACACCGGCTTGGGACGTTGCTTCGCTTGCCAGCTTGGGACGAGCCTGAAGCGTTGCCATATGCATTTGATTGCAACGTTAGGCTTAGTTTCGACTCACGCATGGGGTAGAGGATTTTGACCCGGCAACTGTGTTGAGTGTTGCCAAGCATGGGATGTATTCTGCATGCCTAGGGCGGGGTCCAGACAGATTCAAGAATCAGAGCTCACCTCATTGTCGTACCCTTCGGACCCCCTTGACATCTATCCCTCTCAACCCCACTTAGAAACTTGTTCTCTTACTTTGTATACCTTCTTTCGACTACTTCACCAATCTATTTAATTACCCCATCCCCTTGATAGACCTTATATCTATTATTGTATTAACGACGAGCTCTCAGATAACTAGATAGGATTTAGGGCCTTTTGCAGAGATGTAATTGTTAATGAGACCTAGGAAGCTTTTTTGTTGTCTCATATTTGGTGGTTTCATGCTTGCTAGTGTGTTCTTGTGTCAGGTTAGCAGGGGCTAGACCGGAGGGGAGGCCTTTTGCGATCCTTTAAGTAAAGTCTGCTGGTGCGAGTCCTGTGGACCCGCACGACTTTACTAGGATACCCGTGGGAGTCTGGCGGGCATTTTCTTGTCTGTGTCCCTGTGTGTCTAGTGTTGTGTTGTGTGAGGGCCCTTGCCTAGTCCACTCAGCACTGCGCTAGCCCATCTTGCTTTTGCTTTAGGGTCGCCAGGAGAGAGTCAGATACTTGGGATCTGAGTCTCTCAAGAGAGCACTCTTTCAATTAGAGTAATTTGGCGCACAGACTTGGGAACGTCCCTAGGCTAGAGCAGGTGGCTCAGCCCGGGTATCCGAAACCTATATCCTTCCGGCTAGACCTCTGCCACCTGGCAGATTAACAGCTAGGGGTTTATTATCTCGGTATGCTTGTTATTGTGCCACAGTTTACCGTTTTTGTGAGCATTGTGAGTCAGGGTGTGGCTTAGGGACTCTGTCCGAGCAGGCTTGCCTGACTAAGAGTGAGAAGCACACCTGTATGTGGTTATGTTGCGAGTTGCTACCTTTATTTAATTATACCTATGCCATTATACACTGTAGGTCCTATCACTAGTATTTATTCCTGCTTATGAGTTAAGAGTTCTCTAAATCCGTAACGTATTTTCTTTGCTAAGCATCAGACCCTACAGTAGCCGCATGCAGTTTAGAAACCCGCATCTTGTCTACCTGTACGATGTTTTGAGGACTGTTTGCTTTCACCTTCTTTCACGCAGGGGTGATTACTTGTATTAATTAACGTAACGTTAAATGTACTTTCTTCTAGTTTGTTATTAAATTGTTTCTGCAATTTAATTCCGTTATCTATCTTTTCCTTGAAGCTTTAAGTCAACTTAATTGTGTGATCTTTTATATAGCCTGCATGACTATCAGCAGTCTATAGTGTGTGCACCCTGTAACCAAGTCATAGGATACCTTCTTGTCCAGGCAGGACTCTTGACGGTTTAGGGTGGTTTGTTGCCTGGGTTTATAGATAAGGGTTGGATCTAGCGTTTTCCGTTGTTGCTTGTTGCCGCATACCTAGTCCAATAGAAAGAGCCCAGTGTTTATATATCCCAGGACGTAACATAATGTAAACCTAACTGTTGGTAGTTAATAGGTAAAACATCCAATGCATACCTGTCACCTGTTACCAATAATTTAATGACGATAATTATATTCTATAAATAGTTTCCTCAACAACCTTTTTTCTAACTAGGGAAAACAAAGAAAGAAATATCTAAGCCATTAAAACAGGGTCCATACACCTAATGCAGTCCACTATGCAGGAGAAACCTACAACAATTACTTTGAGACTGTTGTGGGTTGTAACAACAGTTGGTAAAAGTTAATGGTCGAAGGTTAAAGGCAGCAGTGAATGATGGCCACAAGGGAGAACGGTACAGTTGGTCAAGGTAATTTATAGCCATGAAGGCCCCAAAGTACACAGTCAACAAGGTTAACTCCTTCTGTACCGGTCACGTCTTCTATAAGATATTGTAGGTATATTAAGACGAGTTTGTGCAGTTTGAAACAGTAAGAAAAGGTTAAGTGAGATAGTTCGAAGCCTTTCAATTACTGGAGACCCTTTTTAATCTGAATAACATCGTCTAATATTAGCCAAAATATAATGAAAAGGATAGCACCGGTACTGATACTGTCATCCCAGGATCGACCCCGCTCAAGGCGTTAAAGCTTTGTTTTTGTCACCCAAGTCCTTATCCCTTTCAGTACCGGTGCCATCCTGTTCACTATATGTTGGCTTATATTAGCCGATGTTATTCAGATTATACAGAATCTCCAGCAATTGACCACTTGCGAGTTTCGTTCTATAAGGAAGTTGGAGCTATAACCATCGATATTTAGCAGAATTACCAGCTGTACAATGGTCATAGCGCATTCTTAAATATATAAAACCCAATTCAACATACCTTTTATCCATTAGAAACCTACATTTTTATTGCATATCTGTTAAATGTCGATGTTTACGGCGCTAACTTCCTTATAGCCTGAAACTCGCAAGTGGTGAATTGACAGGCTTAGAACTATCTCACGTCACCTTTTTTAACTGTTTCAGGTAGTTTATAAACTGCACAAAATCGTCTTAATATACCTGAAATAAATGTAAAAGGACGTGTACATTTTTCGGTAGAAAAATGTCCCGGCCGACGGCCGAATCCCTTATAAATTAGAGGCTCGCTATCGCTCACCAGGAAAAAATCGACAATTAAAGGGTCACGAAAGGTTTTAATATTGACGAAAAAATGAGGCGAAAGGTCTCAAAATTGCCAAACTAACGGAACGAACGTCTTAAACCCTGAAAACTAATATGCTAAACATGAGGGAGAAGGGGATCCAGAAAAAGCGAGTCGTACCCCCTTAAGTGTAGTGAAATGAATAAGAGGAGGAGGTATTTGTGAGAGTTAGCTGAATTACTCTCTGTGTAGGTGGGACACAAACAAAAACAGTAAGTGAAGCCAGATAAATTAAAAATAAGTTCCAGCCATTCCTTAACACATGACTATGGGTCCTCCAATTGTTTGTCTGCAATAAATCAAACTGTAAGCGTAAAATATTGTTGTTTTCGCATATGACTAATGTCTTTGAATGATTCATACTAAATATTACACTGGTGTTTGTGTGTGTGTGTGTGTTTCTTTGTTTTATATTTTTTTTTTTTTTGGGGGGGGGGGTATTGTTCACATGTGTCGGGAGGATCCTCTCACGCAACACTTCTACTGTAGACAAAGTAGGGTTATACTGATGTTTTGGACCGACAGTTAGCCCATCGATCTGTTTAGGCCTAATAGGTTCGGTAGAGCATATACATCATTGCTATATATGGCATTAAGAGCGGAAATGTATTACAAGGGAGAAACAAAAAAACGCTAAAATACATGTATAGGCCTAGGCTACTGTAAAACAATAAGTTTTTCAGCCAGTACCCAACCAGCGGGGGGGGGGGGGGGGGGGCAGCAGCCCCCACCCATATACTAGGTTAGGTTAGGTTAGGTTGTTAAGTTAGGCGAATGGCACAGACAAAAAAAAAAAAAGTAACCCAACCAGTGGGGGTGTGGGGGCGGCAGCCCCCACCCATATACTAGGTTAGGTTAGGTAAGGTTGTTAGGTTAGGCTAATAGCCTAGAACATTAAAAAAAAAAAAAAAAATCTAATAGGGGCGTGTTTTTATATTGTTGGATAATGGGTAAATACTCATTTCCGCTCCTTTTCAGTATAAAATAACACTATATCTGAAGGAAAAAATACAAAAAACAAAATAAAACTTACTGAAATCGCTGTCGGTCCAAAAAGTCAGGTTTACCCAAAGTAGAAAGGAAAGCCTTTCGTATCATTAACTCCCGTCCACTCACCGACTCTCTGCAATCTATCTCTCTCTGCGCCGTAATGTTGCATCTCTCTTGCTATTCTATCGCTACTATAATAAATATACAAAACGTATGTATTTTTTTATATTTATACTTGATATTGACAGATAACTTGAATTTAAATGCGATAAT